>CM043023.1:68378454-68978454 GCA_023690525.1 Holotrichia oblita
TAGAAGAGTTAAGTTTTTTAGATCGATCACGTTTAGGTTTTTCAATATCTATATTTTAGAATAAATGCATCCTGCTCGGATTTATTTTGTGATGTGAAGAAAGCTACATGAAACTCTTGTATATCAACCATTTTGACTGACCTACACCTATATGTTTTTCCAGAATGCCCACAAGATTGATAAAGTGGCGGCTCCTTTGCAGTATATGTAGAAATAAGTAAGAAATAGCTACAAAAATACGAAGGAGATGTGATAATTGAAAACCTTACCTTAGATTTTTTTCAATAGTTTTTTTCCACTTTCTTTTACCACTTCCTCTATTTTATATTAATTACACTAATAATTATCAATAAAACTTCGAAAAAAAAATTTTTAACTTATGTATTTAACGACTTAATTAACGCCATTCATCTAATAATAATAATAATAGATATATTTGCCCAACAGATATACATCTAATTACAGGACAATATAACAATTTGATAATACAGTTCATGTGTTACATATACTGAAAGAAGGCAGAAGTACATAATAAGTAGTGTGAGGTAGTTGATACAATACTATGCGATAAAGCTATTAGGAGTGTGTATATGAGTTAATAGGATGGGTAGGGGTGGAAAATAGATCAATACTGTTGTTGGCTGTGAGAATTTCATTGCAAATAGTACACATTGAATAGATTGGGGATTTCCGCAAAATATTAGTTTTAGGAGTTTGGAAGTATAATGTGGTGCACGTATGTACGTGAGCAGCGTTGTGGTGCCGCGAAAGGCAGCCTACTTAGTAGTTTGGGGGCATCAATGTTATTGTGCAGTAAGTTGCAGAAGAATGTAACGCTGGTCAATTTGCGACGGTGTTCCAGTGAATCAAAGTGGAGTAATTGAAGTAAAGTGGTATGATCGTAACCTTGTCGTGGGTATTCGCCATATTCTTTAAAATGAAGATATTTTAAAAATCTACGTTGCACTTTTTCAAGAGACTCAATATGAATTGTATATATAGGCGACCACACTAGTGAGGCGTATTCTAATTTAGATCTCACGTAGCAGTTGTATAACTGTATAATGGTATCAGTAGACGTGAAGCTTTTTGAGTTGCGTATAACAAAACCCAAGGTCTTTAAAGATGTAGACGTAACGATGTATGAATAATATCTGTCAAGAATAGACAAAACATATTTATATTATTGTTGTTACCTATCCACGTGACTGAGAGCTAAGAAGCTATTGGTCGAGTGGATATGGGTTACTTTGGAATAATGCTCCAGATGGATAAGACACACTTTGAAATGGCTCTTAATTTTTAGGCCTGTTTCTTATGTTATAAGAAGCGATTTGGAGGCATTAGTCATGCATTAATATAATAAGGCCAATATATAGCATTAGTTTATGCCTTTAATTAGAAATTTATAAAAAGTGGATAAGACCCCCTTTGGAATGACCCTCCTCATATTTCCTTTTTTCATTTTTATCTGCTCAACTGTAGTAATATTTCAAAATTTGGCTGATATTCAAACAATTTGGTCAATCTTTGCTTAATTAATACAGCGAAAACGAAAAAGTACGTTTTCACTATGACAGTTGTTGTTGCAACAGTAGTAATAAATAACAATACAAACAGTTTCATTCTAACCTACTTAGCAAACATTACTTTTATTGAAAAATACAATTTTTTCTTCTGCTTTCTGCGTTAAAGTTGAAACCATTAGTCCAAAACTGATAGCACTACATGAACGCACCGAAGGTATTAAAGTAGGTTTTGAAATTAAAGAACAACGAATAATAAACAATAGGTAAAATGAAAATAGTTTAATCTCTATGAATCTCAATAAAAGTAAATAGGTAATAATTAGGTACCTACATAATTTTAGCGAAATACTTGTACTATAAATTACTAAATAGATAAATACATTACATAGCACATTAAATAGACAATAACTAATAAAAATGGACATGTAAGTCGGAATGGAAAATTCTAAAACAGATACTTATTATTTATATGTAGAAATATGTTTTTTTAAATAAACAAATACTTAAATTTCAGTGTGTTCCCCATTTCGTTCCATACACAATATGGTTCTTCTGTGGATTTCTTTGTAAACGTTATTAAGCATATTAGGATTTATTTCAAAAGCACAGTTTCGAATTACAGTTTCTAAATGTTCTATATTTCTAAATGGCCGGTGCTTGTATACAGAATTTTTTAGGTAGCCCCACAAAAAAATCCAATGGTGTAAGATCCGGAGACCTTGCCGGCCATGGATTTTGAGAGAACCGACCTATCCATCTGTTTTGAAATTGATTCTGTAACCACCTTCTTACATTAATTGTGGAATGCACACTAGCTCCGTCCTGCTGAAAATACAAACTCCTTCTTTCTGCGAAGGACATATTATCTAAAACCACTGTCAGTGTAGTTTGTAAAAATAAGTAACGTTCGGAATTTAAACCATTTCTAAAGAAAAAAGGTCCGACTAATCTAGAATTAAAAATACCGCACACATTAACTTTAAAAGAATATTGGTCTTTGCTTTCAATAACGAACGCCGAATTTTCGCTAGTCCACCATCAGCAATTTTGGGAACTGACAGTTCCTTTCAAAGAAAATGTTGCTTCGTCCGAAAAAGAATGTTTTTTGAAAAATTAAAATTTTCTTCGATCGATCCTTGCAACCAGGCACAAAAATCAAATCGGGCATCATAATCACGATCTTTCAGCACTTGAATTATTTCTTTTTAAAATTCTTCGTACAGATCTTTCCTCAATATTCGTAGTTGTTGCAATTGCGCTTACTGCTGTTTGGGGAATTCCTGCCTCTGCTAAAAGCACATTTAAATTACCATCATCGCCAGTTACTGGCTTGTTATGAGGGGTTTTATTTCTGTTTTCTGCCGAACCTGTTTCTTTAAATTTTTTCATTAACCTGGATACAGTAGAATAATGAATTGATTTATTGGGATGACGTTTGTTAAAAATTTCTGCAGTTTCCCTAGTGGTCTTATAATTATCACCGCAAATTAAGATAATTTCGATTTTTTCTTGTAGCGAAAGTTGAAACGCCATTTTAAGAAGAAGAAAACAAAACACAATACGGACACAAACGTAAAAAATAACTCAAATAAAATGTACACATATTAAAAGATAAACTAACAAAGATACTAATATTAGCTGAATGTCTTAAACGTCAAAACTGTTATACTCGTAACGCGTAATTATCGTATACCCATTTATGGTACATACCTACCGTATACCGGTCAATTTGACGGATGAAATCAAATGTGGTTAATTACTGTGTAATATAAATTTATTTTAAACAAATATTACAATTTTCTATATTTATATACACTCCTTGCAAATAAGCCTCGAACATGTGAGCAAACATGTTTTTGGCACATTATGCACCCATGAGATGCTTTTCTGTTTTTTTGGTATGAACACAGCCGACAATTTTTTCTTTTAGGTAATTTTCCCGAAGTGTCTTCCATCTCATTAGGAGTGGATATTACATCAATTTTCAATATTTTTCTAATAGAAATTTTAATTTCGTTTCTGATATGTGTATTACTTAGGCGCCGATGTAGCTCTGGTGTGATTAGCTGATTTGCTAACGTTTTTAGAAAGCTCAATCTATCCATTGGTACGTTTTCCTTACAGGAATTGTGGAGTACAATGGCATTGACGTCACTAATATCTAGGATTCTAAAGAATAGCGCCATAGGCCATCGCGTGGTTTGTCTTCCTGTACAATAGTTTGCGCATTTTTCGTCAAGTGCATCAACACCACCTTTTGTCGAGTTATAATATTCAATAATTTCTGGTTTTCCTGTTTCCGTATTATTACATTTAGTATGATGCATTGAGCTTACTAGCTTTATTCTTTTTAGGTACATATGAAACTAATGTTTTATCTGCTGTAAATCCATAAATGCTCGACTGCACTGATCTTCCTTTGTTTGCTTTGAATTCGTTTGGAATATTTCTTTTATTCTTCTTAATAGTTCCGACGTATGTAAGCCCTGGCTGTTTGAATAGCTCCACTGCCTCGATAGACGTAAACCAGTTGTCTGCAGTAACATTACGATTATTTTTTATAATTGGTTTACACAGTCGAATCAGCGCTTGTGTTGGTTTAGCTAAACTTTGCTCATGCACAGTGAGAGTGTTGCCATCAGAATCTTTACCAGCATATATATACCCATTTAGAAAGTAATGCGTTTTGGCATCAGTCAAACCCATTATTTTTACTCCGTACTTACACGGTTTGTTGGGTATGTACATACTTGCATCGTCCACGAAAACTCACTAGTATTTCGTCTACAGTAACACAAGGTCCTACATGATATATTCTCTGACAATTGTCAACAAAACGTTCGAATATAAATGATATGGGTGCTGTCGGATCTGTTTTCTTCCGTGCGTTTCTAGTTTCTGGATCATCGAATCTGAAAGTACTAAGCAAGAACGCAAAGCGGTTTTTACTTACTACAACTCGGAAAATGTCTCGTCCTGAGCCATCTGTTGCAAAGAGAGCATTTATATTTTCGTGATTAGACTTGAAGATCGCTGAATAAAACAGTAAGCCTGTAAAAGCCTTTAGCTTTAGCTAAAGAGATATATACCGGGTGTCAACGAGATCATGTATCAGCCCGCCATTTATTTATTAGTTAAAATAAAACTTTGAAATTCGGACCGTATATATGAATGATTGGTGGGCTTCTTCAGGTGCACTCAGTTTTTCTATAGCACTTCCGGTCAAACCAGAAGTGACGTTAATTTTGAATTTTTAAATACAACATGTATTATTTCTGTTCATATTCTGCTTCTTCTAAAAATTTACCATCTAGTGCAGGTCAACTTTTGACATTTCTGCCAAAGATGGCGGTATCTGTTAAATTTAACCATTAAAATGAAACTGCTTCGCAGCAATTGTCGAAATGTAACAACCATCAAAGTTAGCTTTGAAAACAATTAACAAACGTATTTTTCACATTTACACGCATTGGCGAAGGAAACTGTGTTTTTTTCATTTGAAATGTAATTGTTCTGTTGCTTTGGAATTAGACTACTTTTAAAACATTTATATTTTGTACTACCTGTCTACCACTAAACCACAGCATATTTTATATCATTTGAAAGCTAAAAATTATGCCAATATGGCACTGTAATAAAAAATAGGTGTTACTATTTTAAAAAACGAGTACCTGTCATTTGAAAATAAAAAAAAGAAAATCTTATTTTCTTTAGTAATTTCAACGTGAAGTACATGTTTCCTTCGCCAATGCGTGTAAATGTGAAAAATACGTTTCTCAATTGTTTTCAAAGCTAACTTTGATAGTCGTTACATTTCGACAATTGCTGCGAAGCAGTTTCACTTTAATGGATAAATTTAACAGATACCGCCATCTTTGGCAGAAATGTCAAAAGTTGACCTGCACTAGATGGCAAATTTTTAGAGGAAACAGAATATGAACAGAAATAATACATGTTGTATTTAAAAATTCAAAATTAACGTCACTTCCGGTTGGACCGGAAGTGCTATAGAAAAGCTGAGTGCACCTGATGAAGCCCACCAATCACTCAAATATACGGTCCGAATTTCAAAGTTTTATTTTAACTAATAAATAAATGGCGGACTGATACATGATCTCGTTGACACCCGGTATAATACGTTCCAAGAGAACGACAAGAAAAACCCTATTGTTACTTACAAATAATATTCTTACTAAATAAAATATCAGCAACCACTTACCAGCTCTTAAAATCTCCATATTTCCCGTAGCGGAAGTTGTTGCAACCTCGATATTTTCCTGTAATGGATCAAGAGTGCTTTAGACCTTTAGGATAAGTAATTGAGGTAGAGCACGAAGCAATCATCATGGCTCGCTGGATAGCCACATATTCTATAAGGATACAGTAATATTAATATATAATTCTTTTTAATAATTTATATATACCTGTACCTCCGTTATTTGTTGAAACGAGGAACAGTTTCCATTTGCAGTTGAGTCACGAAGGTGGAGCTTGATGCAAGCGGACATGTTCTTCATGGTACTGATTCTGTCAGAAAGATACTTTGTTTATTTATTTAGTTTATATATGCATTTTATGTGTAGAAATCAATATTGTAAATATAATTCAAAACCAATTAATTTTATATTCACATACCTGCTATTGGAAGATATAAACTTGGCACAGCTGTTCTCTGCAGGTACATATTTGTTTGCTCTATCTTCTTTTTTTAAAATGAATATGACACACTCTACACTCTATAATTTTTAAAGATAGCTGCAGGATTTAGAGCAATTAACTTTTGCTTTGGCAGGCATCAAGCCACTGGTTGAACCTTTGCAAATCAACATGTGGATTAGGGAAAAACGATGCCTGCTGGATTCTCTATCTTTTGCACCCAGCCACTGCACACTGCCAATACCTCATATTACAAACTAAAAAGCGCAAAATGTAAGTTTCAAACAGGACACAGCCACACATATACTTACCAAACAATACTGCACAATACATGTTTGCCGTTGTAATAATAACGCAAGAATACCGGCAATGAATCGTCTTACCGCCGCCAACCCGTTAGGGGACTACCAACCATACATAGCGATATTCCTAAACTTTCCAACATCAGCGCCTCTGGCGAGAAGTATCTCAGAACTACAATTGTAACGTCACTAAATAAAAAGGATTCAACAGCTGTTCTAGTCCCCCCCCTCTCCCTCCCTCTCATAACAATTCAGGTTTTCTTATCATTGTTCTAGAATGGTCCGTTCAAAATCGTCAACTTCATGAAAATGGGTACAGATGAATTTTTTCAATTTTGAGTTTTGGGGATACTGAAGATAGAATTTTAAAGATAGTTGAAAACGATATTAGTCGGATTTTGCGTCAGTATGTCAGTTATTGTGTTTGTCTGGTTAAATGTCATTGTTTGAAAGTTTATGTCACGTTCTTCAATTTACATTTATCTTACATGTATTTTAATTCTATTTTATTTAAAACTATTTTATCGTAATTAACTCGTGTTTGCTTAATCTAATTTTTGAGAAATTATACTTTTGACAATTTTAATTTATTTAATATGACATTTTTAATTTAAATTTCTTTAATTGCGTATAGGCAAATTTATCTTATATCGTTTTTTTGGTTTTAACTGTCATATACATTTTAAATGTAATGATCCATTACAATATCGAGGGCACTCACGAGCTAAAATATGAACCATATAAAGAGCACAACACGCAAGAGTAATTAACTGCACTTTTTCATGATTTAAATTTATTGTGTTAAAAATATCCTGAATCTATTGCTGAATGCCAAAGGTATTTTCAAACTTCCTTGCCCGACTTAGCCTGTAATTAAATGTTTGCTGTTCTTCCGTTAGGTTTCTTAGTGAAAATGGTTTTAGTATAGTCGTTGCTAAAGGAAAAGCCGCATCAGCAATTATCACCTATAGCATAAGAGTATTTCTGAGATAATGGCTGGTCTTCTGCAAATTGAATGTTTTCATTACCGATTGCTTTAAAGAGAGAACTTTCTCTGGAAAACTCCTCCATCAGACACCTATGCCGTTGGTTCCAACATCAACATACAGAAATTATACTTTGCATACTAATGCTGAAGTAAAACAATGCTATGTTGATGTTTATAGTTGTAGGTGTTGATCCAGTATTTCACCTGAAAACAACATGCTTCCGTCAAAAGCTCCTTTTGTCGTGGGTTACCTTGACGGGGCAAAATGGCCCACCACAAAAAAGCCCTTGACAAACTACCCGAGGACAAAAGAGCCCAGGATAAAAGAGCTCCAACGAAAGAGCCTAATATAAAAATAGGGAAAAAACTGAAATTGATATAACGTGAATAGGGTAATTGTGTTTTTTCAATAGTTAAACTTTGATTGCTGCAATTCTAAAATGTAGCAAAAAAATTTAAAAAATACAGTAGACCTTGGCAGTTACATTAGGAAGTGGTTGTGCAGTATTTGTAAATGTAAAAATATTGAATGAAAAAAATTAAAGCTATTTTTTTTTAAATACATGTCAGTATATCACATTTGACCCGCTGTTTGGGGCAAATGTGATAAATCAAGATATCTCGTCATTCAAATATATGGATATAGATACCGAGGTAAATGTGAAAGCGCCTGTTCTCTCTTTGATTGGCCCAGGTTTCAAAAACACTAACCCCCAAAACTAAAAATGATAAAATATTTTTCTCTATAAGAAAAAATTTCGTATGTGCAATATTAGTACAAATAGATATTAAGCAATATATACATATTTCTTTTATTTAAGGCATAAAAACAAATTTTACTTCCATAAAATAATTATAAATACCAGTTCTGTTATTGGATATTATTAAAAAAATGAACCTTACATTACGGTGTAAGTATCATAAAAGGAATAATCTCTAAACATATTACATGTTGTAGCCTTGAAATTGCACGGTAAATGTCAATCCTCCACCTCTTCTATTAATAACTGGATCTGGTAATATTTTCACTATATCTTCTTCTAGAAATAATATCTACATCATCAATATCTGACCAAAAAAACTTCTTGTTAGCAAACTTAGTAAATTTTACTTTCCATTCAAGATCAACTTTCTCGATAATTTGACCAGTGTAATGTTTCACATATTTCTTGGTGCAGTATTTGACCAAAATCCATTTACCCAATCCAATAACACTATCTGTTGAACTCTCAGGTGCTAGTTTTCCTAAATCATTCCAAAACTCTCTTGCTTTGATCGAGCTCCTATATAACGCGGCTCAGTTCCAATATCTTCATCACTTGAGGTTGAACCATTCACGTCGCTTTTTGTTTTTTGTTCTGTTTACTTGAAGAAGCTGCCTCACATTTTTTACTTGTTTTTTTTCTTTCAAGCGTTGTAATACATCGTTAATAGTTAATACTTCCGAACCAAAACAAACTCTGTCTTTGCTTTACACCCACAGTCGGGGTTTGACGAATGGTGACAATAAGAGTTCCTCAAAGAAAATATTATGGATATTTTGTGGTAAACTAACAATGGATGTAGTACTCGTAGTACATTCTCGGCTGTAGCAGCGGGTGGACCTATCACTAGTCTCAGTAAAGCTTGGTGACGTAGCTGGGACATCATTTTCACTGCGAATTATGGTTTTCGCCATGACGTCGATGCCATAGTTGATTACTTTTCTCAATTGACATGTTCTTATGTCTTCAAATCGTCATGGCGGGGCAAAAAATCACTCTTAAATTAACCCGGCCAGTGCTATCCCAGGGTTCGCTTGTCACTGCACTGACTTCCAAATAAATAACACTTTCTGGTTATAATAAATGTAATTCAATAGAAAATGAATAAAATGTACAAAATAAATAAACGTTTGGCACTTAGCTGTTTAAACGCATGCTGGCTCCAATCCTTCTTTCCAACAGTTTTATCTAACGCCGAAGCAAGGGTCAGTTGTGGGTATAAGTACTTCGTGACTTCTCGTTGATCAAAACAAATCCTAGTACGGTTCGTCTCCCTGTACTAATCAACCACTGTACAGTTACAGTAAGTAGTACCCACGGAGACTTATTCAATGGCAGATAGCCGTAAATCCACACAAAGTGTTTTTTTAAATTAGAGCTATCCCCTTACTTGTCAACTATTTTATTTTTTTCCAGTCACTCTCTTTTTTTTTAATCCCGCCAACGTGTTTAATTAACCGTAACACGCTTTAAAGCAGCTGGAGCAAATGAATCCCTGCAATGACTACATGTTGAAAGGGTAAATACCGGCCTTCCTTAAACCATTGAAATTACTTCCTGGGCTTATCAGTCTAATGTTTCGCATACAAATTGAGAGAAAACATTTTTGGGGAGCTTTTGCCCCACATGCCGTCGTTGCGACGCTATCAGTTTTGCGTCCCATTTGTACTTCCCATTTGAAACAGACAGGTCAATGGCTGTAAGAGATGTGATGCATGAGGTGGAAATTTAATAATAGTTATATTTTCCTTTAATAGCAGCCTCAATAATGGTTGGATCTAAATGAATGCTACGACCATCAATACAATTAAGGTAGGCTGTTCGTGACTCAATGCCGGAATTACAGCTTTGCGAAGCACCTGAATATTCACCCTCGATCCATCCTTTCTTAGTAGCAGCAATTCCAGGATAGCTTCGACTCTGGGGAGCAATCCATTTATCCCATAAATGTCGACCTTTGAAAATTATCAAAAGAGGTGCTTTCTCTTCGGCATTACACAGCGCCAGTACGGTCGTGTTTTCTTTTTCCAGGTGTACTTATTGTCCTTGGAGGATGGCTTTCCAATCTCACCCACCACTTTACTTCTTCGTGGATCCAATGGACAAATCCCGTTTCGTCCAAATTCCAAATTTGTGATGGTTTGTTATATAACGCAAGGTTATCAAGTTGACCTTTCCAAAAATTGAAAAATAATTGAATTGTAAAAGGATTCATCGCTTTTTTTTCTGGCATATTCCACATTTTGTGGTATTTTCAAACTCAAATTATTTCTTTTTTTTGAATCCTAGAAACCACTTTTCGCCAGGAAAAACCATCCTTAAAGTTTTGGCAATACCATTCGTCATAATATAAGACCCCACTAACTCGAGCACTTATTGCCTGCTTTGTCTCCAAATCCCCATTTTTCAAGGGCTTTTAATACCATCGTTAATTTTATTTCTTCGTCTCTGCTATGGTAGTGCAGCGGCCTTTCACGTTTGTTAATATTACCTCGAAGACCATTGAATCGGGCTGTAATGAAGGAATATGGCACATTAAATAGTTTGGATGCGGGAATATATGTTGTTCCTTTTTGACCTGATTGCGGTCAGTGCATTTTGTAGATCATCTTCGCTATACTTCGGGTTAGCAGAATCTTTCTTTTTATAATTGCGCACCATGGCAACTAGAAGAATACAATAATATTAACAATCAAGTATGTTGTGAGGTAATTGTAATACATCCTGGGAGCAATTGTGATATAGGGTATATCACTATTACCCCGGACATATATCCACATTTACCCCATACCAGCTTTTCGTGGGCAAATGTGATATACCTTCAAAATAACCTTTTGCAAAAAATAATCTGATAATTTTCATGCTTAACCTACTAAGCAGTATAAAATGAGTATGTAGATAGAATAAAAAGTAATACTTACCGAACTACAATGCTATAATAACAATCACTGAAATAAACGGTTTGTATTCAATTTTAAGGGTTAAAAACTCGAACTCGTGTATGTTGTTCCCGCGTTCAGCAAT
Source organism: Holotrichia oblita (assembly GCA_023690525.1). Lineage (NCBI taxonomy): Eukaryota > Metazoa > Arthropoda > Insecta > Coleoptera > Scarabaeidae > Holotrichia > Holotrichia oblita. The sequence goes on from CM043023.1 coordinate 68,389,718, forward strand.
GTGCCAATAATATAGAAATCTCTCGTGGCGTTTTCATACACAATGGTATTTAGAGCACTGGAAGCTAGATGGAGACTCTGATTAACCATGCAGTAAAAATATATTAATATTTATCACATTTGCCCCGTTATCACAATTACCTCTACTTACCTCATGCGCTATTTTGAATCTTTTTTATGATTACATCTTTATACTCGCCACAACTGCATTCGTATTTAATTTCCCATTAAAAATAATATTTGTTGTTTGGAATCTATTAATAGTATTGTAGGTTTTATTTATTAATAGAGACATATAACGCGAAAATATTTATTAGAAAACGCATTTTGCAAATTGCTAACAAACATATACCATAAATGGTTTATAAAAAATTACCTTTCATTACATCATATTACATTTTCAAGATTATGTAATGCCACGAAGGAAGTCCATGTGTTCCATATTTGGATAATTTTCCACCAATGCCATCAGCCGTCTTCGCACAGTGGGACGGAAACCCAAAATCGACGGCCAAAAGTCTGACAAGTTTTCAATTTGTCTAAAAAGTCTGTACTCGGGGATTGCTGATTAGGAATCTGAAGGCAAAATTTCGAAAAAACAAAATGGCGGATCCAGTACGGCAAAAAATTTGATAAAAAACGAATTGAATCGAGGCGAAAATCTATACTCGGGGGTTTCGGGTCGTTGATTACGAATCTGAAGTCGAAATTTGAAATAAAAATTAGCGATTCCAATATGTACGACTTGTGTAGAAAATGCGTTATATTTATGTCACATTGCAAAGGTTTTTCTTAAAATTAGGTTGATACAAAGTATTGAGATTAAAATAACGTATACAAAGCGTGGAAATTAGCATATCTCTTAATTTTTTTTTTTTTTTTTTTAAGGGGGAAGGGATGCCTGAAAAACCTCTAGCTATCGTAATACCGTAGTATCACGCTGTAGCATTCACCTTCTCCGGGGTCCTACGTCAGAGATCGGCTCAGAAGGTGATAGATAGGTTGAGGTAGGAAGACAGGGGAGAAGTTGTATTTATTACAGTATTGCATAAATTTCAATAATAAAAAGTCAACCTCAAAGCCAAGTACTTAAATTACCACAACACTCTTGACCCAAAATAAAACTTTCTACACCATTGTTCTAAATTATAAAACATAATAGTAGGGGAGAGTAGGGATAGCAGTCCCCATTTTAGGTTTTTAAAATATAATTCACAGTAAAGAAGCTATTTCTGATTTCTTTGAATTCATCCTATTCAAGCAACCTTAGTGCAGCCATTAACACGCAAATGCTAGGTAAAGGATCAATTTTACTAAGTAAAAACTGGTTATTTGTTATGGGGCAAATGGGATCAAGTATCCTCTAGCAGGGAGACTTGATCTCGCACTCGTAGGGAGAGCTGATACGATGGGATCATGTCTCCCTATTTGTTAATAACGTATTATTCAATGAAAAGTTAATAGAGGAAATTACATTGACGAAGTATGTTAAAGTTTTTATTGAAGTTTTTGTAATACAAATGTTATGTGGAAATGATATTTTAAAGTTATAATGTCCACGTCTGATCTGCGGTGCTGGTAAAATTTTTTTTATGGTTTCTTGTAAGACCACTCCCTCGTCTCTAATTGTGGGAAAGAGAAAATTTGCCTGTGATTTTCTTAAAAAGTTTACCATGACCTCCGAAGATGCTGAAATAATTTCCATAATTTGTCCAACAAAATATTTTACGCTTTTCTTATTTGCAACTCAACTAATACGAAGTCTGCAACTTTAGAGTGCTTTTCTGAAAGAAACTGTCGATCTCCACTTCAGAAGTGTCACTGTCGCTATCTGGAACTGAAAATGAGTCTACGTCATCCAAACTATCATCACTGTTTTCCCAAATTTCTTCATCTTCTGAGCTCTCACTTTTCTGTTCTTTCTCTTTGTTTTGGTTCTTTTAGTACTTTTAATTTTGTTGTTTGTAATTTTTTTTCACTTGAAGCTTTCTTTTCTCGTTCTGCTTGCTCTGTCTCTAATTCTAATTTCTCAGGTGTATCTGTCAAATTCGACATCGACCTCGTTTGCGACCTTTTGTTTTATATTGCCCTTGAGGGAGCTTTGGGAAATGGCAGAACATCCATTGGGGAGACAAAGATTGTTGATGGTGGATTTTTAAATGGCAGTTGATCGTTTTGTGTAGATGGTCCGGGCTGTGGACTAGGTGTTCTTTCTGGAGCAACCGGGTCTAGAATCTCTTCGAAAGGATTTGGCCTATCAGTCACCAAACTTGAGCAGAACTCATGATCTTGAAAGATATTAGAGTTAAATGGAAAGATTCCAGATACTTTAAAGCCACTTATAATATTTGTAGGAGCCATAGCCTTGGGATAAGCTTCTCCAAGGAGGCCTGGAATGTCGTAAAGCGTTATGTTTTTCCTCCATGGTTGGTCATCCAATCAGATGCAGCGCAATTGTAATATGTTTTCAAAGGACCGAAAACTGTTCGATCAACGGCTACAATTTGTGCGATGTATGTGGTGGCATCGTTAGTAAGATAAGGCCATTGGCTCGCGCAAACTTGATTGCTTCAATGTTTACGTGGCTATCATGATTATCAAGAATAAGTAGTTGTTTATTGTCTAGATTGCAGCTAGTATGCTTTTGAAAGTGTCGCAGATATTTTATAAAATTTTCTTTCGTCATCCATCCGGATGGATGAGGAGCGCCAGAAGAACCAGGTGGTGCACCTTGCAGCATGCGATCTTGCCAGTTTACACGTGGAAATATAATAAATGGTGGAACATGATTTCCGCAGGCATTTACTGAACAACAAATCATTTACAAGCTGCCCTCTCTCGCCCGATGTCACCTTTGCCAGTTGTTTAACACCTTTCTCTCCAATGATTTTTCCAGGTTTATGGACAGTTGTAACACCTGTTTCATCAATGTTCCAAATTTTGTCAGGTGTAAATCTATATTTATCAAGTGTGGCTCGCAGTTTGTCAAAAAAGAAGCAAACCGTATGTTTATTAAATGCTGAGCTGCGGGCTAGGCTAGTTGGCTCGGGAGTTCTAAGAGACAGTCGATTATTTCTCTCCATAAAACTTTTAGTCCAATCTTTTCCTGCAATTTTTTAAAATCCCAAGATGGGGGCATCTTTTTGTTATTTGCCTTAGCAAACTCGTAGGCAAGTTCGCGAAATTTTTTAAAGGTAAGCCGTAGTTTAAACGGGATGCCTGGATAAGATACTCAAAGCTGCTCTTCTTCTTCACTTGTAAAAACTAGAGCTTTTTTAAATCCAGGCAAGCAGTGGTCTCCTCTTCTAATTATTCTCTTGAGCGTCATGACGTTAATATTATAGTGTTTGGCAGTACCTTTAAAGGACCCTCCATTTTTGACTGCATTAACCGCTGCAGCTATACTATCGGGATCATACTGAGCACGTTTCTTGACACCAACTTTAGGTGTATACTTTCTTGGCATCTGAAATAAAAATTTAATGTTAGAGCCTTAAGTAGGCCGACCAGTTATAAATATAAATTCACAGTATCACGATTTGTTTATTTAGTAAATAAAATTTATTTATCGAAATTCAGACACCGGGCGTTTAAAAAAATACTACATATGAAGTATATAAGGAGACTTGATCCCCTGATCATATCTCCCTTTAACGGACGGGATCAACTCTCCCGACGCCACACTAAACGTTTAAAATCAAAATAGAACCGAAACATAACCTCAAGAACACAGCGTAAATTACTAAAAATGTTCGTAATACACTACAGAACACCACTGTGGCATAAAACTAGATTCAATATACTTAGACTACGAAATAAAATATATACTACTTACCATAAAAGATCTTTGACGACGAGAAAAACAAAAAACTGTCACAAAATCACAGCAAGCAATATCTAACGTATTTAATGTAGATTGTTTACTGAAACCGGATAGTACGCACCCAGTGCCACCAATGAAACACAATATAATTATACTAGAGCGGTAAATTCAAACAGGGATCATGTCTCCTTAGGGATCAAGTATCCCCACTCTCCCCTAATCAAAGTTTTCCCTAAAAACTAGCTAGAGAACCTACAAAGTCAGAAGAAAATGCCACGTTGGTAATGTGAATGCTAGACCCCTTATAAACTAATCAAAATTCAGTGCAAATGCGTAACACAACAAATAACAAACTGGAAATCAATATACCCTATGTATAACATAAATAAAAGAAAATTAGTATAACAAAACAGAGTTATACTGTACAGATTTTACACAACAAATAACAAACTGGAAATCAATATATCTATGTATAACATAAATAAAAGAAAATTAGTATAACAAACAGTGTTATACTGTACAGATTTTAATTCAAAACATCTCATGATAATTATTAAATCTCACAAAAGTTACCAACAACGCCCATCAATCATACTGCAACATGCGAAAGAAACTTTTGTATGTCAGTGTATAGTGAAATACATGAAAATCTGTGTCTACTCAAAATTACCAAAGCAGTGAGATCAACTGCAACAACAAACAGTTGGTAGTGACGCGCGCAACCACTACTGATAGATGAAAACATAAGGTTGTCAAAATAGTTTGTTTACATGAAAACATAAGGTTGTCAAAATAGTTTGTTTACATATTCATGGATGTTTCCAATTTTACAAATGTTTACAAAAGAAAAAAAAGTATATCTTACTTTCAACAAAGTGAATGCATTGTATAAAAAAGAAACAGGGTAAAAATTCCGCTAAGTAATATACTTGTCAGCGGTAAAATATCCAGTAATATATAATATAATAATATATAGTATAATAATAATATATATAAGTAATATATTATATATAATATATAAGTAATATATTATATATAATATATAAGTAATATATAATATAATAAATATGTATTCGCTTATAAAAACAAGTAACTGACGGAAAAAATTCCACATTTCGAATAACTGGTCAGTCATCGTGATACATTCGATTACATACAACTTTATTCATCGTCATCAGAACAATCTGATTCACAGTCAATGGATTCAACTGACGACGCATTGTCCGAGCTTCCTGCATTTGTTGAGACGCTTGACGCCGTTAATAACTGGGTTGCTTCTGGTAGGAACGATTTCATTTTCTTACCAGGTAATTTGCGCAGGCTAGAAATGTATGGATCAGACGTTAATAGTAGGCGTGAAAAAACGTCTTCCATAGTTTTTGTTCAGGAAAATTTTCGTGCAAAATCCGATTATTCTTTTTTTATACATTTATTGGTAGACTCTTGTGCGTCTTCGGACAATTGGTTATAATGCAGACTTTCTAATCGCTGCACTATGGATCAAAATTGTATGCACTGAAGTCGGCATATAAAACCACGGATACAACTTTACGTAGTCGCGAGGTGTTTGCACGGCATAATCTTGAAATCTGATTATATCAACCTCATGGCCACTCGAGTGTTTGCAATATAACGTGAAATCGTTTGATCAGATCTTCATTTACCCCCGTAATCGAAGCAGAAGTGGTTGGATCTTCGAAAAACCGTCGAGCAGTATTCCCGTCATTGGAGTTACCAAATCCGTACTTACTTACTACTTAACTATAAGACCCAATCGTATGCGGAAACCTTTTTGTATAGTTGCTTGTCGGTTTTACATTTTCTTTATCATTTGCAGTACGCGCTTGCCACTTTTCAATTCCAGATTTATACCCTACATGCAAACAACATTCGAAGAAGCGAATCCACGCATGCAGAGTCGATAACCCGAACTGTAGAAAATCTTCATTGATTTTCTTTTCAACATCGCATCGAGATCGTTGAAGTCTTTTTATGTTGCTTGACATAAATAGCAACGTCGAGTAGAAACATTACTCGTGATTGTATTGCAAACTTTACTATCTATCATGGTGAATGCAAAGTTTGAAAGAAACGGTTACTTCTTTTCCATCAACGACAGTTTCGTAAGGGACAAGGTTACTTGCCTGTTGTTTAATAAACTCCATTTTGCTCACTGTGGCTTCATTATTTTCAGTCAAAAATTGAATTCTAATTGGCCGACAAAAACGGGTAGACGATGGCCTGGAATTTTTCCATATAACAAGGGTATTTTTTGTTTCTTGATCAACCGATATGCATTTTGGCCAGAAGTGCCATCGCAACCCCACTTACAAATTAAATTTAAGTTCCGAACACTTTCTTGACATAAGCTTTTAACCCTCCACTGCTCGTGCTCCTTTTTGTTACGTAAACGGTCGCGTGGGATACATATGTATCCCAAAGCAAATTACTAAATATCTTTTTTAAGAACTCAGTATTTTATTTTGAATTTTATAAATAATGTTTTTATAACGCATATATGCAAAACAACATTTTATTTTCTACGAAATTTACAAAACTGATGTTGTAAAACAGAGATGAAATAATTACTAAAAATACTTAAGATAGGTATACATTTTTTAGTTCAGATTATCGCTGTTCTCTCCACACTTTTTGCAAGTTACTGGCGCTGTCTTCTGATGTTCCTTGCATACCCATTTGTTACATTGATGGCAATAATCCCGTGTGCGTTTATCTTTTTCTGGGGCATATGTAGCATCTACCATTACCACTCTTAGCTATTTTTACTTGAGGTTCGTTGTGTTCCGTGGTTGACGTGGATGGTTCCGCATTTCCCAAAAGGAGGCGACATTTTTCATACAGTCTCCTAGGCATATTTTGATTATACAATCTTTTCTGTATTTGGGGTTTTATGAAATCTAAAGACAGATTGTGAAGAAATTCTCTTCTAATAACTTTACTATCTGGATGATTGGATTGGTAAACTACTAATGCATTTATCCCAACTAGATTCATTATGTCAAAAAACATTGTCAACGGCCATCTCCTACTGTTTCGTGCAACATTATATCCGGCACACATTTGATCTACTACATCAACTCCGTATTTTGTATGGTTGTAATCTACCACCATCACCGGTTTTCCGCTATCACTGTCAATTTTGTCATCATGCGTAGTCGATAAAACCAGAACGTTCTTTTTCTTTTTAGGTACAAATGATACTAGAGTACAATCTTTACCGAACGCAAATTGACTGGAGCTTTCGGGTCTTTCAGAAGTTTGAACGAGTTCTGGAGGAATTTCTCTTTTATTTTTTTAATTGTTCCCAGCATTGTTAGTTTGTATTCCGTTTTTAGTTCAATTGCTAAAGGAAAGCTGGAAAACCAATTGTCCATCGTTATGTTTCGGTTACTTCCTTTTACTAGTGCCACTAATCGTTTCACTACATCAGCAGGTTTATTAGATACCTGATAAGGCCCGTCTGGTTGTTTTCCGGCGTATATTTCGAGGTTCAAGGTGTACATGTTACTACAATCCACTAAAGCAAATACCTTAATTCCATATTTTGCCGGCTTTGAAGGAATATATTGTCTGAAAGGACACCGACCTCTGAATGACAGCAGTTGTTCATCAACTGTCAGATTGGGTCCAGGAACAATCGATTTCTGGCAATTGTCTAGAAATAATTGAAAAACATTCCTTATTGCAGCCAACTTATCGTTCTGTCTCCTTTCCTCGCGGCTGTTGATGTCGTCAAACCTAAGGCAACGCATAAGGAAGCGAAATCGGTTATACGACATTGTACAGTACATAATGTCAATTCCTGTACCATCGGAATTCCAGAAATCTTGGATATTCAGCCTTCCCGATTTATAAGACCCTAATAGGTACAGTATGCCAAATACAGACCTAATTTCGCAAGTATCCGTAGATTTGGCATCTCGATCTCGTTGATAATTAGCTTTTATATGATTTATGTATATGTTGGTTGAGATTGTAATCACTTCAACTATATTTTCACTGAGAAAGCACTCTACGCACTCCAACACACTCTTTGCGCTCGCTGCTTTATTTAGAAGTCCTGGCCTAAATCCACATAAATTGTGAGCCTTAGTTCTTGTTGTAGGAGGACAATGTTTTCTCCATTGCGTTGAACCATCTTTTCCTAAGTAAAAAGGGACGCTACCTTCGTCTGTATCTCTGTTCCGGGCAACTTCGTCTTCGCATTCTTCCGTTTCTTGTTCTGACTCAGAGTCATGAACACTCTCTTCTAAATAATCACCATCGTCTTCAGTGGGGTCGGCTTCACCTAATATACCTTCCTCCTCTTCATTTTCTAACTCGTCCAACCATTTCAACCACTGATTAGGATCTTTACTACCCATACTAAACTATAATACAATATGTAAGAAAGTAACAAAGAAAAGTAAAAAGCAACTCACCGAAACAACGCAAGGTGTATGTAACGTAAGCGGTCGTGAAGACTGCAACTGTCAAAGATGGGCGAAAATATAAGAAACGAAGAAAGATATAAACGTCTGTCCTTCGTCACAATCACTCAGAGACTACTTATGAAGATTACGTGGAGCCATAAAAATATAACAGCTGTAATAAGTGCGCAAGCGCACTTTAATGAGCAGTGGGATACGTATGTATCCCACGCGAGCACTGAAGGGTTAATAACGTCGTTTTGAATCAACAAGATTCAAAGACTGCAGTTTCACTTCAGCACTAGATTCTGTAACGCGAATGTCTGATTTCGATGGGTAACATCAACGCTTCGCTTGATATATTACATTATGCGACGGAACTAACTTACAGCACTGTTCTCTGGTTGAATTCCGAAGTTTCTGATCAGCGAATCCTGAAGAAAGCTGATCCATGCTGCTGGACTGTATTGAAGCTTCTTCGATTTCTTCCAGGGGGACAAACACACTGAGCCATGTAGAACATTTGTCGAAAAATCTGTCTTCGTGCCTCGAAGTTTGCTGCCACTTTTCATTTAATTGGGACAATAATGCGCGTATTGCAAGTTTTGCGTCATCCGACAGAGTAGATGGTCGTTGTAGTTTCTCTGACATGAACTTTTCAATTTCCAGATATGCTGAAGCTGCACCACGATTCAAATTATTTTTCATGAGCGCGAAAATATCTTTTCTTGTTAATCCAGGTGCTGTAGGATCATTGTCGGCAGATTCTAAAATGTTAAAGTATTGTTACGCGCACACGACACACGCACGGTTTCAAAAACAGACGAAAATAAAAATAAATAAAATAAGAAAACACACGGAAAGTTATTCGGAATGGTGTTAGGCATCGACACTTTCGACCTACCTGATGGTGGGGATTGAATCCTCGAGGGCGGCTTAACTCAGTGAAGACGGTCGTGGGAATAGATGTTAAAACGGGTGCGCCACTGTTTTCTCTTTTATCTTCGAGATTCAATAGATACTTACCCCGGAAAACAGAAGGCAAGTAAGTAGTTCGAGGTAGTTCGATAATGTCAAACGCAAGTAAATTTGTCAGCATAAACAGTTATTTAATGAAAATAAAAAAAATAAATGTTGAAGACAGTACGTTGTAAATAATAAAAATAAAATTCGTAAAGAAATTCCTTAAGAGAGTTGTTAAAATTTAAATATTTTGAAATGAACTATATCTGTATATATCTAGGAACACACTATACCAGTTCCAATCTGCAGACTGTTACCTCACATAAAATTGTTACAGGTTTATGTCAATTAAAATTAGTTGGAAATATATGTAATTATACAGATTGAACCATGCAAGTATACTAGGTGGTAAATAATTTAGAAAAATAATAATAATGTACCTCGAGCAAGATATGTCGAGTACTTTACGAAAGCCAAAAATTGTGTGAAACAAATGAATTATATCTACTCAATTTTACCAAAAATAAATTAACAGTTTGAAATTAAAAAAAAGTTACATCTTATAATCATTTACAAAAAAAGGAAAATAACTAATTAACTTCAACAATTTAAGCCGATGGCTTATCCAATGATTAATATAGTGACTCGAATAAAATAAATGAAATAAATGTGACCTGTAGAGATGTCGGAGGACCTCTTCGGAAGCCTCACAAGGGTTAAACTTTGTAACTGGAGTTACCTTAAAACTTCGTAACCGTGAAGTTACATTAAAAGCTCCTCTTGGAGCACACACTAAGAAAATCTCGGTTGAAATTATCCATCCGTATTCAACTGAAGCGTTACAACGAAGGAACGATAGTTCTTAAGAGAATCTAAGAGGTATTTTGTTCCCTTGGGCCAATTAAATCCACTAAACTAGTGACAGTCCTTCATAGACCAAAAATACAAGCCACAAGGTCAACCGTAGATAAGATTCTATACGTGTTTTTCACATCAACGCCGAGGGAGAAGTCACTTCAAGAACGGAAATAGACGTTACCACAAGAAATCGTCCAACAGCAGGGAATTATAAAATGGATTAGGGAATCTTTCAAACTAACGGTTGGCTATGCTGAGTAACGAACGCGTAAGACAGAACCTACATTCAGATAATAACAAATATTTTGACATTTAACCTTCACAAACGTATTGAAAATGAATTCGAAGAGAATTATTTATGAAACAGGTAAATATACTTTCAAAACTAAAGGAGTGCCATGAAATACGACCCTAAGAATCCGAGTTAAACTGAATTTACAGGTTATTATGAAGACAATCAAGAAGAAATCATTATATTGACAACTTGCAAATCCTTATTAAAACGAACAAGGGGAAATAATAAGTAAACCACTAACTTACCATAAGGGAAAATTAGAAACACATGAAATACATCTTTAATGAACTGTCGAAGGAATTAGAAGTCAGATCGAGGCATATCGGAACCTAAAAACTATATATCGCAAGGTAAATGAACATTTACTCGTAACAGTATATTACATATCAATAAGTAATTACATATTCAGCCTTACTCACTATTACTCATTCAACAATATTATAGATGACTATAATATTGTGAAACATCCTCATTTTTGATACAAAATGTTTAAATTTTGAAGCGTGAAATCTAAATCCGCTATGAAAACTGAAGGTAACGATAAAAAATCTATTTGGGCCTCACTAGGCTCCCGTGGGGCACTGCGCCCACAACGTGAGTATACCCCTGAAGAGATAATTTGAAACCATATAACTTTCATCTGAATCACTTCACCATATTTTGTGTTTCCATTGTTCGAAATCGAAAAAAGGCATTTTTTATCACAAAACCTTGTACCAATAGCGGTGGCGCAATAATGTGCAAATTTTTTTGCTGTTTCCATTAAACAATAGAATAATCCACAATCTCGAATAAGTCCGGCCGCTTTACAACGCTTTACAATTCAACTTTCCTCTACGTGTTTGCAATTTTCAGTAGCAATTCTACGTCAATTTTCGGAAAAATTGTTCGTTAACCGATATCACGTACACTATTACAAATTTTTCATTACGTGATGATATTCTACTTACTTTCCTATTTCGAATCCATTTTAAAAACTCGTGAATCGGTTTACTTTTCTGTAACTGGCACACTACAAAGTTGTATTTATTAATGTATGTATTATATAAAACCATTTTTATAAATTTTCTGTAAGTTAAGTATGATCTACTATTATATTTGAATACTAAAATAATAAAAAAAAATAAAATAAAAATATAAAAACGTTAGCTTCGTACCTATTCATATGCATTTGTAAAATAGAACATATTTAAAAACTTACAATTTCTTTTAATAAAAAATAAATTTCAGAGTACTTTATTTTTTCTCCTTACAAAAATTAAAAAAAATGTATTTTGAATTCTATTAGCTTATATATATATATATATATATACTATTGGATCGCGCTTATGACTCCAATAAACTGAGGTTGGAAATAAGTTGAAATTTCCGAAAATGTAATTCATTTATTAAAGGCCAAATTTTCGCCGAGAATTGTCGGCTTCTTCAGGGCACTACATAGAACAACTTAATTGTAAAATTTAATAATAAACACCAGTAAAATTACTTACATAATGTGAATTAATAGAACCTCATTGATGTTGAAAATTTACAATCAAAGAGCATGCTGATAAGTTAACATGAATACTTGAAACAGATACGTTATATTTAAATCGTAAATTCAATTTTATTACAAAACTATTAAGAAAGAGGCGTAAAATATTTATAAAGAAAAAGGGAAAAACACAAAAAACATTTTTAAAATAAACTGCAATGAAAATACAAGGTACACCCAAAAAGTTAATCACAGATCAAAGTAAATTACCTATTGATTAAGTTAATATATATATTACTGAGATCTTCAACATCCCTTCGATAATTAATTGACTTTGGAAATTTTTTGATATAACACATTTCTAGGAAATTCCTCTTAAAGGGGTTGGTCTCAATGTTCAAAACCCTAACGTTGTCAAAATTGAAATTGTGACCCGTCTCATTACAATGGCAGCTGAGGGCAGTGTTATTGGTATGATTTCTCACATTACTTTTGTGAGCACAGATACGGTTTTTTAATTTTTGTGAAGTCTGTCCAATGTAACACCCATCGCAGTCATCACACTGGACATGATAAACAACACTAGAAAGGTCCAGATGGTTGGTCTTGTCTTTTATTTTGAATAAAAAGCCGCCAATTTATTGATGGGATAAGGTACTATCTTTATATCAAACTGTTTAAACAAATAAATAAGACTATTGGTTAAATGTGGAATATATTGGAGTTTGCGGTAGATGGTCTGTTGTGTCAGACCATCTGTATTATTCTGAATGTCAGGATTCCGGATAGGGACATCGACATCAACAGAGCCCGCACTTGGCAAAAGACAATGATTGATTAATTTGGAGGGGTAGCAGTTCTTTCGAAGGATCGTCCCCAAAATATTAAAATTCTTTCTATGAAAATCCGGGTGACAAATATTTTCAATTCTATGTTTCAATGCAAGTATAAGATTGACCTTATATTTAAGGATGTTCAGAATAAAAGTGAAGGTATCTATCTGAGTTCGTAGGTTTACGATACCAATCAAGTTTGATGATGTTATGGCTGTCACGTACAACTTTGGTGTCTAAAAAAGGGACAGCACCATTAATTTCAGTTTCTACGGTGAATCTCAACTTGCTATTGAATCTATTGAACACCTCAAGGGTGTATTCTATTTTTTCAGAGGGTACCGCCAATAGCAGATCGTCAACATACTGAAATAAAAGGAAATTCAAAGTCTATATTGTCTTTTATAAAATATAAAACAGTATTCATAACGAGTTCAGCTATTGAAGGGCTAACTGCACCTCCCATAGGACAACCTGTACTTTGTAGGAAAAATTGATCTTTAAAAGTGAAATAAGTTGAATCAAACAAAAATTTTATGATTCTTATAAAGAGATCCCTCCGGAATAGTGCATATATCTGAAATTAAGTGAAAGTTATCGTTGAGTATGGTGATAACCAGATCAACTGGGATATTTGTAAATAAGGAAATAACATCGAAAGAGGCTAGAACAAAACCATCGGGTAGTTTAATATTATTAATTTTTGAGAATTCAAAACTATCTCTGACTCGGAACATATTGTATGATTTAAACGCCTTATCAATAATCCCACTAATAAATTTAGCTAGTGGTTGTGTCGGCGAATTAATGCACGATATAATGGGGCGAAGAGGAAACCCTTCTTTGTGTATTTTCACCAAACCATAATATTTAGGTGGTACCCCATTGTATGTTTTGAGTTGTTTTTTGAGTGCATCATTGATATGATTATTGCTATGAAGTTCATCAACAAGCTTGTTGTTAATTCTTTCTATTTTTGAAGTGGGATCTCTGTCGATTTTTTTATATGTATCCGGGTCAGAGAGCAACTCGTTAGATTTAGAAATGTATGTTTCATTATCTACGGCTACAGTGCAATTACCCTTGTCAGCTTTTAAAATTAACAACGATTTATTTTTTTTAAAGAATGTTCGAGTCTCTCTCTCAATGGGTAAGCTAATGGATGGTGCGGTATTAAAAGAATTATTCAAAAAGTTAGTGACTAAATAAGTGGCACGCGCTCTAATGACATCCCTATTCTCTACCGGAATCCCTGTATTATAAATTCGATATCTGAAAGGAGTTTGAGGATATCTATGTCTTTAGCTGAGATAGGTAAATTAAATTTATGACCTAATGCAAGAAAATTTTTATATGATTAGGAATGTCAACGTTGGAAAGATTGACGAACCATCTTGGATCATATTCATGAGTTAAGTAAAGAGAGGGATCACTTAATTGTTCAAATTTTTTAAATTTTTGGCTTTTATCTGGTTGAATAATCTGTTAAAATTTTGGTGTTGGACATTGATGAATTCAATAAAAATATGAAATGGGAGACTATTGTAAAGTGACATTTCTAAATTATGAATTTTGTTCTCAATAATTCTTATGGTATTGTTAGTTTCATTAATAGTGAATAACAATAGTTTTATAGTTACTTGTTTGTTAATTTTTTCTATCTTCCTTAGTGAGTTCCTTCCTAGATTATTAGGGACGTTGAAGATACCTTTTTACAGCTGTTGACTATGAACTGAGGTAATATTTGTTTCCCTTTTGCATTGGTATAAAAAAATTAATCTGTTCTTGAAGGATGCAAGTTTTCTTTGTTCATTCATGTATTTCTTCATGTTTGATACCACCGACGCTCCAAATTGTTCCTGATATTACCGAAGAACGGCATGGCAGCTGTAATTAAACCAGAAGGAGTACCGGAGTAAACGTAACTAAACATAAGCGCGATCCAATAGTATTTAGTTACGTTTACTCCGGTACTCCTTCTGTTCTATATATATATATATGGAAACATTAAAAACAACATATTTTTCAATTAAATAATATTTTAAAATATATTACTCCTAATAATTATTATATAATATATTACTGTCTAAAAACCTATACAATTCAATATTAGTTAGTGCTTGTTTATCTTTAGCTCTTATCAAATTTGCTTTTGCATTTAATTTTTGTGCTTCTGCTATTTCATGAAGACTCCGTGTACATTCTTGCAATACATTTGTGTGTTATCTCTTGAACTTGATCAGTCTGTAGAATTACATGGATATGTACTTGATAAATAAATATACAGGGCGACCAGCATAGATTGCATAATAATGCACTGGCGTGTTCTTTGGTCAAAAAGAAACAAAAAGGTCTAATAAACATATATTCGCAAACGCATAGTACTGCATTGTATTCTTTTATAGATTTACTCGAATTATTTATTGCGGATGCTCTTTGATAAGAAGCCTTTGTTCGTTCATCTTGGGCATCTCTGTAAGCTTCAGAGACTGATAATAATAATGATGATGAGTACTGATTTTTCGAATTTAGAAACAGAGTAACTTTAACATAAAAATTGTATTTGATAGCTAATTTTTACCCCATGACTCTGAGAGCTCCTTTTTCAGCTTTACGTTTTTTTGGGTGTTCCATTGGATTTTGTGTTGCATCATCCATAGCAATGATAATTTGGGAGAATGATCTATGAACGCTTCATTAGTATTATCTACCAAAAATATGTCCTCTTCTTGTGCGGTGGTATTGGCCCCGTAGTTCCCAATAAATTATTAATGGAAACTTGAATGTTGTCAACAACCTAATTACAAATTTCAAAGTAGATGCTACGATATATTATTCCATAACTTACTCCACCTAAATTGTTCGGAAATGCTTCTTCACCCAAATATACAGGGCAATCCAAATTAAGTATTCACCATTGGTAACTTTGTTATTATTAAAGATACAAGATTGTTTAAATTAGCAAACTTGTAGTACTTTTAAAGCTCTTTAAGATGGAAGAATAAAAAACAAATGAGCAGCGCGTTTTCGAGTTTTGCCGAAAAATATGTTTTTTTCAAATGATAACCCCTGTATATAATATTTTTCTGTTAGAACTTTAATTTTTAAACAAAAAATCTTATAAGAAATTTTTTACTGGGATCAAAAATACTTGAGTTATAATGAATAAACAAAAACAGCTAAGTCAAGTGCATTTCTATGTATCTATGAAAACGATGATAAGTTTTTCTACCAAATGGCAAATATTAGTACAGTATGATTAGTTTTTCGCTCATAAGTTTCATTGTGCTAGTTATTAATTTGACAAAAAAATGATTTTTACCGATGCAGAAAAGTGTGATATGTTAGAATCTTATTTAGTGTGCAGAAAATCCTTTAGGAGGGCAAAAGAATATTGCGCTGAATAGGCTATTTGACTGATTTTGAAAAATTGTTTTAAATTATTCGTTGGTATATGAATAATACACCACAAGTATATTTCTGCGAAATTTGCAGTATTTTCCGTAAAATATTGTGTTAAAATTTAAATTACAATATTTGCGCTAAAAACGCTTTTCTGTAATGGCGGACGCCATATGATTTGCGTGACGTCACAACCAAGTAAACTAGTATACCAAAGTGTACATTCAGCGTGTTTATAATATTTTTTCTTTTAATTTACTGGAAAAAAAATTGTGTATAAATGGTGTATGGTGCCACAATGTAGAAATACTTCTATAAAAACTCCGCAAAAACTGTTCCAACGAATCCTAAGAGACGTAATAAGTGGTTACAATTAGCTCGACGTGTGAAATCTCGACGCAAATTAATAAAAAAAATATCTTTATAATTAAATAATTAGATACTTACACAGCAGTTTTTATATTTTTGAGCTCTGCAGCATAATAATCCCTGATATTTTAAAAAAACAGCGCAACCATGAATGCGTCTATGTATCTTAGGTAGGTTTCTATTGTCGGCTTGTACAAAATTCTTGTCCATTTTGAGAGCAAACACTATTGCTTATATCACTAGATATTAGTGTCTTGCGGAATATTAAGAAATTCTTGTAAAAATAACACAAGAAACGATGGAAATACGATAAAAATGATAATCACACAAGTGTATAACTTGCACATAACCTGTGTGTGACGTCACGCGAGGCGTAGCCAATCACAGAGCGTTCTTGTGGCTGAAGAAATTTAAAAAATAATTTGAATTTATTTTGTTTATTTTGCAAAATCTATAAATATTTTCGGATAAAATAGAGATAAATATGTTTTTTTATGTTATTACCTAATAGGATGACCACATTTCGTAGCATATTTTTAATAGTGTCAAATAGCCTATTATATCCACTCCGAACGCAACCAGATGAGCAATATTTTCTGAGACTGTACAGAAAATTTACAGGCAATGAGAGTGTTTTTGCCAAAAAACGCGCTGCTCATTTGTTTTTTTATTCTTCCATCTTCTTTCTTGTTCATTACTCATTTTTAATTTTTATCACCCTTTCCCACTTTCCACGCATACACCACTATGCCAGTATTTTTTCGCTTGAAGACTACAATTGTAAAAGTGTAAACCCCTCGATACCTATTTAAAATCTTTATATTTTGCTTAAATTTTATTGAAACTCTTTCAAGAACTTTAGGAGACCTGTCTTGTAATTTTTAAAAAAGATTCCTGAGGTATTCTAAGAATTTCAATAAAATTTTAGCAAACGATAAAGATATTGAGTAACTTTTATAGCAATGTACCTACCTAGTTCCTACGAAAAAATTTGAAAACTTTAAAATAATGGGTCCTGACTATAGACTCCTCCTAAGGAATTGTTCTTTAACATATTACTCTTTTTCTTACCTTTAACCAGCCGTCGCCTGGACGATTATTTCTGAATGTGTTTTCTCGGAGATTTTCAGTCGGAAATTTTTGAACAGTAGAGAAAATATCCTCCTTTTTCCGTGGAAATCCTCTCTTCGCAACATTAATAATCCATCTAGGCAAAAGTAAAAATTTAATGGATTTTAAAAACTCTTATCTCTACTTACCTACCTACTTAACTCTTCTTCTTCCAGTTTTGTCAAAACCGTAGGAGGGCCACAAGTGTCTCTATAACTGGGCTCTTTAACTTCAATGCTATTGTCGATTTTGGAATGTTGTACGTATTTGAAGCGGTTCTGTAGGTCATTCGACCTCTTTTTACTTCATGTACAGCTTTCTCAATTAATGTAGGATCATAATCTCGTCTTCTTGGCATTTTAAGGCATTAATAAAAGAAATATTTAATTCGGTTATTGGACACACTCCATATAATTATTGGACACCCTGTCTAATAACTGTATGCTCTAACTAAATTTAAAAATGAAGTGAAACGTATTTAGCAAATGAAGGTATTAAAAACAGATAGTGATATCGTGTAATTTTTCCAAATTCACTTACTGGACAGGTGTCCAATAACTATAATTTATTTAAGTTTTTCCATATAGTTATGGGACATGGTATATTCTGTTTATTTTTTGGCTTAAAACTAATTAACGATCGCTTAACATATTATTTAAGACTTACCCTTTACGATGATTCACAATTTAGTAAGATATTATTAAATGATTCTCGCCTTTTCACTCACTACACGGAGTAAACTTTCTTAACGAACTCTTCACGTCCACTTGTGAAGAAATACTAGACTTGTTTGAGAAAGACGCATTTAGAGGTTTCTGTAAATGTGGTGACGTGTAATGTATAGTCCTTTTCACAATATTAGAAACGGCTGAGGGTCTTCTTCACGATAAATTAAAGCTATTAAGAAATATTTCGGTAATCCATAATTGTAAACAGTTATAAACGCTACGGGAGGTCTATTAATGCGATTATAAATATCTGTATATATGGGCCGTACTTTCTAGGATTTAAATATTACTTATATCATGTATCATATATTGTCTTAATAATATTAGTCAGTAATATTGGGACTAGCCCCCAACATTCTCTATTACGGTCCTTATATGTATGTCCTGGTTTGTAATCGGACTGTGACATTACCTTACCGTAAGATGGGGCTACTTTGAACATTTTTTCGTTCATTTTGTAATAACATTTTTTGGCTTAAGTTTATTTTTATCGTTTAAACGCTAAATTTTGGGCCTCAAGTAGGAGAAGCAATCTAGAAAATTTGAGTTTGATAAAATAATTGCTTCTACTTTTTTTTTTATTAAATATGGGTGTTCAAAGTTACCCCGCCCTCGGGGCTACTTTGAACACACATGAAAATTAAATCTATGTTCAATTATATGGCACTCTAAGGCCTACTTTGAACACCTAAACTAGAGCGTATACTTCAATAAATTTATTATTGTAACCTGAGATTTTTGAAATTAAAATTTGCTGATATATATGGCATAATAATTTAATTTTGAAAATGTTACATACAAAAACAAAAAACAATAATACAGGAGCATTAAATTGAAAAAAAAATTTAAGGTAAAGGTTATTCCAACGTCTTCAAAAATTTTGATTTTTTGATAAAAAAATCAAAGCTCCTCTTCGATCGGCGATAGGATTTGGCAGCGCTTTCACAATTTCATGCACAGGAATACTGCCTTCGTCTGGGACATGTGGCCAGGAAAATTTGTAATTTATTTTTGCGCGAATGACGCAAGAAAGAAAGTTCTACCATTTTATCTTTCAATTCTGCAGTCGAAATTACTTTTCCCACAAAGTGTTTAATAATATTTTTGACTTCAAATTTCGCCAAATAAAACTTTCCAATTTCTAGATTTATGTCCTCATTATCATTATCATTTTCAGAGTCACTATCGGACTCATTTTCGCTTTCAGAGTTACTTCTACTTGAACTGCTGCTACTATTATCAGCGACCAAAGTTTTTATTTCTGTATTTCATTTTCTTTATCGTTATTTTCCGCATGTAAAATTTCGTCATTCTCAGGTTCTAAATCAGCTGTAGAAATACTTTTTCCGGCGGCAACATTTAATCTTTTCTTTTTTCTTTTTTGTACAACTTGTTCTACTCCTCTTAGGTTTTGTAATAGTTCAATAACAGCAGTGGAAGTTGCTTGCTCTACTTCATTTTTATCGCATTTCATGTTGTCAGGTAAGCGTTCTAAGACTTTATCTGGATTATGTGGAAAAATTCCACATTTTTCAAATCCAGATCTCATATTGTTAGACATTTCATTTTCGTCTGGATACAGCTTCTTATATAATTTACTTAAAAGCCCAGGAAATTCATCCTTTGACAGAGTTTTGCTCTTTCTTCTCAAACTAATTTTCCACTCATCTAAAATTTGTCGCCAGTATTTTTTTAAGGGCGCATAAAACGCCACGTCCAGAGGCTGACACAGATGAGTAGTATTTGCGGGTAAGCAAATAAATCTAATGTCATTTTCTTCTCAAAGGTTTATGACTGTATCATTAAAATGACTTGAAAGATTATCCCCTATAATTGCCTTTGGGCCAGGTAATTTCTTTGCCGCAGGAACAAAAACAGACGCAAACCAGTCGGAAAATGCACAGGAGTCAAACCATCCACTCTTCGTTCTTCCATATCTTGTTTTCGGGGGACCATTCTCACACCAGGTACTCCACAAGTTGTCTGCTTTGTAAACTACGTAGGCTGGTAGCATGTCACCTGATGCACTACCAGCAAACATGATGGATATTGCACTTTTAGAAAAGTCTTGAATACGTTCTGGATATTTCACTCCTCGTTTAAAGATGCATTTTTGGTCCCAGGATTGTCAGATAAATTTGTTTCATCGAAATTAAAAATGTGGGTGGCAGGTATTCCTAACGTACTTTCTTTTAAATTGTCAAAGTACTCTTTGATAACCTTTACAGACACAGAAGCTTTGGAGTTTTTAATATTCTGACATGTCCGAACAGAAATTTCATTTTTGTGCCTGCTTAAAAAGCTGGACACCCAGTCGGATGAAGGCAGGTTGTTTTTTAATATGCTGACAGTCTTTCCTACCTTTTCCAAATAATACATAACAAACTTGCGTATGTCACGTTGATCCAATGGAAAGCCCCATGTGGCCATAACTTGTACATATTTAACGATACATAATTTTTCTACATCAGTAAGTGCTGTGGGATGACCAAATTTTTGTAAATGCTTTCCCTTCATTTTATTGCTTAATGTTCCTAGTGATATTTTAAATTCTTTTGATGCTGCTCTCAAAGTCAATTTCTTCGTTTTTATTGCATCAATTGCCTTATCGAGTGTCTCATTGTCAAAGTTCTTATAATTCCGACAACCCAGTTTCTTTTTGTAGACCCGTGTCATGATTCTGTAACAGAACAATAAGGAATAAGACTCTATCTAAAGAAAAATCATAATAATTAATTAATAATAAAAATAATACTCCTAATAATTATATTATAATGAGCAGGTTATTACAACAAAAAATATTTAAACAAAACTACAAGACGGATTGAAGCAAATAATGTTTTAATGTGGTACTTACATTATGTGGGTTAATAATAAAATGTTTTTTCACTGATTACAGCTGTGCTTTGCGCTGCAATAACAAAAGTATTCCACTGTTATAAAAACACAAAAAATTCAAGGTTATAATCTGACATATGACATTTAGGATTCGCGTCGGCGCCAATGCGTGCGTGTCGCCAACCGTTAAAAATATATTCTCCTATCGGATAGGGCTAATACCATAGAGTAACAACATCTGTGATAGATAGGAAAATTGAAATAACAAAATGGAACTTTTTGTTCAAAGTTACCCCGCTGTTCAAAGTAGCCCCATCTTACGGTACTTAAATAAGTAAACACAGAACGGTATTTTATTTATGTAAACCCTCAGGCGTTTCTAATATTGTGAAAAAAACTGTACTTTCTGCAACTAGTAGGTAGAAGGCTCTGTTTATTTAACAAATCAGTACCTTCAGTAGACAAGGGGTTAACACATCCATTTGACTAAAGTACTCAAACTTTATACATTTGCAACCTGTACTCCGATTGCTCATATTATCTTTTTTCTCAGTATATTTTGCCTTTAAATGTTTAAATTTATTTTTACATTGCTCTGCGGTATGAATTTTTAATTCTTGGCTGATTTGTTGCCAAACTTTTTCATTTCGCACTGTTGTACTTTTTATTTATGCTTCATGCAATTGATAAACCTGTATTAGTCGAAGTATATAATTTCGACTCCATGTTGCTCGAACTGTATCTGTATCACTAATGTCACTTACATTAGTGACATTTTCATCTCCCAACGAAGGTATTATTTCAAAATTAAAAACTTCTTTCGCTGCTTCTGCATTTGCATATTATACTAATCTACCATCTAGAATCGTTCGTTAATACCGGGTGTTCCACAAAAATTTCCAAAGGCTGTAATGTCTTTATTTATCATCTGATTTTAATGATCTATATATGAAACTGTAGGGTTTCGTAAAGACTACAAACAGCAATGCAAATTATTTGTTTGTCAGATATAATTCGCGAGAAACGTAACTCAAGTTTTTTTTTTCAAATTGCACTTAAATAAGGAATAATGCAAGAAAAAGACAAGTTTTTGCAAATTTTTATATGGCAAAACTAACAGTAGGTCATGAATTGGGGTACGCAATTAAACAATAACAGCGTCTTTTTTAATCAACTACTGGTAGTAGATAAGCTGTGCCGGTTCTGTGACCCCCCACCACTCCTCCTCGAGGTAAGCTCTGATTGGTCGGAGCTTTTCCGTGTGCTTAGGTAGGTGTCTGTGGTTACCCAGGTGTGCTTTTCCGTGTGCTTACCTGTCTGTGCTTACCCAGGTGTGTGCTTACCTGTCTGTGCTTACCCAGGTGTGCTTACCTGTCTGTGCTTACCCGGTCCAGGTGTGCTTACCTATCCTAGGTGATCACGTGATGGCTACGTGTGTGTACAATCGGATGACGAGTTGTTGTTTATCAGTTTTTATCGTATGACGTAGACGGAGGTTGTTCTTATCATAGGTTAAAAGGTTATCGGATGACGTAGACGGAGGTTGTTCTTATCATAGGTTAAAAGGTTATCGGGGTCGTTATTTGCGATAAGGTTATCGTTTACGTCATTGCGCGTGTGTGATTATCATTGATTAGAACATAATTTGTATTATGAAAATAAAAGTATATGTAGTAATACACGTATATATAATAAACGTTTTCAAAAATTAGTATCACTTTTCAATTATGCCAGTTCCAGTAAAATATGTTTGCCCGAAGTGTAAAGGAGAGACAGATATTCCAAACAGAAAGTGTATTGCTTGTTCATTTGAAAAACTTATAAATGCATCAGGATCTAAGCATGTATTTCACAGTATATTTAATAACAATGATAAGAATTAAAAGTTACATTCGATTGCATCATCGTTGTTTGTAATGGAATCAAAGGTTAGAGGAGGTAGAGGAGGAGGAGGAGGATCTGCTGCTATATATAATATCACAATATTGGATTACAAATGATACATTCAAAAATGTGGCGCTGCTACGCAAAGTATATTGAACCGTCTAATATAAAGACTACGTTTGAAAGGTTGCTACAAGAGATTGAGGATGATTATTACGCGTACGAGTTGTATGGTAATCGGTATGATAGCCCCTATACGGATGAAGAATTGACAGAAAAGAAGGAGTCTTGTCGAGAAGCTATTGGGATTGTATCAAAATTTATAAGTAATTGGATCAGCATTGATGAAGCAATCGAGACATTAGTTTCATTGAATTTTATTGACAAGTTGGAGCTTAAATATTTACCACATTATGTAATCAGAAAATATAGATTACAAAAATATGATGATGATGATGATGATAATGAAATCATGTTGAAGATAATGAAACAAAAACATGAAGATGATGATGATGATCATGATGATGATGATGATGATGATGATGATGAGGATGAAATGATGATGAAGATAATGAATGTTGATGAAGAAACTTGTGATTGTAATTGTAGATAGAGAAATATGTTGTGAAATAAAATTGTTATAAAATATATATGGCGTTTTGTATTATCATTAGTTTCTACTGTCAAGCGAATTAGAAAACATGTGTGCTGTAGAGAAAAGAGCTTTAACACTGATATCTATTTCAGTTGTATTAAATATTTTAATAATGTTTGTTCTATTAATTATACTTATGTTAGAGTTAGATCTTGTACAAAGAATATAAAGAATAGTATGTCTGTCATTAAGAGGCAAGTGATAAACGAAATTCATAAGCAAGCAAGAGTAAATTTTCCTCGCCGTAAAGTAATTGTTAAGGGGCTAGATGATCTTTTTCAAGCTGATTTAGTTGAAATGATCCCTTATTCACGTGTAAATAAAGGATTTAAGTACATTTTAATGGTTATTGATGTATTTTCAAAACATTTGTGGGCGGAACCTGTCAAGTTGAAAAGTGGTGTTAATGTTGCTCGAGCTATGGAGAAAATATTTCACGATAAACGTATACCTGTTAACTTGCAGACTGATCTTGGGAAAGAATTCTATAACACACATTTTGAAAAATTGATGAAGAAGTATAACGTAAATCATTACTCCACGTTTAGTACTAAGAAGGCATCAGTTGTTGAGAGAGTTAATAGAACGTTAAAAAATTGGATGTGGAAAGAATTTAGCATGCAAGGTTCATATCAGTGGCTACATTTATTACCAGAATTAGTTAAGAAATATAATATTACAAGACATACTACAATTAAAATGCGACCGGTTGATGTGAATAAAAGCAATGAAGATGAAATTTTACGAACTACGTACAATAGATTAAAGGTTGTTCATAAACCAAAATTTAAGGTTGGTGATTATGTGTGGATAAGCAAACATCGTACAACATTTACAAAAGGATATACCCCCAATTGGACAAATGAAATATTTAAAATAATAGAGAGAAAATTAACAAACCCAACTACATATTTGCTGCAAGATGAAAAGGAGAATATGATTGATGGTGGGTTTTATGAGCAGGAGTTGCAACGTGTACAATATCCAGGTGTTCATCTTGTTGAAAAAGTTTTAAAACGAAAAGGTAATCAAGTTTTTGTTAAATGGTTGAGATTTGATAATAGTCATAATTCATGGATCGATAAAACAAATGTATTGTAATGATAAAAATGTAGTGTCTTAAAACTTAATAAAATAAAACAAAAAAATAATTATTCTGTTTTTATTTTCTAGTTATATAAGATTTCTAATTACAACAATTTAGGTTTCGTTCTTTTGTTTCCATCTTCAACTTCAGTTTCTTCTTCTTCTTCATCATCACCAGATTCTTCATCATCATCATTTACAAATTTACAGTTGTAAGCTGCACCCAATTCTCTCATGTATACCAGATGTAGGGATTTTAACTTATTCATTTCTTTTATAACTTCTGGTGTCATGGAATCATGAAACCGCTTCGGTAAAAATACAGCACTATCCTTTAATTCAACTACAATTACTTCACCAAATTTTGTTTTCATCAGTTTTAAGGATAATACTAAGTACTTTTCATCTGTTTTTAACTTTTTCATACTGATGATTGGCTTGTAAAAATTTGTTTTATTTATATGTTCAAGCACTTTTTAACGTTTATTGTAGCCATGTTGTAGGTATTACTGGTACTGCTGCTATTACTTACAACAGTCTTTATATGCCAATTCTTATCAATGATGATAAGGAATATAGATCAAAGTTCATAAGATAGAGGGTATTTTAATGTTAATATTATAAAGAAGTCTTTATCTTTCACAACAACATCCGCAATATTTTGCAATATCTTCAATTCATCATTATATGTTATTGTTTGCTCATAAATCTCAGATTGTGATACAATCTTATCGTTAAGTTTAAAATAAATTGTTGAATCAGGTAATGGGAAAAACTTGATGTGATATATTACAGCTGTTGGTATAGTAAAGTTATATGTAGTAGTATTACCAAATAGCTTGTACTCATTTTTCACATTACGAGAATGACAGTGAAAATGTATTGTGAAGTACCCATACAGGTTATTAATTATTCTATAAAAAAACTTCTCTAATGTGTTTTGATTTATTGCATCATTTCCATCTATAGAGTTTCCTACATTCGCAATACGATAATTATTCATATTCAAATTATCCTCATTATGAATATGTGTTCGTGCTGAATAAATAGTGTTACCGAACTTATCGATTGTCATGATGATACTATTTAAATTGTTTATATATTACTCTATTATATTTGCTTCTCTAAGCTCTTCTATAATTGACGCTATTTCATTGCTATGCCCAGTGTGACCAACTGATTGAGATGATAATAATAATCTCAAACGCTCAACCAACTCGTTGGGATCATTCCAATGTACGTAATCAATCTTATTATTGTTTACCTCCATCATTAACCCTTCTCCAACTTTTGTATAAGGTTTAATGAACTTCATATATTTATAGGACTTATTACCTAATAGCCGACCAGATTTTAAATAATCTTTTCTATTAGCTCCTGTCATGTTTACAATTTTCCCATAAATATTTTTAACTGCTTCAGTATAAGTAAGCTGTTTTTTGGATTTTTTTTAAATAACAGCTTATATAACGGTTTTGATCCTTCAAATTTCTCAGCTCCTATTAATATGTATCCTTTTTCAAATAATATTTCCGAATTACCAATATAAAATTTATTATTACTGCGAACATATCTTACACCATAACGTATATCAAAATCTTTATTATTTGTTTGCAAATCTTGAATATAATCAGATAAGTTATAATCTTGATCTTTATCATCATCATCATCATCATCATAAGCATCATAAAAATTGTCTTCTTCAGGTTCATCCTTTATTGAAACATCTTCTTTTTTTATTTCATATTCAGGTTCATACTTTTCCTGTTTCAGTATTTCTTTTTTCAACGCACTTTTATTTAATTCTCTTTTTAAATGACTCTCTTTTAAGTTGCTTAACCCTTTGAGGCCGAAATTAATTCAAAAATTGTGAAAGTGAAAAATAATGAGAATTTTTGATGAGAACCTGTTTATTAACATAAGCTTTAGTTGAAATAAGACTCAAACACACAAAAAATATACAGGATTATCCTGCAGGATGTGGTTACTAATGTTAACCACTAGGAACTAAATAGTAATAAAACTACCAAGATTACTTCGCAAAATTGAAATAAACAAATGACGCCAAATGATTTTTCATTTTATGTGAAACAACGCAAAACAGTTCCTGTCTTTATTTAGGCATAACCCAACTCGGCAGGTTGAACATTTCCAAATGGTTCTATGCACATCTTTGAGTGTACTACATTTAGCGCACCGGAGTGAGGTAGATCTTTCAGGCATATGAACAGCATTTTCATAACGTACTTCGTATGGTACAACCTTTTTGAAACTACTTGAAGGCTGACTTGAAAAAGGTCTTCCGCGCTTGACAGATTCATTGATACCTATAAGTCCTCGCGACACAGACATTCGAAATTGTTTTAGCGCAAGGCTTTTACAGTTGCATCTTTGTTGGAAGAGAACAAACGCATTGAATACGGCGGCATCAACGAAGTAAAAAAAATTCGATGCCACCATTTATGAGATTTTCTATCAACTTCGTAAAGGCTTTTCATCATATCAAAACGGTCAACATATCCCATGTGACTATTATAATCACGAATCATCCTTGGACACGGTATATCTTCAGTAGAACCATTTTTCTTTTTTCTGGAAGTAGTCTCCATAATTGAGGGATCATGATAGTTTCCTAAAAGTAGGACACTTCGGCGGTCCATCCATTTGAGTGCAGCTATTCCATCCTTTGAAACGCGCCAGTCAGCCTCTCCACGTTTCAAGCTTTTGTCTGTTTTGAGTTCGGGGAACTGTATACGCCCCTTTCGAATAGTTCCACAAGAATAGATTTTGTCAGCTAACAACTTTCGCTGGAGTTTGACAGAATTAAAATAATTGTCAAAGAACAATTTGTGGTTTTTGCCTTCCAATGTTCGAGAGAGGTCTATGACAATTCTAGCACCTAAATTTTTTTCTGTTACTTGATCAACTTTACCGGTATAAATTTGGAATTCGCACATGTATCCTGTTGAATCTGCTCGGACCCAAACTTTATAGCCTCGCTTTATAGGCTTCATGGGCATGTATTGGCGGAAGCTACTACGCCCCTTGAACCTTATCATGCTCTCGTCTACGGATTGAAACTCGCTAGGCTTCATGGATGACATAAATGTTTCTTGAAGCTTAGAGAGTAAAGGTCTTAGCTTATATAGCTTATCGTAGTTTTGTTCATTTTTTTGTGGTTGAACTGAATTATCATTGAGGTGAATATTACTCAGCAACCAAGCAAATCTGTCTCTACTAATAGCGGAACTAATAAAAGTATCTCTCATTTCATCGTTAGCGGACCAGTAATCTTTGAAGCTTGGGAGTTTTTTCAAACCCATAAGGATATTAACTCCCAAAAATATTTTAATCTCCTTTGCAGTAGTTGGTTTGAAATTTCTTCCTTCACCATATCTCTGAAATGCGTATAGGTTGGTTTGAAATACTATGTGGGTAATCAAATCTTCGGGAAACAAATGCAAGAATACATCCGTCGGTGTCTCAATAGTATCAGGCAAATTCGGACCAGTTGATTCTACGAAGGCATTTGGTTTTGTAATGTTGGAAACATCATTAGTCCAGTAATCTGGAAGGAATATATCAGGTCGTCTGGCGAGTGGGATGTCATCATCGCTGTCCCAGTGCATATTGTTATTGGAAATCACGTGGTTATTCACGGTAATTAAGTCCATATTTTCGATGTCAAAAACCTCTTCGTCATCATTGGGAGCATCAGGTGATAGCAATTCATCATTCATAACCTCTTCTAGATCATCTGCAAAAGATTCATCATCGCTTGGTATTTCTTCAAGAAGGTCAAAAACACGATTTGGATCCATATTTTCAATTTCAGAAAATTTCCAGGTAGCCATAATGGCTGAAATGGAAATTTACATTACAAAATATGCTTCACCACATTTGTTGTTAAATGTTAGAATTAAAAATACCTTCATACAATCTACTAACAAAGAATAAAATTCCAGATGAAAAAGACATACTTTCTAAAATAGGGTTATACCTTTCTAGTGGCCACGACGGGAAACCACACAAAAATTTGTTCACGTTAGGCCCACTTAGAAAAATACAGGGTATTTTTTACAATAGATAGTAAATATAGATATGTTGGAACGCTTACTTGCTATTTTTGAAGCAACGATATCAAAAAAAAACTAAAAATTTAGAAAATTAATATTTAACCTCAAACACGCTCGAAACACTATCACTTCCGCATCATAAATGTCACTGATGACGATCAAAACTGGTTGCAATCGCCAAGGAGTGCAAAAATGATGCCTAGGCAACACATTAAACATCGTGGTTACCACGTAAAACCGATAGGAAAATAATAGACTGGATATCAATAGTGTGGTTTTCATTGATAACCAGTAGTCCTCAAAGGGTTAAGATATCTTTCAGAGGTGTTGTAATCGGTTTAATTTTTTTTTGAATTATGAATTCATTTTCCTTTAAGCTATCTAGCTTTCTTTTGACAGCAGCTTTAGCATCAATAATTTTTTTTATTAATTTTGTATCCATACTACTGTTAATATTTTTTTTGTTTATCAACAACAAAGTCTATTCATAAACTGATGAAAAATAGATATATGTAACTACTTTTAAATTAAAATCCTTATGTATTACTAAAAACCCATAATTGTTTTCATTCTAACATTTAGCACATAAATCAAGTGTGATATAAAATATGACATAAATACGATTACATTGTTGCAATCAAATTCTAATTTTATCCAAGTGCTAATATGGTATGAATATGAATATATTGTTGTTATCAGTGGATATTAAAACATCAGAGGTTAAAGGTGCTAATTTTGCGGATATTGAAGCATAAAAATCGGTTGTATCAAGCGCATAACATAAATACTAATACATTATTGCAATCAAATTCTAATTTTATCCAAGTGCTAATATAGCATAAATATGAATACATTGTTGTTATCACTGGATATTAAAACATCAGAGGTTGAAGGTGCAGATATTAAACATAAAAATAGGATGATGATGCATATTCATATTAATATAAAAGCTAAAGCACTTCATGTCCCCGCCAGGGAGCCATGGGACCTTGACGCTGGTGGCGGGGCACAGTAGCTCCCTCTCCTCGAGCCTGACGGGACGGGGCGGGGCGAGTGAAGCAAAGGATGGCTCAAACAAAAAACCGTCGGGGAAGTGGCGACCCTCATCGGCAGGATCCTGTATCCTGAATTAGCCATCGGTAAGGGCAGTGTATCTACGCTGAAATGGGGAACACGGAGAGGCGTCCCCTTCCGACCCTAGCCTTAGGGGAGGGCAGAATGCCCAGATCCCCGGGGGCTTGCCTTAACCGGCTGGCCCGTGGACACAGTTAACCCACAACCCTATGTCAAGGTGGCACAACACGCGCCGAGGACTGAGAGGCTGGGGGATAAACCCAGCCACGAGCGTGCTGAACTTCGGAGACCGGGCGACCTACCGATTTAACGAGCCTTCTCGTAGTGATGGCGGGGCTCTGCTGCGAGGGACCGATTATATCCCCAGCTATTCGTGGGAATCAAATGGAACCATTTTTTAAACATACAACTGAACAGGACGGGAAAAATGAGGACGAACAGGAAACGGACACGGGTACAGAAATGGATGTAAGAAAAGTGGATATGGTCTTGGAGGAGGCAGCAATTTTTGGCCGAAGAGAGTCTTTGAAAAGAACTCCGCCTGGAGCAAAGCGATTTAGGAGCTCCTCAGCGCCGAGCAGGAATTCCGCTGAAGAAGTGGGTGAAGGACATCGGACGCCAAGTGGGATTGACGCCGAAGTGGACAAGTGGCAAGACGAGTGCCTAGGAACCAGCCCAATCTTTGACCTAACAACTTGTGATGAGAATCTCGGAAAACAAGAAGAAGAGAAACTTCAATTAAAGCAGGTCAAAAGGAAAAGGACGGAATCGCCACGAGGGACTAAAGTAGGTAGTCTGGCAGACTGCGGTAACATGAGGCAGGTCAACATAATAATGGCAAAGTTAGTGAAAAGATCAGCAGAGATGAAGAAGCTTGTACAGGAGACCACGAAAACCAAATTAGAAATTAAAAGGGCCTCTATGGAATTGGATCAACTGGTAGATGGTTTACATAAAGAAATTAGGGCATACCAAGAAACACTCCTAAAAGCCCCAACCATTATAAATAGAACGGAGCCTATGTCGAATGTAGTAAGCATAAGCACGCAGACCGATGCCGTAAGATGTTCCAGTCTTGGCATTCAGGCTGATTTCCAGACTGAGGTTGGCGACGCACAGAACCAATTACGGCAAGAAATCGAACACGTTTTCAAGGAGGGAACAGGTTTGGAGGGCATAACAAGCATTCTCGACCAAGTGTGGCCAGAGGAAAGCTATAAGAAAACGCAAATTACAACCTCGCTTAAGGCACACAAGGTCCTTGGAACACTCTGCCGGCTGATGCCTAGGACTGGAGGCCCTAGCAAATCCAGTAGGAGACTACTGTGCACCACGGTGCAGTCGGTGATGCTATACGCAGCGTCCATCTGGAACGAGGCCATGCGTAGGGAAGTGCACCAACGGAAGATTCTCAGTGTACAGCGGAAGATTGCAATTAATATTGTCAGGGCATATAGAACGGTGTCAACTGAGGCATTACTGGTAGTTGCAAGAACCCCACCGATATATCTCTTGGTGCAACAAAGAGTAGACTTAGAACTCGGCGGAGCCGTATGCAGAACGACAACCACTAGCAAGATGATGGACGACTGGCAGGAAAGGTGGAGTAGAGACACTGGACGGGCTGTATGGACCAAGCGGCTAATACAGGACATAAGACCGTGAGTAAATAGCAAGTACGGACAGGTTGGCTACCACATGGCGCAATTTTTAACGGGACACGGCTGCTTTCAAGCATACTTGAAAAGATGTGGCCTGAGCGAACTGCAGGAGTGCCGCTACTGTAATGGTACTGACACAGCTGAGCACACATTTTTTGAATGTCCAACTTGGCTCCCGGAGAGGCGGCTGCTGGAGAACATCACCGGGCCCGTGACACCGGAGAACATCGTGAGCAACATGGTATCAAACAAAGAAGCATGGGAAGCAGTAGAGAAGTGGACGAGGCGCATTATGGAGCGAAAAGAAAGGGATGAGAGAGAAAGACGGAAGACGGATGAACACCGAAGGGAGTGAGCTCAAACAACTGTACACGGCTTCCTTCTGAAGTAATACAGCAAGTAGTTCCGGAAGGAAAGAGCTAAAAGCCTGGGGGGTTTTTTTAGTGGGTATACCAGGCTGGTGAGTCCCACACTGACGTGCCATTGAGCCAGGCACGCGACGTCCGTAATGGATTTTTCCCCCGACAAAAAAAAAAAAGCACTTCATGTATTACGTTTAATATTACGTTTTAATATGGGTAAGTAACTCATCTTTTAAATGCATTTCTTTCTAATTATATATTCTATATAACCTACACAGATACTATGGAACAAGCATTGCCACGAGAACTAGATGTAAGTTTATTTTCTTATTATTTTCTTATTATTTTAAGCGTATATTTAATAGGGTCTCGATCGTCTAGTGTTTGTGGAAAAAGGTCCGGCGCCGCAACCTCCTAAGGGGTTCACAGAACTTTGGGTATATCCAGGAGCACATGACGTGCATTACAAGCGGCGTCGGAAGCACATCGAAATATATTTTTATTATGAGGGAGGGTAAGTAAATTGATTTAATTATAATCTACGTCTTATTTTCTTCTTCTTTGCAGAACCCAGAAGCAGTCAGTTTTTTTTTAATTTTATTAATAAATTAATGTAGGCATATTAACTGTCTTATTTATCATCCTTTTCCTATCATTAAATTACTTATTCTAAGTTTAATTCTTTCTATATATTCAATATACGAGCAAAAGAGTATTATACTATTGGTTTATTAAATAAAATACATAATATATAAATTACTTTGTTTTATTTACTGTAAGTATCCATGCTACTGTTAATATTTTTTTGTTTACCAACAATAAAGTCTATTCATAGATATATGTAACTATTTATAATACTATGTAATTATCAAATCCCTGTCGATATCGACCATCGTTTAAATTAAAATCCTTATGTATTACTAAAAATCCATAATTGTTTTCATTCCAACATTTACCGCACATTTCTCTTATATATAAATAGAGAAACTTGATTGATATTTAGTTACATGTTAACATTCAAGGGGGATGGTCTATTGAATCAGGTGATTAATAAATTACCTTTCGAATTGCATATACCAGGTTACAATTACTGTGGTCCGGGTACTAAACTAGAAAAACGTCTTGCACGTAAGGCTATTGGAATAAATCCGTTAGATGAAGCTTGTCGTGAACACGACATTTCATATTCTCAAAATCAAGATACTTCTAATAGGCATATTGCAGATAAGATATTAGCGAAAAAGGCTTGGCAACGAGTAAAAGCTTCCAACGCTTCTTTAGGTGAAAAAGGTGCCGCATTAGGTGTAATAGCTGCAATGAAAACTAAAGTTAAACTTGGTATGGATACTAAACAACAGAAAAAGAAGAAATCTAAGAAAAATGCATCATTTAATAGTGCCGTAAAAACAAAAGCTAAACAACAGAAGAAGAAATCTAAGAAAACTTTCTCATTTAATGGTGTTGTAAAAAAAGCTAAAGATGCAATTAAAAAAAAACGCTACCACCGTTAAAGATGCTGTAAATGTTGCAATTAAATGTTTAAAGGGTATTAAGAATAAAAAACAAAAAATTAAATTGTAAACGAATAATACCAGTACCAAAAAGAGGTGGTATTTTGCCTTTAATTCCAATATTTGCTGGATTGAGCGCATTAGGTAGTTTAGCTGGAGGTGCTAGTAATATCATGAAAGCTATAAATGATGTAAGAACTGCAAAAGATAAACTAAAAGGACCAGGAGACTCAATAACTATAGGAAAGGGCATGTACTTGAAACCATATAAAGCTGGATATGGTATTTTTTTAGAGAGCCCTACAAGATATCAACACACGCTCTAACAAATGTTGATATTGAAAAATATGTACAAAAATTTAAAATACCACATTTTCGTGGAGTGTTTATGCGAAATAACTTGCCAAACAAACCACGAAAATATGAATGTGGTATAATAAACTTAGATGATGTCAATGGTCCGGGAACACATTGGACTGCATATGTAAAAAATGCTGATAGTGTTACATATTTTGATAGTTTTGGTAATTTAAAACCACCAAAAGAAGTAGTTGATTATTTTTCCAATAACAAAATCATATATAATTATAGTAAATATCAAAACTATGATACACAAAATTGCGGACAACTCTGTTTATACTTTCTAATAGATTCATATAAATAATAAACATTTATGAAAAATGCTTCAGTCTATTAATAATGTCCTACACATTCACATTCTCAAGCGATAAATCGATATTAGTTTCACATATTCACCCACCTCTTGTTTTAGATGAAGACTTTACATATGAAATAAGCCTTGTAAATTTTGAAACATATAACTCAATTCCAAATATAAGTGAAGGAGCAAAAAACAACAAATTTCATTTTGGAGATAAAGTGATAACAATACCAGATGGTTCATATGAGTTTATTGATGTTGGGAAATACATAACGTCTAATATAAGAGTGTCTAAAGAAGATGATACAGCTATTATTATTAATGGTAACAGGAACACACTCAAAACGGAAATTAAATGTAACAAAATAATTAATTTTAAACCAGCTGATAGTGTTGGAAAAATATTGGGATTTAAAAATCGCGAATTACGACCGAATGTACTCCACATATCAGATTCACCAATGAATGTATTTAATGTGAATGCAATTTGTATTGAATGTAATTTAGTAACATCATCATATAAAAATGGTGGAGAAAGTCACATAATTCACTTATTTTTTCCTGCAGTACCTCCAGGATATAAAATCATAGAGAATCCATCTAATTTAATTTATTTACCTATAAATACGCATTATATTTCTAATATAACTCTTAAAATAACAGATCAAAATGGTGATTTAATTAATTTTCGAAATGAAGAAATAACTGTAAGAGTGCATATTAAGAAAGTTTATTAGAGCACAACGTAAATGTTACAATCAGTATCTTATCATCAGTAAAACAGTTAACACATACACACATAATGGGGCTAATATTTTATACTAATTATATTGATAGGAGGGATATAAAAGCTATACAATCCACTAAGGGTGTTAGTACCTCAAAGACGCTCAAAGGATTAACAGATAAAAATAAAAAAGTTCTGGTATCATTGGGTTTTATTTTGAAAAGCAAAAGTAATAGAAAAAATGTATATGTTAAACGTAAAAGAACCTGCAATCTATGACAATTCTGTTACATATGCAGAAAAGTATACGCACATACCGTATTCTACTACGACATTTAGCAACAGTGATGAAATTAGAATCGCTATACAACAACAGGATGTTTATACACGTCCATGGGATAGTTTAATATATATACAAGGCAAGCTTGCGCAAGCAGATGGAAAACTAGCTACAAATGTAAAATTTATTAATAATGGTATTGCATTCTTGTTTGATGAAATTCGTTATGAACTTGGTGGTATGGTAATTGATAAAGTTCGTAATGTTGGAATAACAACAACAATGAAAAGTTACGTTTCATACAACAATGTGGAAATTACAAAATTAGTAAATGCTGGTTGGAACATTAATGATGATGATAATGTTAAATTACCTAATAACAAGGGTGAATTTAATGTTTGTATACCGTTAAGGATGTTGTTGGGATTTGCTGAAGATTAAAAAAAAATCATTTTAAACATACGACAAGAGCTAGTACTGTTAAGATCAAGCAATGATTTAAATGCTATAATAATCGATCGGGGTCGATGGCCGAGTGGTTAGGCGGCTGACTATTGTTGTGAGAGAACAATAGGTGCCGGGGTTCAATTCTCTGGAGGGACGGTGACATTTTTTCAGAGAGTTTAATCCCGGATCGACTTGCCATTCGCTGTTGGGAGCAAAGTGATTAACAGCGCGGCATCATAAAAGGCGATATGATGCTGTCACAAAGCCATTTAAACACAACTTACACACACTAAAACTACACCGCAAGAGTTGCAGTGGTAGCCAGACAAGTAATACAGCTTACGGAGTCACTGCAACTAAGCACCCACCACACATTAAAAAAA
This sequence comes from Holotrichia oblita, assembly GCA_023690525.1. Taxonomy (NCBI): domain Eukaryota; kingdom Metazoa; phylum Arthropoda; class Insecta; order Coleoptera; family Scarabaeidae; genus Holotrichia; species Holotrichia oblita. The sequence goes on from CM043023.1 coordinate 68,425,647, forward strand.
AAAAAAAAAATACTGATGAAAAACAAACAATTAAAGTAGAAATCAGCCAGATAACTTGGAGAGTGCCTCATATATCAGTTTCTGATGCTGAACGATTAAAATTAATTAAGTATGTACAAGAAGGAGTTGAATTAGAAGCACCCTTTCGAAGTTGGGAATTAAATGAATATCCAGTATTACCTAAAACGCTACATCATTCATGGTCAATTAAAACATCCAGTCAATTGGAGAAGCCAAGATATGCTAGGGTAGAAGCACCGTTAGTGGCCATTGATCCAAATGTGGCCACTTTATTAAAAATTCTTAAAAATTAAAGATTTTCGTGTCAACAGCACCACTACGCATTCATAGCTTCATATACCAATATATTCAGCGCCATCTGCTATAGAAGAAATTCAACGCAGATGACGCAGTCATTAGCTAGGCCTGTAAAAAGAAGCATGTGTTTAGCTGCAACCGTTTTCTTAGTCCATGTGTTAAGGATATCTATGTAAGTATATGCTTAATTACAAAAAATATATTGTTCTAGCGCCTAATTTTGTACGATTATTATGAATATTATACCGCAGAGGTATATTTTTTAACTTGATTTCCTGAAACTTAATCAAGGTTATGCGTATATAAATTATTATTAGGGTGGCCACAAAGAGTACAGCTTACTGTAAATACTGTCCCAGTTGTAGCCTACGTATGGCCAAAAATGGTGCAACCAAAATCCAATTGTGGCCATATCCTACTTATCTTTATAAAACACTTTCAACACATTTTGATTATCTGATATTAAGCATATTTTAAATTCTTTTATATATAGTTTTTTTATGAAGTGTTCAAAATTGCATAGGTACCCTTAAAGATCTCAACAATCATATAGTGATAATTATTTTATTTATAATTTTATTTCTACTTTCTTAGGTATGTTTAGACATGTCTACCAAAAAAACCTTATTCAAATATTCTGATAATTCTATGAAAGCTGCTCTTCGTGCAGTTAGAGAAGATCATATGGCCGTTGGAACAGCTGCTACGAAATACAAAGTTCCACGAACATCGCTAAGAAATAGGCTTTCTGGAAAAACATCGGACAGTTGTCGACGAGTTGGCCCTGAGTCCTTTCTTGGAACAGAAAGAGAAGCAAAACTTGTCGATTGGATTTTACAGTCAGCGTCTAAAGGATTTCCTATTAACCGTGAAGGACTAGTTTATTCTGTGCAAAAACTTGCTGAAGAATTAAATCTACAAACCCCTTTTATCAACAATATTCCCGGAAGGAAGTGGTTTAATTCTTTCCTTAAGAGACATCCAGTAGTTACCCAAAAACAGGCTGAATTTATTAACAGGGCAAGAGCGACGGTGACAGAACGAGGCATTAAATTTTGGTTTAATGAAACTAGAGAATTACTTGGAGAGAATGTTGAAATTCTAAGTGCTCCTAGTAGAATTTTTAACATGGACGAAACCGCCGTATTTTTATCGCCTAAAGGAAATGTTGTTCTCGGTGCAAAAGGAAGGGGCATCTATGATATAACTTCTACGTCGGAAAAAGATAACGTTACAACATTAATCGCTGTTAGTGCTAAAGGAGAGATCGCACCACCTTTGACACTCTTTAAATTCAAAAGGCTTCCGAAACACTATCTTTTAGCAGCACCTACAAACTGGAATATAGGTATTTCTGAAACGGGATGGATGCAGAGTAAGCAATTTTATGAGTATTTTGCAAATATCTTTTTAAATTTCATAATAGAGAAAGGTATTCAACGACCAGTAATAGTTTTTATGGATGGCCACGCTTCTCATCTGTCCCTAACTCTAAGCAACTTTTGCCGATCCAATGGAATAATCTTGGTATGTCTTCCTCCTAATACTACCCATATTCTACAGCCACTCGATGTGGCATTTTTTTCCCCATGAAAGCAGCTTGGAAAAAATTATGTAAAAAATGGCAGTTTGAAAATGGTGGAAACACTATTCAAAAGAAAAATGTCCCAGCAGCTTTAAATACAATTTTAACCAAAAAAGATTTTTCTTCGTCAATTAAATCAGGATTCAAAGCGTGTGGGTTATATCCTTTTGACGACAATGCTCCCGATTTTGGTAAATGTGTTTCTGATAACACAACAAATATTGCAAGTGAAAAACAAATGGAAAGTGGAAATAAGATAGAAGAAATAGAATTGAAAGGAATTGAAAATCGTTTGGAACCTGCTCTTTTATCACGCTTTGAAGACACATTTTTCGATTCTCAGGATTTGTTTGGAGAGGAAAGATACCTAGAACTCTATAACGTCTGGAAATCTGCAAAAGAGAATACTATAAAGGAAAACACATTTCAGACTGTAACTTTAGATGACGCTCCCACACAGGAAATTAACAATAATTTACCGACTGAGATAGAAGATGATGTTATGATTTTCGATTTTCCAGAGTTTTCAGGAAGCCACCAGGAAACAAATTCAACTGCTTCACAAATTAACATCATAAAAAATGTCATACGAAGTCCTTCAGTAACTCAAGATGAGACAGTATATATCCATAGTTCCAATATTTCAATACCTGAGAATACTAAAAGTTTTAATTTAGATAAGAAAAATAACCTATACCGAATTATCGACGACAAGAAGGAAACTCAACAGAAGCTTCATAGGAAAGAAATCATTGAAAATGATGCACATATGGATGTAAATAGGAAAAGTCAGGAGGATGAAGATAAGGAGTATGATAGGCAAGAAAAAGAACTACATTAGAACAACCAAACCAAACAATAGAAAACAATGAGACTAAAAGCAAATGTGAAAATGACGACTTTAGGTTTTTCAAAAAAAATCTGTTAGTGAAATTCTAAAAGAATTAGCTGTTTATCCAAAAGAAAAAGCTGATGTTCGATGTACAAAAAGAAAAAGACCACTTCTACCTTCAGTCGTTACGCATGACAAGTGGGTTGAGTTAATGGAGGCAAAAGAAAAGAAAACAAAAGCTGTTAATAAAAATTTATCAAAGGAAAAAAACTGTAAACTGAGTAATAAAGAAAATGAGAATCATGCCAAGAAGAATGGAAAACGTAAAGTAAATCAAATTCATAACCCTATAACTTCGACAGAATTAGATATAGGTAATTTTGTTGTATTAAAATATGATAATCACCTGTATCCAGCCAAGATCGTGCAGATAGAAAATAATGAATATTATTGTTGTGCAATGTCTAAAAGTTGTGAAAATTGGAAGTGGCCAGACAAAAATGATTTGCTTTGGTACAAATTAAGTGATATTGTAATGAGAGTTAATGAACCTAAGCAAATCAGCTCAAGAGGCATGTATTCTATACCCGAACTGAAAAATCTTCAAAGCAAAGTTCTTTAAATATGTTATGCATTTTTTTAAACCAATTTTTTGTATTTGTTTTAAACTAGTAGCCGTGTACTGAACTCTATGTTTGGGTGAATTTGTTTAAGAACTTTAACATTTGATTTGTGTTTGTTCCATTTATATTTTATTGTTAACTATGTAATGTATTCGAAAATGACTTTTAGTGGTTTCTAATAAAAATGAAGCAATCTGTTCGGAATATTACCTATTTTTTATCTTTGTAGTACCTACTTATTGCATTAAAAAATGGAAATTGCACAATATTTCTAGAAATCTCAATTAATGTCCATAAAAGATGATATAAAAAATACTTTTCGCAATATGTGGCCACAAATGGTACATTATCTGGCCACAACTGGCGCAAAGTGGCCACAACTGGAATAAATTGTCTTTTCACATAACAAATTTATTTTATGCATATCAGAAGGACCTCCATGTACATTAAAAATAGATTTTGAAAGAAAAATGTTCGAAGAGCTACGAAAAAATATTGTTTAGCTGTAGTATTAATTGAGTAAAATTTAGGACGAATCAAAGTGTAAAAATTCCTTAAGATGGCCACAATCGGTGCTTCTACCCTATTGGGTTCCAAACAGACTCTAAGAATAAAGCGTCAGCTGATATGAGTAAATTTTCTCATTGTAATTTACGAAATATGAAATTATTTTTAAATTCTGAAATTTATCCTTATGATAATTTAAATCTTCAGTTTTAATAGTAGTCGTATTGCATCACTTTATGAAATGTACAATTTCAAGTTTTCTATTACGGTAAACAGGAGGGGGCACCTTTATTGTCACCATATTTATTTAAAACCCATGCTCCCCTTGTAGTAATCGATTGTTCACATCAGAGCGAGGCATTAAAAACTGGTCCTGTAGATATTAGGTTAGAATTTCAAACTGATGAAAATATACCAGAAAATACTTCTCTTTATTGTCTAATAATACACGATCGTTTAGTAAAATATAATCCGTTAACAAATCTAGTGAAAATCCAGCAATAATGTATTTAGTTGATGTGCAAGATTTTAAATATAAAAAATTAGGTTTTATTTGTAAAGAAATAGCTATATTGGAAATTAGTACAGGAACATGTGTTCATCAAATTATCCTACCTCCAATCGAATATGAATGTCTTCGTGATGAAGTTAAAAAGCAAATGAAGTTTATAACGGAGCATGTGCATGGTATTAATTGGAGTAGTGGAATGTTACCTTATCACGAACTAGGAAATTTTATAAAAACATATATTTGCGGATCAAAAGTATTTGTTAAAGGTTATGAGAAGAAGGAATGGTTACAACAATTTTTGGAGCATGCTGATGTAATAGATTTATTATTACACAATTGCCCGAAATTGGATGATTTAACGTTTTGCTATAATAAACATTGTTTACAACACACAAGGAATAACATGCGATGTGCAAAGCAGAATACATATAAACTTTATAACTGGTATACCAAGAACAGTCTTCAAAATGTATGGGATGATGCATGGGAATAAGATGATGAATTTAAGAAAATATCAAAGACAACTCAAACTACATATTAAGAAGTTAAAATTATTAAAAAGCGATTTAGAAATATACTGTATAACGAAAAAATTTTGTACATTACATGTATAATTGTTATATGTAAGAGTTAAAATAAAAAAATATATAAAAATTATTCAGTTCTTTTATTGTTCATATTAAAAATACACAGAAGTATACCAATGCGGATATTAATACATTGTCACTATCTAATTAATTAATTACTAGTGTCTGGTAGCAGAACAGAACTGTCTTTAGATCGCTCTCGTCTATATAGTGAAAAGTGCGGTTTTTTTTGCGCGACAATTGATAATAACTGTTCTGGTAAGTCATTTAAGTATTCTAGTTCGTGTTTTTATTTCTATTTTGCTGTATTTTAATCGGTTTTTGTTAATTTTCTGTTTTTTTCGAGCTCTTTTTTGCTTGTCAATAACTGACAGCATACTACTGTCAGTGAAACTGACATCGAATTTTTGATTACTGTATTTTACTAAATGGCTAAAGCTTTTGGAGGTGCTGTGCCTAAAAGATATGTAAATACATATGATGTAAAATCTCTTAAAAATGGAAGGAAAACTAAAATAAGTTTGGATTTTTTGTCCAAAAGGAGCCTGGATAGCAGTTTCGGAAGTTTTTTCAGTGAATCTACAAATAACAGAGATGATTCTATGAAATCAACTACAGTAAATGACATGTGGAGTGATGATAGTGATCCTTGTAGGACAGAGGAGGACAAGGAGGAAAAGGAGCGGAAAACTAGTAGGGAAATGCAAGAAGTACAAATATTCATGAATAAGTTGGTCAATAAAGCAGAGGAACTGAAACAGTTGGTCAAAGAAAGCACCAAAACCAAAACAGAGATCAAAGTGGTGACAAGGAGCTAACCAATATCGTAGCAAATCTCAGCAGGAAGATGAACGTATTTAAAACACATTATGCTCAATTAATGAATAGAACGGATGGGTATGAAAAGCAAATATCCCAATGCAACGCACAAACGCAAGGGAGTGTTACACGAGCAGACTGTCAAAGTGTGGGGGTTCAGGCGGACGAAAGAGAAATTGTACAAGAAACTAGTCAAAGGAGTAAAGACGTGGAAAAGGTAATTGAGGATGAAATGGCCAAGAATGCAGGTTGGAAAGGCTTAACTAAAGTACTAGACTACGATTGGCCTAATTCGTGCTATAAAAACACTGTGTCTATAGATGCTAAAACCTTTAGAGAGCAGAAAGGGGATATGGCGATTGTGATTAATCCTAGTGCTAAAGATAATGAGGAGCAGATGGGTGCTGTAAAAGTAAATTTCCCGGGAGTAATGTCACTAATGCAAGATAATTTGGAAGAGGGAATAATAGAATTTGTTAAAACCAAAACTGAAACAATTGCGAGTAAAGGCAGAAAGGAAGAGTCATCTAGAATACTATATATGCTCCCGTACTCAATACAACCAGAAGGAGTAAATGACCTTAGCAAACTCTACGACATCCTGGTCAAACTTCAAAAGGAGTTGATCAAGCATGGAACGGAGCAAGTAAAACTTCTTGCTCTGGGAGATCTTGACCACGAGTACTTGAGAAAATGTACTGAATTTATCTTTAGGGGGACAAAAAACAAAATTGAAATCGTTATGAATGTGAGGAAGCAAAAAGAGCAAGTGAAGAGAGAGTAACACAACAACTGGAAAAGGTTATTATCAGCTCTCGAGGGAAACAATATGCCGACATTCTACGGTCAGTAAAGAGCAGCATAAATATTGATGAAGCCGATATTAAGATCAAATCGATTAAGAAAACGACAAAAGGAGATGTGTTGCTAGAGGTTCTAGGAGGCAAGGATAAAGCGGAAGCTTTAAAACGAGGAATCCAAAGGAAAGATGAAGAGACACGAGTTGATATTAAAAGTAATGACGAAACTGTGTATGTAATAGGCATCGATGGGGATGTAGATCCTCAAGAGATAATGGCTGCGATTAGAACCAGTGTGGGTGACTTTACGGCAGGAGCCATAAGAGTAGCATCCATTCGGCCGAATCAATACGGCAGTCAGAACGCCACGCTAATTGTAAGGAAAGAATTGGCAAACGAATTAATCCGAAAAGGTAGAATTAAAATAGGATGGACAATGTGTCACTTAAGACCCCGAGTAAATATAGTTAGGTGCTACAAATGCCTGGAGTTTGGTCATTATAAATCGGAGTGTCAGGGGGAAGACAAGAGAGATCTGCTTGAAGTGCGGTAAGAGTGATCACAGGGCTAAAGACTGTACGGGTGCACCTTTTTGTTTCTCATGCAATACCGAGGGACATAGGGCAGAACAAACCAAGTGCCCTTACTATAGGAAGCTCATAAAAGAAAAGACTAAAGAAATGGCAAACAGAAATAGTAAGAAAAGTGGTACAGCAAACAATTAGATAATGAAAATTTTGCAAATAAACGTGGGTAGAGCATATGCTGCGCAAGCTATGGCATGTGCCAATGCTAAACATCTAGAGGCTGATATATTAGTAGTATGTGAACCTAACAAAAAAAAACTGTGAGTGATTCTAGATGACTTAAGGATAAGAGAATAAATGTGGCAGTGTTAATTGTAAATAAGGATGTAGATGTTATAAGTCATACGGCTGGTGAGGGATACGTGATTTTGGTGTTAAAAAATTTTAATATCGTTGGATGTTATATATCGCCAAACATTAGTATGTTGGATTACAGAAAGGAGGTGGATACTGTAATGGAATGCGTTCGCCACCGAGAGGTTATTGTTCTTGGTGATATAAACGCTAAATCTGCTATGTGGGGTTCCCCTTTTTCTGATGCTAAGGGTATTTATTGGATGGAGTGGATCTCTACAAAGAATATGGTAGTCCACAACAATGGGGAGAGACCTACCTTCGTAAGAGGTACTACAAACTCACACATTGATGTCACCTTATCGACAAGCAACATTGCGAAAGAAATTGAGAACTGGGAGGTTCTAGATCAAGAAACCCTAACAGAGCACAGATATATTTGGTTTGAAGTACGGGGATATGGGCCGTCTGTAAAGATTGCTGCGAATAAGACAATAATAAACTGGGAAGCATTTAGACTTGCAATGCAAATGACTGCGGCAGGAAATAGCGTAGTTACTCCAGATAAATTGACCAGTCTAATTCAGCAGGCGTACAAAAACAGCATCACAAAGGTAAACTCTATGTCAAAGGTCCCTTATTGGTGGAATGATGCTATTGCTGAGAAGAGACAAGAATGTAATAAACGTAAAAGAACTTTCACACGTGTTGCTAGAAATAGAGACATGGAAGACAGTGCTCTCTTAATGTATAGGACAGCGTATAAAGAAGCTAAAAGAGATCTGGTGAAAGAAATAGCTAAGGCCAAAAAATTAGTATGGGAAAACCTCCTTAAAGAATTGGATGACAATATTTGGGGTAACGCCTATCAAATTATTGTAAAGAATTGGAACTTGCTGACACCGTATAAACTGAGCATACAGAAAAAGCGCAGTGTTGTTGCGGAACTATTTCCGCAAACAAGGGATGTGCTGCCAAGCACCAACACTGTTGCTGATGTAGAGGAGTTTACGCTATGCGAACTAAAAATTGCTGCTGCGAATATTAAATGTGGTAAAGCTGCTGGAGCGGACCGAATTCCCCTGAGGCGATTAAGCTGGTTGCTGAAAATTTACCAGAATGGTTGCTGGGCTTTATGAATTCTCTCTTGAGAAGACAAATATTTCCAGATACGTGGAAGACAGCCCGGGTAATATTAATCCCTAAACCAGGTAAATTACTGACAGAACCTAGTTCCTACAGACCACTATGCATGCTTAACACCATTAGCAAACTCTTTGAAATCCTAATTAAAAACAGACTGAGTGAGGAATTAGAGGAGAGTGGTGGTTTGCATGACAATCAATATGGATTCCGTAAGGGTAAGTCGGCGATACATGCCATCCAATCTGTGCTGGAAGCTGCTGCGGATCATGAAAATAAGTGGACTGTGCTTGTGACTATCGACGTCAAAAATGCCTTCAACACTGCCAAACATAGCCTTATTATGGCAGAGCTCTCCCGAAAAAATGTACCCAAATATCTGCAGAATATAATCTCAAGATATCTGACAGATAGGAAGATTGAGATAGATCGAGAGCTGGTAGTGGATGTAGGGGTAGGAGTGCCACAGGGCTCAGTATTGGGACCTATTCTGTGGAATATTCTGTATGATGGAGTGCTTGACTTAGACCTTCCCGTGGATGCCATGACTGTTGCTTATGCCGATGATCTTGCGTTGGTGGTTGGTGCGCGAGATGCTGATATTCTCATGAGAAAAACAGACATTTGCCTACAGGAAATAAGCAACTGGATGAAAGATCATAAATTGAAGCTTGCTCCAGAGAAAACGGAAGCGGTCCTGACTAAAGGAGGAAGAGTAAGAAATAACGTTTTTTTCAATTTGGAAGGTGTGAAGATTGTACCAAAAAAACATATACGATATTTGGGCATCATGATAGATGAGCGAGGGTCCTTCCGACATCATTTTTTGGATTCTACAAGTCGAGCTGAAGCAAAACTAGCGAAGATAATGAAAATTATGCCAAACATAGGTGGTCCAACAAGTGCTAAGAGAGCAGTTCTGTGTGGCGCGTTGCATAATATTATACTGTACGGAGCCCCGGTGTGGGTACACGCACTGGATGTTCAAAAAACCTGGAATTATTAGTGAGATCGCAACGCAACATGCTCCTACGAATCTCATCTGCCTACAAAACAGCATCTGCTATTGCGCTTCAGGTAATAACTGGCACTTTGCCTATCGATCTTATGGCACGTGAGAGAGTATACTTGCATGACCGGAAAGATGCGCGTAGAGAGGCTCGAGATCTGTCCCTAAACCACTGGCAAAATCGATGGGTGGCTGAAGTTGACAAGGCACAATGGACGAAAACACTGATCAGCGATATAAAAATGTGGATTAATTGCACACAACGCAGATTGGACTATTACCTTACTCAGGCTTTAACGGGACACGGTACTTTTAGAGCATACGCCGCGAGATTCGGCAATGACATCACAGATGTATGTGCTTACTGCGGAGCAACGGATACTGCTGAACACACATTGTTTGAATGTCCGAGGTGGAATGAGACTCGTGGAGTACTTCATAATACTCTAGGTATTACGGTGGACAAATATAATATAATAGAACTTATGACGAACAGTGTGGAAATATGGAATGCCATACATAAAGTGATTGTAATAATTATGCAGTCGAAGGAAAAGGAAGAGCGAGAACGACAGGCAGGAGTAGATATTAGCACACGCCTATAAGTAAATAAATATATAATAATTGTTGAGTAAGGTAATAAGAAAAAGTAAAGGACGATGAACTGGGCATGCCGGTAGTATCTGATGTAATATCACTTGATGGTTCCGGATACTACAGAGGGCACTGAGGGGTTTTAGTGGGTGAGAGTCCCACACGCCATGTTGTGATTGATCAAAGCACATGGTGTGCATAAAGCATTTCCCCTGACAAAAAAAAAAAAATATATAAATATAATACATAAAAGTATGACGTTAATATAAAATATAATTACATTGCTGTTATCAAAGGTTAAAGGTTAACATACATTGCTTTATCACGTGCGTAGCATAAATATGAATATATTGTTGCTATCAAATTCTAATTTTATATTTAGTATAGCATAAATATGAATACATTCTTGTCATCAGTGAATATTAAAACATCCGAGGTTAAAGGTGCAGATATTAAAACATAAAAATAGAATGACGCATTATTCATATTAATATAAAAGCTAAATCACTTCATGTATAACAAATTAGTACTAATAAATAGATTCAACATGAATGTGCCTAATACTAGAATAATGAAAATTTATGAAAATGGTTTGTGGTGGAATGCTGTGGTCATCTTTCTTGAAGATCCACCATCGTCGAAAGAAGTGTTATCGCTGTCGCCGGCTCCAGACACCTCGATATCGCCTCACATTATATTCAACGACATCCTGCTATCACCGGATTCTGAAGGTATACCAGACAGCCCGCTATCACCGGATCCAGAAAATATACCAGACACCCCGCTGTCGCCGGATCCAGAAGATATACTAGACAGCCCGCTGTCGCCGGATCCAGAAAATATACCAGGCACCCCGCTGTCGCAGGATCCAGAAAATATACCAGGCACCCCGCTGTCGCAGGATCCAGAAGGTATACGAGACACCCTGCTGTTGCCGGATCCAGGCACACCACTATCGTTGAATCCAATGTGGAGAGATACAGTGATAAAGTGGGCTCCAGGAGCAGCAGCACCAACGTAATTTTTTATATATATATTTTATATTATATTTGTTTTCTTTATATATATATATTTTTTTAATATATATATATTTTTTAACATGTTGCTTGATTTCAATTATTTATGTATATAACCCCAAGGTAAAGTGTCACTATATAAATAATTAACAACACGTTTATCATCGTATGGACTTAAAACTATCTTTGGCTGTTTTATCGTGTAAACAGTATGCTTACGAGAGAAAATCAATCTTTGTTCATCCTTTAAAGTGGTATTGTGAAATAAACAATTAAAATAATCATCGAAAGTTATTTTATTCAAAATTGCTCGTTTTATACCTTTATTTTTTTTAATAATATTATTTTTAACTTTATATGTATACAATTTCGCTTTCAATCCAATAAATTCAGACATAATATTTCCATTATTTTCATCTTTCATTTTCCCTAAGACTTTTTATTAACTAAAGGTATACTGTATATGTTATCTACAGGATAATCTGATGTATCAAATAAGTTTATGTTTTGTTTTATTGATTTGTAAATATCAGCTACATGAAAGTCATATATTAAACTATCAGTATCCGTATATAATAATTTCGCATTTTCCCCAAATAGTGTTTTAATATAATTGTAATGAAATTCATATAAAGTAATTTTTGAGATATCTAAGATAGCGCAACCAACATATATGGGTTTATTAAACAAAACTTCAGTCCTATTCATTTCTATTAAAATAAAGTTTTCACTAATTATTGTTGATTTATGAAAATTTGGTTTAGATATGTAATCATTAGCACCATATCTTCCATCCCATCTCGTTACTAAACGGATATCTTTATATTTTCGTACATTTTCCATCGTTTTTCCGAATACGGCGTTATTCATTAATTTATAGAAATTTTTTTCAAATTCGTTGGATGAAATTATTCTTAGATTTGTATTTAAATCTATGTATTTTTTCATCCAAGGACTCTGATTAAATTGAAGTACTCGATGAATTTTTGTGATAAGTAAACCATGTTGTATACACATTTTAAGATTTCTATAATGAATTACGTATCGCTGTTTATCATACAGAGTAGCCATTAATTTTGATATTTTACAATTTGGAGGTGTTCTATGTTCAGGACACATAGGGAGATCCTTATGTGAATCATGTAAATTATTAGGATAGTTAATATCAACTTCAAAGAAATATCCAATGTCTGAATCATCAGGTATGTCTGTGATGTTTCCCAGTGAGTATATATCATCTACCCAACGGAAATTTTCATACGGAAGATATGATGTCATTGCTAAACCGTATTGATTATTAATATCAAAATACATTAGATATGAATTCGGTTTACTTGAGTCATATTCATCACCCATATATTTGTTATTAGCTTTTGCGTACCTGTTGCTACATTGCGATAATCCACCCCTTATTCCACGTTCAATAAACATTATCATATCAATATCTGTCAATAATTCTAATTTAATATCAGTTAATTTCAGCATAGCATCAAATGCTAATCCAGGTGCTGTAAAATAGTGAAGTGGATCTAATTTATAGGTACATAAGCAAGTGTGTCTAAAATTCTCAAAAATATCTGTTAATAATAGAATATCTGTGATTAAATATAAATCAGAGTATGCACCAATATCATTTATATTACATTCATGCCAAACATTTAGCGCATGATCATAATCTTCATCTCATATAGTAGTTCCGTTTAAAGTGCTAAAAAACGCTTCCTTTTGCGGTAACGCAGTCTCTGATAGTTTTTCCCATGAATCTACGTATTCGTATGGAAAAATTCCTTTTCTAGTTAATAAATCAAATTGTTTATCATTCACACAATAAGCTTTTACATGCGCCTTTTGATCTTTAGTAAGATATGATGATAGTTTATCTACACTTGAATTCATAAAGCGAAAAGAATCTATAAATCTAAATTGTATATTAGAATTTTCCATATCTTTAGTGAATGATATATATTTTTCTTTGTTTTGAGGCAATAATTTAACTTGACCTGGTATCCTAGTTGCTAGTTGTTCAATAAAAAAATGAGAATCATATCCTGATAAATTATGAAATACGACTGGAATTATAAATGCATCTTGATAATTAATGTTACAGTGTTGATGAGCTGGTCCTATATTTCCCCGTTAAATAGTTATGATCTCGTACCCTTATATCATCCGATTTAAAACATTTTTCACATATATGACAGTTCTGTGCTGTTTCAAAGTTAGCTCTCTCTTCGTTTGTTAATTCAGTCATTGGAACAACATTTTTAATAATGGGGTGAATAAATTTAGCTAAAGCATCTAATTAATCAATAAACCATTCAATACAGTTCTCACCTCGATATTGTCTCATTTTTGATAAATCTTGATTATACGAACATTTTAAATAATATCCTATATTGAAAGGTATATGATTTTGATAGGGTTCAAGTTTTGTGTGTTGTTGACCAATGATACGATCACACTTTTTTAAAATACATTTTAAATCGGCATACACTGCGAAAGGAACGTTTTCTTTATTACTAAAATTTTTAAATTGTATCACTTTTTCTTTTGTAGGAAACGTTATTCTACATTCATTTCTATCTAGACAATCTATACTATGGGTTTGTAAACGAGTTTCGCTTGTGAAATGGTTCAAACATCGCGTACACGTATATACTTCATGTTCATGTTTTGATAATTGATTGCTTACCAATCGAGAAAAATTTTGAATTAATGTAAAATGTGTAATTATGTTTGTTTCTGTTTCATCCACTTCATATGTTTTTCTTATTAGCAATAAATTAATTTTCATTTCAGAGACCTGTTTGGATAAAACTACAGGAAAGACCTTTTTATTCTTTTCATCTATACCATATATGTTTATGCTTACATTATTTAATTTTTCAAATATTTTTACATCTCTTAATTCGATAGGGAACTTAATGTTTTCATATTTTAAAACTTCAGAAAAATGTGGATAGCTTGATGCGCGATTGGGATTCCTTTTTTTACTAGGATATAATGCTGCAACTACTGACCATAAAAAGCAGTAATCATCAAAATTTCTTATATTTAAAACAGCTTTTTTCTTTTTAATAAAATCAGGTAATTCTAGGTATGATCCGCTTTTTATAGGACAATAGTTGTTAATAACAATTTTTAAATGGAGAACTTCCGAGAGCGCCCATCCAGAATCTCGCTCTTGAAACTCCTCCATTTTAGTTAAAATTTTTTCTATAACATTTGTTTTATAGAGTTCTTTAATATTTGAGCTAGAATCAATAACAAAATTTTTTGTGTTAAAATGTTTCCGATCAATTTCACCCGTTGTAGGATGAAGTTTGTTACTAAGGTAGAATGTACTTTAAGTAACGATTTTCTTTGTGTTGTTTTAATTTTTTTAGAAAAACTCCTAAATGCTGCTTCTAAAAACTGTTTAGGATCTTTAAAACTTAGATTTATAATAGCACCTGTTTGTATTCTGTTTTTGAAGCAGGATTGAACATCAACCCACAAATATTTGTTTGGTCTTCTTCTTGATGCCCTCACACCTGAACCAATCTTTTCACTATCTTTTTTTTTGCTCTTCAAAATTTCATGGTATGTTTTAATTAACGCTAAATTTGCTTCTAATTTATTTAGGTTACCACGCACTTCTCCATTTTTTATAAATTTTTTTATTAAAAACATAAATTTCTGTGTAATTTTTAAAAAAATTTTCATTTCAGCGGTCGTTCTCACTAACTTTAAAGCCCGCTCTAATTTTACAATAACATCATCTGTGTTGTTAATCAACTCCATGTTTGTAACGTACAGCTATTGCTGGTTCATGTTACTGTATATATAACCAAATGAATGGGTAAAGGTTATCAATAAAACTTTATTATGCAATCTTATAAACTTATATATATTAAAATTATTTGATAGGAACAAGTTTATTTTTTTTATTAATCTTATACTTTTCAAAAAAAATTGAATTACAATAATAGCATTGCTGTCTTGATGGAGAGTAGCCGTCCACGTGTTCTTCTTGCCAGGGTTGATTGTAATGACTCCAACAAGGTAACCATTGTTCAAGCTCCAGTTGTTTATTAATAGGTATATACGGCCACCATTTTTCTAACATCATAGGTTCTACTTCAGCTTTTTTCTTCCAAAAGTTTACAGGAATAGATGTGATTAATTGAAGGTTTAATTTCTCTCCGCAGGGTTTTAGAAAATTATGGTAATTATCAATTTCATCTAGAATTTCTATTAGTTCTTCCACAATGCGATCCATTCTTCTAATATATACTAAAAACTGCAGACCGAGATAGTCCTATTTAATACTAACTGTATGGTGGGGATAAGAAAGATGATGATGATGACGAACTTCTCATTTTTTCATTACAATATAAAACTGATGCGCTTATCGGACTTCTTGTATCCATCTTTTCATAACAACAAATATCTGTTTGCGCGGGGTTTTTAATTTTTATAAACCCTGTTGAAGATGATAATGATGACTTCGATTGAATAGGATGACTTTGAATTGAATTTGCACAAAAACAAAAATATTTTTGACATGTTTTACACCACTTCGTTCCATAATTTGATGTCATCATTACCTCTACGATTCAATTGAATGCTAGTGAATTGGATACTGTAATATTGTACAAATACATCCTGAATATATATTAGCCGCAGGTTAAAGGTTATCACATTTGATAATATGTATGATAAATTTCATCCAGTTTCAATACTTTCAAGTAATAATAAAAAATTTTATAGGTTAAACGTTGATTTAAGTAGTTATTACACAATGATATTCCTAACAAATAATTTCTCACCATTTTTGTTTCTACATTTTTTCTAATTTCAATTTCATATACCATTTCTAATAAACAACATTCAGTTTTCCAAACTGCTATTTTTATTCGTATTGATTCCAACCAATCTTTTACTACAGTCATGATCATGTTTTATCCAAGCTATTACTTGTTCTAACTTATTCTTTTGTTCATATAATCGTATTTTCGTTGTTTCACAATAGCTTAAGGAAGCGGTGGTAGTACTACTATTCCTTTCACAATTTTGAATATCATAAATACACTTCGTTAAGTCACGTGTTTTGTTATACATACTTTGTACTAAAGTCTTGTATGCTGAGTTTGACACTTTAATTTTTCTACTTGCTACATCTAATTCATATTTCAAAGTTTCATAATTTTCCAATATAAATGTGTAGTTATTCTTAATTTCTGTATAATTCAGGTATAAACTGTTCAGTGATTGATATGCAGATACTTTAAATTGAAAATGTTGGCTCGTTAAATTTGAAATTAGTTTTTCTAACTGTAATATTCGTAATTCAAGAAAGGTATTTAACTTCTTTGATATCATCAGTTCTTCATCTGATTCACACAATTCTAAATGTTTCATTAAATCTCTCTTTGATGATTCTTCATCTAGATATTTCCTGAGATAGAAATCTAATTTTTCTTTTATATCATCATATATAGTGGTACTAAGATTATGCTGAATATTGTATTGCTCTAATAAATTTATATATTTTTTATTATATTCTTCTTCAGTAAAACTATCTGCATGTGATAACTTAATTAATACAGATAACAACATATAAAAGATACAAATATTGATTGAGGCAATCAGCTTGATCATTAAAACTGAAATAAGGTTTTATTTTAGATCATGTGTGTATTATATCCATATATTTCTTGTATTTTTTTTTAAATCACACGCGCGCAATGACGTAAACGATAACCTTATCGCAAACAACCACCCCGATAACCTTTTAACCTATGATAAGAACAACCTCCGTCTACGTCATCCGATAACCTTTTAACCTATGATAAGAACAACCTCCGTCTACGTCATCCGATAACCTTTTAACCTAGGACAGGTAAGCACACCTGGACCGGGTAAGCACAGACAGGTAAGCACACACCTGGGAAAGCACAGACAGGTAAGCACACGGAAAAGCACACCTGGGTAACCACAGACACCTACCTAAGTACACCTCAAGCACACGGAAAAGCTCCGACCAATCAGAGCTTACCTGGAGGAGGAGTGGTGGGGGGTCACAGAACCGGCACAGCTTATCTACTACTGGTCACTGTCAGTTTGAGTGATCAACGCATTATCAAAAACACCGTTCATTATAATAAACAAGTTTGTATAAGTTTAGGGGTTCTCTTTAAATGTTTGGTGTTATCTTTTAATTCCTGATTTATTTCCACTTAGAGGTCAATAAAACAATAAATAATTAAATACCAATTTATTCCAAAAATAAATAAATTGGTATTTAATTATTTATTGTTTTATTGACCTCTAAGTGGAAATAAATCAGGAATTAAAAGATAAGTACATAAAGGTCAAAAAATACATATATTAAATGTTTGGTGTGGAATTTTAGATTCTAGATTAATTGGACCATATTATATTGACGGTAACCTAAATCAAGAAAGATATCATACATTACTCGAAGAAATAGTGGACAATCTAGAAGAATTGCCAATATTGCCAATTGCTCAATACGCACAAATTTACTTCCAACAAGATGGAGCTGCTGGAGCAGTATTTATAGGAAGGTGTTTTGGATTTTTTCATTTGATTATTTTGTCTAATCTAAACAACAAAAGTGTTTATTTTGTTGTCTGTATTTTTCATAATTATGAATAAAAAAGATGCTGTGATTGTTTAATTGCGTACTTCATGACCTACTGTTAGTTTTGCCATATAAAAATTTGCAAAAACTTGTCTTTTTCTTGCATTATTCCTTATTTAAGTGTATGTTTTCATGACATTATTCGAATCGTTAGGAAATGTTCTTTTATAAAAACCAAAAAAATATATATAGTGCAATTTGAAAAAAAAAATTGAATTACGTTTCTCGCGAATTATATCTGATAAACAGATAATTTGCACTGCTGTTTGTAGTCTTTACGAAACCCTACAGTTTCATATATAGATCATTAAAATCAGATGATAAATAAAGATATTACAGCCTTTGGAAATTTTTGTGGAACACCCGTATAAGTAAATAATATATGTTTAATATTCCTTAAATGATATATGTTGTAGCAACACATTACTTTTCTCAGTTATTAATTTTCCATCTGGGTCTGTTACCAATTGGTATGTAATTTGATGAAGATATTTCTTCCATTATTACACTTTTGTGTTGTAAATTAGCTCGAAATACACGTGCTTGTGATGATTGCGCATGCGAGATGTTTTACGCCGGACTCGCGACTAGGTTGAAAAGTTGTTTGTCGCACGAACTTTGTGTACGATTCAAATATTTTATCCGGTAAAACATCCAGCGAATGTGAACGGGTAAAACGGTAAAATAATGGACCGGTTGCAGTTAGGAAAAAATCGCTAATCGACATGCGCGGCGGGAACTAAATCACGCCCATTTTTTCAAATATTTAGTTACTTATCCAGTGCATGAACTACGAAAATTCCCCATGTCACTTTCGTAAACATGTCATAACCCCAAAACTTTGTCTCCTGCCTCCGTCTTCCGAATTCACAAACTACTAGACCGACTTTACAGTATGTCGAAGTGCTCAGTTGTGAGTTGTAAAAATTCACTTAGGACATGCACAGGAATACCCATGTTTTGTTTTCCTAGCAATCGGGCCGTACGCAAAAATTAGATTCAAGCAGTCCAAATAAATCCTCAAGCAATAAAGGAAAGTACAAAAGTAAGCTTCCAGTAGAATGAAAAGTGTTCAATTTTTATAAAATGCACTTTTAGGTTTGTGCTTTACACTTCTGGCAAGATGACATTTTTCCAATTTGCGACTCGAAGTAAACTAAAAGCAGGTCGAATACCGTACGTAAATCTCGGACGAACAACAAATTATGAAGCAGAGAATGAATCTTCTGCTGGACTACCCACAAGTAGAGAATCTCGAATTGTAAAAGAAGAAAAAGATACTGTTACAAAGAAAAGAAGATTTTTAGTTGGAAGAAGTAAGAGACTCACACATGTAAGCAGTAAGGATCCTTTTGCTGTAGAAAATTTTATGGATAATGACAAAAAGATTTTATACTACACTGGGATATTATCATTTGAAGTTCTTGTGATCATTTTTAATTTTGTATTAAAATCGGCGAAAATCATTTTGATTCTCTAATAAGTACAGCTATGCCAAATTCTTGTCTAACATTTTCTGTAAGCTCTACATACACGTAATAATCATCTAAATTTTATTTATTTAAAATAAGTAATAGGAATATGTTATTGGATTTAAGTACCTTACTTGCTTTGGCTTGGAGTAGTACTTTATTGCCTTCTGTTACTGCAGAACCATCCTCATCTATGACTATGTAATACGATTCTTTATTAAAATCCATTTTATTTCTTACGTCCTACGAAAGATCTACACAGTACAGTTTTATATCCGAACATATCCTGTAATTTACAGCCGCTGCTTAAACATAGTATAAACACAGCGTAAATTATTTGCGCTGGAATGATTACTCAACTGTTGCTTCTTAGCGCACACTCAGCGTACCATTCAGACGACACCGCTTACTCAACAACTCAACTGTTGCCGTCTGCCGAACGCACCCATTGTTCTCCTTACGTAGGATTGCCACCTGGGAGTGTTCTATTTTGTTGATAAGGTGGTACGCCACCAACTTCAGCACAATGAACAACAGATAGCGGGACATTCAACGGGATTACTTTATATATTAATATTGAAGATTTTTATTAAAGTAACGGGTAGGGCAAAAGTCCCGGTACCATTTTGATTGCCTATAACTTTGTTCAAAGAAAAGACAAGTAAGTTTGGTTTTCACAAAAAGTTTCTTTGGTAATTTTGTTTCCGTTATGATTGGAAAATTATATCGCCTAAATGGTGACCGCGATTCGCTATGCAACTTTCGGCTCTTTTTAAGGCATTTTTCATGACATCTCAGGCGGAATTTCTTCAATTTCGTGACGAATATTGTCTTTAAGATGTTGAATTGTTTGGGGATTATTCACATAAACTTTTGATTTTAAAAAATCCCATAAGAAAAGGTCTGGTGCTGTTAAATCCGGAGATCGGGCTGGCCATGCTAAATCGTCATTTCGCGAAATTAGTCATCGTGGAAAAACGTCATTCAATAATTGAATTGTTGAACGGGCTGTGTGTGCTGTGGCCCCATCTTGCTGAAACCACATGTCCTCTAGTCCTTGCTCTTCCATTTCAGGCACAAGAAAATTTCGAATCAAGTCTTGGTACCGTTCAGCTTTAACAGTAACTCCAACACCTTGGTCATTTTCAAAAAAATAGGGACCAATGATGTTTCCAGCATGAATACCACACCATACAGTTGTTTTTAGTGGATGCAATGATGTTTCATGGATTAATTGAGGATTCTGTGTTCCCCAAACCGACTGTTCTGTTTATTGAGGTGGCTACTAAGAAGAAAATGGGCTTCATCGCTCATTATCAATTTAGATGAAAAATCTTCAATTTCACCAGACAGCCTTAGGATTGCATTAGTGTACTCAACTCGTTGATCAGGATCTCTCGGTAGCAATTTTTGGACTAATTGAATTTTGTACGGGAACATTTTCAAATCAGTTTTGAAAATTCGCCTTAAACTGCGTGCAGAAATGTATAACTGGGAACCACGTCTCCGAATTGATGTTTCTGCGGACACTGCAACACTCGCGCACCAGAGCCGCTTTTTCAGCGTTACGAGACGTCCGTTGTCTTCCAGAACGAGGTTTGTCTGCCGTCGTATCGTACTGTCGAAAATTCGCATGTAAACGATATATTGTGGTTTTGTAAGGCACTGGACGATTAGGATATTTTTGACGCAATTTCCGCTGAGTGGCAATAATGGAACGATTATTTTCAATAAATATTGTCACTATTTCTGCTCGTTCTTGTGGCGTATGTTTATCCATTATAAAATTTGGACGTCTACACAAAACAATGGTTAAAGCTAAACTGAGCTAAACGTCACATAACCAAGATGGCGCGCAATCAAAATGGTAGCGGGACTTTTGCACCACCCGTTACATATATAAGCTTTAATGAGTTACCGCAATCAGCAGTGGCTACAGCAGCATTTATCAAAAATATGGACCAACTCTTGGACGTTTTCAACTCCAGCAATTTCAAAGATTGCAAACCATTGAATGCGGCATTCACGGGCACCCCAGAACAACGCGCTGTTTTAAGTAAAATGGACAACTTTTTCAGACACGTACAAATAGTTAATAAAGGAAAAAACATTACCAATAAAACAAAATTTCTGCACGGTTGGCGGTTAACAATAGCCAGTTTTCTGCAATTATGGGATTCACTTAATACAGAAACCAATATTCCGTATGTGTTTACTCGCTATTTAAATAAAGATTGTTTAGAAAATTTTTTTGGTAAAATTCGTAATGCTTGTGGAAATGCGAAAAATCCCACACCAATTCAATTTGTCCGCGCATTTAAAAACCTATTTGGGTTGCAATATTTTGAACATGCGGAGGGCGCAAACTGTTTAATTACCTTCCACACTTAAATCAACAAATAATCTTAAAATATCCTTTGAAAAGTAAATTTACTGGTAAATAAATATTTAAAAAATTGTTGACTCTAATAATCTCTTTTTTTATTTATTTTATTTTTATTATCATTTCCATAATACATTATGTAACTATTGCATTCATTTTATTCCTTGCTTGTATATTCTACTCATTTTATTCCCTGCCTGTATATTCACTCACTTTATGTGCGAAAGCCAATGCGTAAAGAAAAACTCGGTCCCCGAAGATCAAAGGTGCCGACAGAGAGTGACTCTACTGGTTAGATACTATACTGTGCTAATAGTAACAAAACTATAAACTACTACTACAACACTATAAATCAAATACTACGTAAAATAAAACTAAAATAAACGAAAGGAAGATAAATCCAGATATACAGTATCTCCACTGATTGGGTTTACAAGAGGAAAAACTTTATTTTTAACTTTTTCGAAAAAATGCATTCTTTATAAAGAAATCTGCTTGTTTTAAAACAACGAATTGAAGTGAGTTATCGTTAATAACTTCAATATTTTTGGCAGAAACGATAAAAAAAAATTATGCGATAATGCAACTTATCTAATTAGTTAATGTTCTAGTTAGGTATATGACAGTCCTGTCAAAGTAGGTATTTATCAGGTACATGTTTTAAAATGTTAACATTCGATCAGACATCATGTGTAGTACTTCACTACTTGTGGCAAAAAAGATTAATGACCGCATAAAGCGTCATATTATAGACAACCTACTGAAGACTTAATTTGTGTTCAATCCATTAGAAATTTGTGGAAGTTTTGGAACAGATAACAAAACTAGACTTTAGAGATTTTATTCAACTTTTAGCTTAAAAAAAACGACATTACAATATTTGCTTTCATTAAAATTAAATAGTAATGTCATTTGAACAGAGAACAAATAATTAAAGTTTTTAGACTAAAATTTAAGTATTGAATTTTACTATACATACCATTCACCTAATTATGGACTTAATCAACCAATTAAAGTTACCAACCAATAAAAGTATATTCAAATAAACCTCCTCCCTTTTCCGCACAGTCAATTCTTGCTCGAAATTCAGGAAAACTTTTTCTTATTTCACGAATTGACAAGGCACAGGTTGTTGTATGCGATCTTTCAAAGCATCTCTATCATTGGGAAACGGCTGACTATAAACGATCTGCTTCAAACGTTCTCAGAGAAGAGTAGAGAACATAACTAGATAAGTTGCATTATCATTTCTGCCAAAAGTATTGAAGTTATTAAACATAACTCACTTGAATTCATTGTTTTAAAACAAGCAGATTTCTTTATAAAGAATACATTTTTTGAAAAAGTTAAAGATAAAAAAGTTTTTCCTCTTGTAAACCCAATCCGTGGACATACTGTAGAACAGTTACTAAAGAAGCGAGACCAAAGTAGGTAAAAGCGGATTGTAGATTACAGGTTATAATACCAAATTAAAAAAAAACGATTACACAATGATAAAAACAAAACATAATATATATGTATATATTTAATATAACATCGTAACTCTAATATAAAATTTATAATATTGAAATAAATTTTGTAATAGAGACATACAGACACAGATAATAAATAAATTTATCTGCCCACACACGCAATTACGTAATTAATTTAACGGGTCGATGGCCGCAGTGGTTAGGCGGCTGACTATTGTTGTGAGAGGACGATAGGTGCCGGGGTTCAATTCTCTGGAGGGACGGTGACATTTTTTCAGAGAGTTTAATCCCGGATCGACTTGCCATTCGCTGTTGGGAGTAAAGTGATTAACAGCGCGGCATCATAAAAGGCGATATGATGCTGTCACAAAGCCATTGAACACAACATACACACACAAAAACTACACCGCGAGAGTTGCAGTGATAGCCAGACAAGCGATACAGTTTACGGAGTCACTGCAACTAAGCACCCACCACATATTAAAAAAAAATAAATAAATAAATAAATTCTATGTTTATTTAATACATCTGTCAAATTTTTAAATAAGTCATCATTCAGTAAACATTTGCAACAACTTGTTGTTCTTTACAATGTAAAACGCCACTTAGAGTTTCAGTGGATAATCGGTTTCGCGTTTTGGTTTTATTTCAGTTAATCTTATTAATCAGTTAATCTTTATAACGGGTCGATGGCCGCAGTGGTTAGGCGGCTCACTATTGTTGTGAGAGGACGATAGGCGCCGGGGTTCAATTCTCTGGAGAGACGGTGACATTTTTTCAGAGAGTTTAATCCCGGATCGACTTGCCATTCGCTGTTGGGAGCAAAATGATTAACAGCGCGGCATCATAAAAGGCGATATGGTGCTGTCACAAAGCCAATTGAACACAATATACACACACAAAAACTACACCGCGAGAGTTGCAGTGATAGCCAGACAAGCGATACAGTTTACGGAGTCACTGCAACTAAGCACCCACCACATTAAAAAAATCTGAGAAAATACGCGTTCTACAGTTACGCTAGAATGTGGCAAACCAAAAATATTAAACATAAATGTGCACGGATTGGGATACATAAGCATGTCGTCACCGGATGTGACTGAAGATTTTTTTCCGAAATTTTTCTATACTGAAGTCTCCAAATTGAAACAAATCTTTAGCTCTTAACATTCGCCATTCTCATTTAAACGAGTTCCAACTAAATTTGGAAAATTAATAGCCAAAGGTGCTATTGAATCATATTTTTTCGTTATCACATCGATTGGTGAAATCATTTCTATTTGTTTTAAAATAATAATAGATCTATTTCTTTGATCGAACCTCTTATACATTTGATGGCATCCTTCAATTAAAAAATCTAAACATCGCCGTCTGAAGTTCGTTAGTTCAGTTATATTTAGCCCGTGGGTATTATTCGCTATTTTACCTGTTGAAATAAACTAACCACAGCGCTTTTAAAGTATCTTCTTTAATTACACAAACATAACACAACATGAAATCTATCTTGAACTAGAACTAAAAAATAATGTTTTTTTTCCAAAAGTAACACGTCATGTAAGTACATCTGGTTGCATAACTTAAGGTACAAAAATTCTTGTCTACGCCAAATATTTAAATATATTTATTTCCAATAGCTTGTTTCATTCTAAACAAAAAATGTCTCGTGAATTTTTTGCCCAAAATTAATTAGTTCGCAGCAAAAAAATATTTTACGAACAACTACAGAGATACATCGTCATAAATGCGAACTGGATTAGTATTGTTATTTTGTAGTTACTACCTGCATCAAAATATGATTAACGATGAATAAACAAAACTAATTTATTAATAACAAAACATAAAACATGTAGAAATCATAGTAAATCTTCAATATGTCCACCTTCAGTCATTACACATGCGTCTAGTGGTCGGCGCATTGAGCCACGTATTCGCTCAAATATTCCTGGGTTCTCTCTAATTACCCTGCCCGCATCGATGATGCGGTTTCTTAAGTCCTCTACATCGCGAACAAGAGTAGGATAAACCAAAGTCTGTAAATGGCCCCAAGTAGAGAAATCGAGAGGAGATCCGGGGATCGAGCGGGCCAATTCTGTGGTCCTCCTCGACCTATCCAATGATATCCCTTCTGACGCCCGAAGGAACTTCCTCCAGCAGTACTGGTTAATCGAGGAGGTAAAAAATGAGGGCCAATTAAATAATCCCCAATAACTCCGAGCCACACGTTAAGAGAAAAGTGTTCTTGATGGTTAGCTTGTACAATAGCGTGAGGGTTTTCATCAGCCCATATGTAGTTATTATGAAAATTAATCATCTTGTCCCGAGAAAAACTACATTCGTCTGTGAATTCGATCATCTTCAGAAAGTCAGGATTTCTTCTAATTATTTCCAGCATCCAATTGGAAAATCTCGCGGTAACAGTGCCTGTACTCGCTGCAGATGGTAAGGGTGTAAGAGTGGTTCGTTTAAAATTTGAAATACCGTCATATGATCAACATTTAACTCGAAAGCAATCTTTCTAGTACTGCTAGTAGGTTGTTCTTCAACCAAATTAGGTACTGCTTCTTCAAGATGTGTTGTTCTAACTTCTCGATGCGACCACAATCCTGCGTTCTTTTGTCGAATGAACCATATTCTCGTAATCGTTGATGAAGTTGGGCAAATATTCTATGCGAAGGAAGCTGCCGTTGAGGATACATTTCAGCATATCTTCTAGAAGCTTCTAACCCATTCCCCTGCGACAGACCCTAAACGTAATGCATATCAGCCATTTCCTCATTTGTGTATGCCATTTTAATAACAAGTGAATTATTAAACTAACAAATTAAGAACAAAACAACGACACACAATTATTAATTCAATTTCAAAAATTTACAAACTGACAGCGTGCTACCAATTTAATTGTCGCTATCACTAATAGCGGCCTACTGAATTAGTTAGTTTTACATTTTCGTTTTATGACGATGTATCTCTGTAGTTGTTCGTAAAATAATTTTTTGTTGCAAACAGATTAATTTTGGGCAAAAAATTCAAGAGACATTTTTTGTTTAGAATGAAACAAGCTATTGGAAATACATTTTTAAATGGTAAACAAATAATAAGACAACCATGGGGTAAACCAAATAAATTACATTTTTAGTGTTTGTGAGAAAAATTGTAAAACAAATTTTATGTAAGGGGATGTAGCTTAACAAGGGATGCTCCAATGAAGTTTCTTTATATGAGCGACCCTATCTCTTTTTCGATGACGAATCACCCTCTGAAATGTTTTACACTTATTTTGTTACACCCTGTATAGTCTTAAAAAAAGATGCTTAAATTTGATCTTACTTTTTCTTTAAAATAAGATATGGATATTATTCCGATTGCAATTACTTGAATATAATCGTAATGCAGAATATTAAAAACAGGTATGTATGTGACAGCGATTATTTAAAAGACAAAACTATGTGTATTTCGAGATACTGTTTATGACTAGGGTGAAACACCCAATTATTAGCACTTTAAGAGTCCATCGCAGTTAAACTTGTTGTAATGTGTTGGGAAAAGTAATTGTATACGTCGGATTCTTGACATGAATAGAATTGTCATTAAGCAATATTTTTAGAAGCATAATTTCATCTTTGTTTTGTATTTATGGACCCAATTGTCCGATTTCCTGTTTTTGGTGAATATTCCAATTATTAGCATATCTTTTCCCTAATACTGACATGCTTTTATCGAATTATTGGCACATTATTGGCTCATTGCTCATAATATTTGCTTATAACATAGGAAACAATCTTAAACAGGTAAAGATCAGAAATAGCATATAAATAACTAAAAATTTATCTGAAGCGTTAATTATTATTTAATAGAGTCTCAAGTTCTGCAACTGTGAATTTTTTTTTACCACTACTTAAGATGTTATCAATAGGGTATTCGTTCTCATCATTTTCCTTATGTTCATTAACTGTAGAATTTGAAACTTGTTGATTAGTTGCCAGTGGATTCGTTAATATCATACCGGACAGTATCCTTCAGATATTGAAGGTCCTCTCATATTTGATTTCCACTTTTTTCTTGCTAGTGTACTTTTCGTTTCTTTTTTATTTCTCTCTTCACTTTTCTTTAGAAGTCTATCCTCTTTTCTTTTCTTAATTTGTTCTTCTTTTAAATATTTTTCTCTTTGTTTATGCAATTCCTCGCTTTGCCATTCATCTGAAGTTAAGACAAAAGACACTCTCTCTATTTGCCGAACGCCTTTTCGTTGTGGAGTTTTTGGTTTTATTAGGACGTTTTCTAACTTTACATGAGTCAGGTATTCTTTTTGGATAGTTTCCATCATAATAAATTTGTCTTCAAAGACGATATTATTATTATTTTCACACACCTGTTCTGGTACTTTTGCGTCACTTTTGTCGATTACATTATTAATTTCAGGTGCATTAACTAAGTTGTGCTGATGGATAGCATTTTGTACATTTAGATTTGATTTGCTTGATAATTCTTGTTCGACAATAATGGAAGCTGGTCCTCCAATGTCAAGTTGTGGAATATTCGAAAACAATATTGGTATATCCTCTATATTGAAATTCGCGTTGTTTAAATGGTCAGGTTGCCTTAATTGTCCTGTATAAATATTATCAACTGTTACTTCTGCATCATACTTGAAAAAGTTAAAAATTCGTTTCAGGATTAAGTCACTCTCCAACAAAAAGTTTTCGGCTTCATCCAATTCAGTCAGTTTTTTCTCTTCTACAATTTCTTTTGTGAGGAGCTTTTCCTTGCTTTGCAATTGAGACACATCTTGATTACATACCACTTCTATCTACTGTTTTATTATTTTCAGGTTTGGATTTTCCAATGCACTTCCTAAAATCAATGGCTTCGCAATTGCATGGGCACAACCCTGTTGCTCTAAAGCCATTTATAATAGTACTGGGTTTTATGCCGTTTTCGATAGCTTTCTTAAGCACCGGTACAAAATCAATTTTTGTAAGGGATTATAGAGGATTGTCTCTCCTCCATGTCAAGACATTTTCTTTCCAAGCTTGTTTAAGTGGTCTAAATGCCGACACATCAGCTGGCTGCAGCACTCGTGTCGCATTTGGATAGAGCGCCACCAATATTATTTTTAGGCTTCTACATAGTTCGCTTACTTCTAGCGAAAGGTGGGTTTTGTGGCCATCTACGAACAACAAAATTGGAAACGCTCTTTACATTCTTAACAGATAGGGATGCAAAACGTTAACGTTATAGTCATAAAAAAGTTCAGCCTTCATCCAACCCGTATCACTGAGACCTATACCCCAATCTCCTGGAACTTTTAATGTAATGTCTTTAGGGAGTCTTTTATTCGTTATAATATAACCATTGGAGGGGTAACATCTCCATTTGCGGCGAAAGTAAACAAGACGGTTAGTGACGATTTTGCAGATGCATGGTCCATTTCATAAACATCTGTCTCGCCTTTTATTGCAATAATTTTTCCGCTTTTCGGGCATAGCTGAAAGTTGGTCTCGTCGCCATTAAACACACGACTTGATATTTACAAACCAATGTCTAATATCTTGATCTGAGACTGCTGCACTTGCAGCTGTAACAGCCTCGGGAGTCCGTATGCTTAGTTTAGGATGGCGTTGCAAAAACAGCTGATACCATTTATTACCTGGAACACCATCTTTGAACGGATTCTTTCTACTAGCTTTCTTGACGAAGTTTGTAACACTGAGTACGTCTATTTTTCTTCTGGGAAATCCTTTTCGGCAAAAATCTTCAGTCCATTGTACTAGGGTTTCTTCCTCATCTTTTGTTAATACTGGACATGGGCCAGGAAGTTCTTTATGATCCTGATTCCGTAATCTAAACTGAATCGTGCCTCTGGGAATTTGAAACGTTCTTGAGGCAAGCTTCTTACTCATACCGCATCTTACAGCCTCAAGAGCCTGCTTCAAACTATCGGCATTATACATTTTTCTCTTGAAAGTCTGTTTATTGGTAGTTCTCTTCTGTATGTTTTTGTTGCAACTTTTTTTAGTAGGACCCATATTAAATTCTGCGAAAAATTGAAAGGAAACACGCGTAAATATTTTTATAAAGGTGCTTGTCGGCCTATAGTTGGCACGTGCCTATACTAGTCATTAGCACTATGCTAATAAATGGCAACATTATTTTTGGCATGGGGCTAACATTTGGAAAAACTGAATGCGCGAACATAATACGCAAAGGAGGCACTTTTCATTTACATCAGAAATGACGAATGAACCAAAGTTTGTTAAAATGTGTTTCATAGCAAAATATCCTATTACTAGCAGTAGTGCTAATAATAGGAAACAACTTAACCTACACACCAAATGTTAGCACCTTACAGATAATACAAATGAGAACATTAACTCAGTCAACCAAACTTAAATTAACTGTTTCAACTTATATTAAATTGATTTAAATTAAGACGTCTTAGTAAACATTAGAAATTATAACAATTATCCGTTATTATTTGAGACATGTACTAACCTTGACACAAAGAAAATGATCGAACAATAACGCATGCACAACATCTCACAATTTACCGCGCCAAAGATTCTCCAATTTACACTATACAGCGTGAAGAACGTTACCAACTTCAAGAAATTATCAGTATGTATTCATTTTTATACTTGACAAATCTGGAAAGAATTCCTAAATCTTATATTTTTACTTTAAACGCCACAGTGCTAATATATGGTGGAGTGTTAATAATTGGGTGTTTCACCCTATATAACATTTGGATTTATTATTATAAAACGAGTTAATACGATTTTCACAGTAATGCGTTTTGTAATGTGTTTTGTAAGAAGGGATGCTATTGTATTTATGAAATATCTAAGTGATTTCTAAGAATAAGATATAAGTATGTATTATTTAATATTTCGGATTAACATTTAATACCTATTGTGCAACTATTTCGACTGCAAAGATGCCGCTTATATCCAGCATTGAGACGTGGCAAATGTGTTACTCATTATAATTCAGGATTATTATTCAGAAGAATAGTTGAAGAAGTTAATTTATCGGTATCAAGGTATCCTTGATAACTACGAAATAATATTACTACAAATTTAGTCAAAGAAGTAGGTATTTCTATAGCAACGTTTAACTCATTTTCAGAAATACAGCTACCCGCGAAAGTATTCGTCCAGGTAAAAAAATCGCTTGTTTTACAAATAGAAGATGAAAAACGATTTCTTTCGCCACAAATCGATCACTAACGACCAGAACGGCTTAAATGTGGAATATTTCTCTAATAAGTTAATTATGAACAAAGTTACAAGCATTGAAGTAGGCATGGAAAAATTCACCCCTTCTTTCTGGTAAAAGTTTAATTAAATTTGTGTCACTAAAAGAAAGAGTATGATTTGTTCATCCAACATTCCAAATTTGGTATGATTATTTGCAGCGGTTCCAAAGTTACGAATTTTTTACTTTACGAAATAGAGGCGAAAATCAGGTCTATGAAGTTAGGCGTACCCATCTCACCATATTCAAACAGAGCAGTCTCAGGTATTAGTGCTCAATTTGTGCTAATTTGTGCTGTATATCTTATAATTTGTGCTGATTTCGTTCTCGAGATATTTAAGAAATTAATGGGTACGTCCAACTTCACGCTGGACGGACCCTTATTACCAAATCGATCCAAGGTAGTCTCAAAAATTAGTGCTCAATTTGTGCTAATTTGTGCTGTATATTTCAGAATTTGTGCTCATTTCTGGATCGAGATATTCAAAAAATTAATGGGTACGTCCAACTTCACGCTGGACGGACCCTTATTACAAATCGATCCAAGATAGTCTCAAAAATTAGTGCTCAATTTGTGCTAATTTGTGCTGTATATCTCAGAATTTGTGCTCATTTTGGTATCGAGATATTCAAAAAATCAATGGGTTCGTCCAACTTCACGCTGGACGGACCCTTATACCAAATCGATCCAAGGTAGTCTCAAAAATTAGTGCTCAATTTGTGCCAATTTGTGCTGTATAGCTAAGAATTTGTGCTCATTTCGCTATCGAGATATTCAAAAAATTAATGGAGTTGACATTAATAATGAAAAGGTAAGTGGTCTCAAAAATTAGTGTTCAACTTATACTAATTTGTGCTGTATATTCAAAATTTGGGCTTATTTTATTATCAGAATCTCACGTTTCAATTTGTATGTACAAGCAATAGCAATAGCAAAAATTTTTTATACCATATATAAACAGTTTAAGCCATGCAATAAAACACGAATTTAAAAAATCAGACATTCACATAACTTTCATATCTACCTAGATAAAAACGCGGTAAATGTTAGAACTGATATCGATAATTTAAGTGTTATTTTAAATAATTTAATTCACGCCTGAATTTTATTAATTGTAAGCTCTTGATTAAGCTTCTTTGTCATGTTTTTCCCTAGTCCTTGACCAGAATTGTTAGAGCTTGACAAACAATACATTGATATACGAATAATTCAAATCAATTTTATTTTTATAGTTATATTAAACTTACACTAATATATCCTCTAATATTATTTGAGAATGTAACTATAATTCGATATATCAATGATTTCTTTGTTTTTTAGATATTTTTGTTGATAGGCATGGCCATTTATGTTATTAGTATTGTGACGCATATTAAATGTCTATTGAAAAAATAATATTATATGTTCTGGAATAATTTGGTATTTAATTAATTTTCTGTTTCATTGACCTACAAGTAGAAATACTAAATAGGAATGGAAAGACAATTACATTTTTTTAATATCTGCTTCATCTTTCAGCAAAATCGAAATTCTAGAAGCATAATGGCTGGTAGAAGGTCAAGCGTGCAAAAAGACATATTGTTTTCTATTTTAGAAAAGCATCAAAACAATATTATCATAAATAAGAAAATTGTTAGTCCATCCCATACAATTTGGAAATATATCGTTAATAATAACGACTTAATTGGTAAACTTACTACCAAAGCGCTGTACACAGCAGCATTAAGATTTTTTAATAAAAAATGTGTTCAATCGGAAGCAAATTCTCCTTTACTTGAAAGAGAACAACAGCTTTCATCGTTCACAGATTCTTTATCGTCCAATGCATCTGCGGATTTAAAAAGAACGCGATACTTTAAGATCTCTTTAAGCAGAGATGAATGGTTGCGGCATCATCCACAAGAATTTTGTAAGCTTAGAAAAAAAAAATAGAAACCAACTCCGCATAAATATAAAATTAGTTGGCGATTGGGCAACTACAATATCCACAACAATATTTTCAGTTACCAAAGTGCTTTGTGCTTGGAAGTACAAGGAGCACAACATTTGTAAAACAAGCAACCGTTTGAAAGTAGTTGCCAAATGTATCTTCTGTCACGCCATACTTAGTGGAATATGCCATTATGATGATACTGATGACTTTAATGGAGTTATTATTGATTGCCAAATAAAAGACTTAAATTTGGATGTGGAACATGTTAAGAAGAGGCAGCTTAAGGGAATGACTACGCAATTACATATAATGCAATTTTTCCCAAACGCCAATTAATTAAACATATTTTTATATAAAAATATGCCGTCACGAAGTGGAGTGGAACCACCACTAGGTAGGGCTATCGCGGCTCTACCGCAAACCGTTGCGACCACCGGGCGGCTACGACTGCACAAGTAAACTTCACAAATATATGCGAACGAGATGTTATAAGGACCTAGGATAGGCAACATTTTTGACACCGAAGTGTATTTACACTTCGGTGTCAAAAACTACGCAATTAGTTGCCAGAGAAATGTGCGAGAGAGGATTAAGTGCAAGACTAGTACGTAAACAGTTAGGTGCCGAATATAACTACATGAATT
The DNA here is from genome assembly GCA_023690525.1 of Holotrichia oblita. Taxonomy (NCBI): domain Eukaryota; kingdom Metazoa; phylum Arthropoda; class Insecta; order Coleoptera; family Scarabaeidae; genus Holotrichia; species Holotrichia oblita. The sequence continues at coordinate 68,458,680 of CM043023.1, forward strand.
AGGAATCACCGAATTGACCGAAAATGGAGATCTTGCGAAAAATAAAATCCGAAAGTAGAGTACGTGATCGTATTAACCCTGATCCTATTCAAGCATTGCTTCTTAGTTCACAAAGAGCTGATCTAGATGTATGTATTCATGAAGTGGGTTTAGTAAAATTAAATTAGTTAAAATTAAAAACAAAAAATACAATAACTAGTTTGTCTATTTACTACAGAAAAGGGAGATTATAAATGCATTCACATAAATATTATCTTTGCACTAAAGTTTTCAAAAGATCTAATAACTACGTTTGTTTACCTAGAGTTTAGAGCACATACCTGCAAATTATTGTAAATTTCCTTTTAAATACGAACACACTCTTTTCTAACTAAGTGTAGGGGAAGGTGCTGTACCTAGGGACATTTTTACGACTTATTTATTTTAAACTTTTCAGTTACTGCTGACTATTTAGTTTGTATGCTAATAAGATTAAGTGATCTTCAAAGATTGTATACATAATGGTTAGATATTTCCAGAGACACCTTAAGGTAAAAAAAAAGTTTTATTTAAAGTCACATGTCACACGTCCCTCGGTACAGCCTTATGTTGTACCCGGGGACATAACGTGATGTACCTAGGGACATACAATGTGCCCTAGGGACAGTGAAATAAATTACTTGTATTTTTAAGTAAATATTTATTGAAACAAAGAAAAACTAAAACAGATATTTATGTAGTATTTTTAACCCATATTATAGTTGTCAAAAGCAACACCAAAACGAAGATGATTTTTGCTTCGTGCTGTTGCCCCTACAGACACTGGTGGAGGTAATTTTAATATTATGTCCTCTTTACCGACAATATATATATCACTTTCTTCAGTTAGAAGAAAGTGATCGGTTTTTTGCATCTTTTTTAAATATCTTATTTCAAATTCTTGAGGTTCACCTTTTAGTTTACTAATTGTATGTGCAACAAAATGCTGAGAGAATTTTTCACCTCTGCACTTTACTAAGACATAATCACCCGTTTCAATGGAAGTGTTTAGGAACCCTGACTCTACTTCATCTTCTTGCCTGTTCTGGTCAAAGTCTATGTCATCTGAACTATTATCATGGATAACTACATTAGTATCACTTTCACTGCTGCTGTCAACAATTTTCCGGACAGCGCATGATTTTTGTTCCTTTTTAACTTTTGATTTTGGTTTTGTATCGGGTTTTACAGGTTTTATTTTTTTGCTTTTTTTGAGTTCAATCTCATCCTTGACGGGTGTGTCAGTTAAAATAAGCGATTTTCCCTTCCTTCGCGTGGTACCAGTTTTTCTCGCTTCCGCTTTGGGAAATGGCCGAACCATCACCGGTGTTACTTTTATAGTAGGAACAGGAGTAGAAGGTCTTTGTAATTGCTCCAAAGTATCTAAAGAAAGAGCCTTGGTACTTGTTGACGGCATATCTAAAATGTCTGACGAAAAAGCGTTTGCACTTGTTGATGGCGTTTAAGTGTCATCGGTTTCATCAATTTCTTCGTTGGTAGTTGGCATTGGACGATCGGTTACATATGCCGGCAGAAATTCTGATTCATCGAATACATTTTCGTTGAGAGGAACGATTCCAGTAATTTTAAAACCGCTGACAATATTTTTCGGGGTAAACGATAATTCGTACGCGCTACTAGCAATTTCACAGACATCATAAATTGTTACCGGTTTTGCCGCATTCCCCGGGCTGCACATCCACTCATTCGTGGCCTTATGATAATAGCCTTTAAATGGTCCAAAAACTGCACGGTCGAGCGGCTGTAATTTATGGCTTGTGTGGGGTGGTATTGTTAATAAAAATAACCCTGATTCCTTAGCCTTCTTGATTATTTTAATGGAGATGTGGGATTCGTGGTTGTCATAAATTAAAATGTGTGGCTTCTCCAAAGTCGGCTTTGCATGCTTTAAGAAATGTTCTAGAAATTGGTAAAAAATTTCTTCATTTGACCAGCCACTCGGGTTACATGCACCAATTGACCCTGGGGGAGCGCCTTTTAACATGTGTTGCTTCAGGTGAACCCGTGGGAATATGAACATTGGTGGTACGGCGTTTCCCACACCATTTACCGCGGCTATTATTGTTACATTTGACCCACGTTCTCCAGAAGTCATGGTTCCAATTTGTTTGGCACCTTTAGTAGCAAGTATTTTTGGAGGGACGTGCACAGTCGAGCAACCACTTTCATCAGCATTCCATATTTCATGAGGTTCAAAGGCTCTTTTGGCAAGAAGCTTTTTATAATTGGAAAAAAATGCGGTTACATTTGCTTTGTTAAAAGCCGTTGAGCGTGACAGACTCGTTGCTTCAGGTTTTCTTAAGGCCAGCTCAGAATGACGAGATCGAAACATGCGAAGCCAACTGCTCCCGGCAATTTTCTTTTCTTCCCAAAGAGGTACATTTTTGCTGAGGGCATGGGCATACTCATAAGCTAATTTTTGAGTCTGGTACATAGTTAGGCCATAATGAATATTAGCAGCATGCTTTATATAATCAACTAACTGTTGTTCTTCGTCAGGAGAAAATATGCGATGGACATCATACTTAGGAGCGTAGGTAAAAGTGGTAAAATTATTCGACGTAATTTTCTGTATATAGCGCCCTATAGCAGATTTCGCTACGTTATACTTATCCGCAGCCACTCGTAAAGATAAATTGTTGTCAAGAACATCTCGAACTGCTGCTTCCATAACTTCTTTCGATGGAATCTTTCTTTTTATTCCAGATTTACTACGTGGCATTGTGGGATATAGTTATCTGAAATTAAAAATATCTGAAATAAAGACACTGCATTTGCTTGGGCTCAGCAATGCTGTACCAAGGGACGTCCCCTGGTACATCAGTGTCATATGTCCCCTGGTACAAAAATGCTATTGTGGTAAACAAAAATCAGTTTTTACGGTTAGCGTAAGGTTATGACAATAAACTGTTGTCAGACTATTTATAATACTTAAAAGAGGTCATACATACCGCCAAAACAAATTCTACTATTTTCCTTTTGGATGCAAACACTGCTAAACTTTAATATTTATTTTACTTTCGTCTGACAAAAACACACATCACACGTTCACTGTCAAATTCAGTTAGCAACTGCCGATTTCGCAGAAATACTTTAGAGTGCTCGGCGTTACCGCTATAAAAATAATATTCATCACTACTTAAGCCTTTTAGTTAGGCCACACATCAATCTGTCCCCAGGTACATACGTCCCTAGGTACAGCACCTTCCCCTAAATACACTTCGGTGTCAAAAATGTTGCCTATCCTAGGTCCTTATAACATCTCGTTCGCATATATTTGTGAAGTTTACTTGTGCAGTCGTAGCCGCCCGGTGGTCGCAACGGTTTGCGGTAGAGCCGCGATAGCCCTACCTAGTGGTGGTTCCACTCCACTTCGGGACGGCATATTTTTATATAAAAATATGTTTAATTAATTGGCGTTTGGGAAAAATTGCATTATATGTAATTGCGTAGTCATTCCCTTAAGCTGCCTCTTCTTAACATGTTCCACATCCAAATTTAAGTCTTTTATTTGGCAATCAATAATAACTCCATTAAAGTCATCACTATCATCATAATGGCATATTCCACTAAGTATGGCGTGACAGAAGATACATTTGGCAACTACTTTCAAACGGTTGCTTGTTTTACAAATGTTGTGCTCCTTGTACTTCCAAGCACAAAGCACTTTGGTAACTGAAAATATTGTAGTTGCCCAATCGCCAACTAATTTTATATTTATGCGGAGTTGGTTTCTATTTTTTTTTTCTAAGCTTACAAAATTCTTGTGGATGATGCCGCAACCATTCATCTCTGCTTAAAGAGATCTTAAAGTATCGCGTTCTTTTTAAATCCGCAGATGCATTGGACGATAAAGAATCTGTGAACGATGAAAGCTGTTGTTCTCTTTCAAGTAAAGGAGAATTTGCTTCCGATTGAACACATTTTTTATTAAAAAATCTTAATGCTGCTGTGTACAGCGCTTTGGTAGTAAGTTTACCAATTAAGTCGTTATTATTAACGATATATTTCCAAATTGTATGGGATGGACTAACAATTTTCTTATTTATGATAATATTGTTTTGATGCTTTTCTAAAATAGAAAACAATATGTCTTTTTGCACGCTTGACCTTCTACCAGCCATTATGCTTCTAGAATTTCGATTTTGCTGAAAGATGAAGCAGATATTAAAAAAATGTAATTGTCTTTCCATTCCTATTTAGTATTTCTACTTGTAGGTCAATGAAACAGAAAATTAATTAAATACCAAATTATTCCAGAACATATAATATTATTTTTTCAATAGACATTTAATATGCGTCACAATACTAATAACATAAATGGCCATGCCTATCAACAAAAATATCTAAAAAACAAAGAAATCATTGATATATCGAATTATAGTTACATTCTCAAATAATATTAGAGGATATATTAGTGTAAGTTTAATATAACTATAAAAATAAAATTGATTTGAATTATTCGTATATCAATGTATTGTTTGTCAAGCTCTAACAATTCTGGTCAAGGACTAGGGAAAAACATGACAAAGAAGCTTAATCAAGAGCTTACAATTAATAAAATTCAGGCGTGAATTAAATTATTTAAAATAACACTTAAATTATCGATATCAGTTCTAACATTTACCGCGTTTTTATCTAGGTAGATATGAAAGTTATGTGAATGTCTGATTTTTTAAATTCGTGTTTTATTGCATGGCTTAAACTGTTTATATATGGTATAAAAAATGTTTGCTATTGCTATTGCTTGTACATACAAATTGAAACGTGAGATTCTGATAATAAAATAAGCCCAAATTTTGAATATACAGCACAAATTAGTATAAGTTGAACACTAATTTTTGAGACCACTTACCTTTTCATTATTAATGTCAACTCCATTAATTTTTTGAATATCTCGATAGTGAAATGAGCACAAATTCTTAGCTATACAGCACAAATTGGCACAAATTGAGCACTAATTTTTGAGACTACCTTGGATCGATTTGGTATAAGGGTCCGTCCAGCGTGAAGTTGGACGAACCCATTGATTTTTTGAATATCTCGATACCAAAATGAGCACAAATTCTGAGATATACAGCACAAATTAGCACAAATTGAGCACTAATTTTTGAGACTATCTTGCATCGATTTGGTAATAAGGGTCCGTCCAGCGTGAAGTTGGACGTACCCATTAATTTTTTGAATATCTCGATCCAGAAATGAGCACAAATTCTGAAATATACAGCACAAATTAGCACAAATTGAGCACTAATTTTTGAGACTACCTTGGATCGATTTGGGGACAAGGGTCCGTCCAGCGTGAAGTTGGACGTACCCATTAATTTCTTAAATATTTCGATAACGAAATCAGCACAAATTATAAGATATACAGCACAAATTAGCACAAATTGAGCACTAATACCTGAGACCACTCTGGTTGAATATGGTGAGATGGGTCCGCCCAACTTCACAGACCTGCGAAAATCGCGTGCGAACGCTCTGTAATGCAAGTCACACGCGATTTTCGCCTCTATTTCGTAAAGTAAAAAATTCATAACTTTGGAACCGCTGCAGATAATCAAACCAAATTTGGAATGTTGGATGAACAAATCATACTCTTTCTATTAGGGACACAAATTTAATTCGACTTTCACTACAAGCACAGGTAAATTTTTCCATGCCTACTCCAATGCTTGTAACTTTGTTCATAATTAACTTATTAGAGAAATATTCCACATTTAAGCCGTTCTGGTCGCTAGTGATCGATTTGTGGCGAAAGAAATCGTTTTTCATCTTCTATTTGTAAAACAAGCGATTTTTTTACCTGGACGAATACTTTCACGGGTAGCTGTACACTGCTCAAAAGATTAGCGGATATAAAGCTAATATGTATACAGATATTTTCGCGTTGACGGTAAAATGCAATAAATCTTTAACATAAATTCGTATTACTTTTAAAAGGTTCCATTTCTAAAATGAATTTTTTTCATATTTGGTAAAACCCGTTTTTCATTAAATTTTTTCAATTTAGTTAGTAATGTTCGTTATGTGTATCGTATGCGTACATATGTCAATGCAACAAAAACGAAACAATTTGCCATAATAAAATGATTTTCTACAGAAATCACAATTTCGATATTGGGTGACAAGATGTATAACTGAAAACCAAGATGTGGCATTAAAAACTAGACCTGATCTGGCCGCCCTACTAAAATAAATGCTGAAGATTGCAACAGAGTACTAAATTTTGACCGTGATCACCCTTTGGTAACATCGGTGGGTATTGTAGAACAACAACATTTACAATGTGGGGAAGAACTGTCAGAGCTTTCTGCATAAAAGCGAAATTTACTGCAGACACCCTGCCAAAAAAATTGAATAAATTCTTACCCATTCACGTTGAAAGTCGGTTAAATTCGGTAAACACCAATTTAGAGCGCGACTGGACATTTTCACGGACGAAAAGTATTTTCCACGTCCCAGCAAAGAAGAAAATTTGTGTGGCGACCCAACGGCACAAGACTGAACCGGGAAGACATCGATCCTATACGACAGTCGAATTAGCACAGCTTACTGGGGATAGATGTCGTTTGCGGGACCAGGCGAACTTACTCGAATTCAAACCAAGATGAACTAAGAACAATATCGAAAGCTTAAGGTTTAGATAAATGAGTCTTATTTCCTTTTAATAAGGATTCTTCCATTGGCTGCTAACCCCACTAGTTCTACGATCATCTTAATTACGTTTAGTTAACGTTGTGACAGCCGTTACTTCCCCTCTAACTAAGAACAATATATTCACATACTAGAAGGTGTATTGGTTCCCAGTGTTCTGGTGGTTTATCCCGCACCTACTCCAATTGAGTTGGTGCAGGATAATTCGTCCGTACATATATCAAGGCTGGTCACACAATGGTTTGCAGAGCACGAAGATATCCAGGTTCTTCCTTGGCCTCCAAAATCATCTGATCTCAACCCCATTGAAAATCTGTGGGGTATTAAAAGCGAGCTTTGTAAAAAACAAGGTGTACCTGTTTTATGCACCAAAGTTGCTCCCCATGAGCATGTGACAAGTATTTGGGAAAGCTTGAGAGGCACTGAAACTTGCTCAAATCTTGTTACATCAATGTCCCGCAGATAACAAGAGATCACAGATCACAATGGATACTGGAGTTCCTATTAATCTGTAGCATATTTTTTCAGAATAATTATTGATTTTGTAAATATTTTTTACTTCAGCAAACATATCATTTTATTTATTTTTATAACTTATTTCTTATGTGTGTTTTAATGCAACTACCACAGATTAAAAATGTATTGATATTTATTGTTTATTTGTTTGTGGTGTTATAGTAAAATACGAAATACTTTTACTTACTGGATAGATTTTTTAACTGCTTATAACTAAGCATAAAAAATTTTAACGTTTAACTTTTTAACATTATCAAAACATCTTTTAATCTCCTATGTTGTAAATCTTAATTTCAGAGTATCTGTGGAAGACCTACAGTTTTCCACGGACCCTCTTAAGAAACAATAACAATACTTGAACCTGCTACTAATATTTACCTAAGAAAATATATATTATAATATGCTAGCTATATTTCTGTCTTTTAAATAATCGCTGTCACATACATACTTGTTTTTAATATTCTGCCTTACTATTATATTCAAATAATTGCAATCGGAATAATATCCATATCATATTTTTAAAGATGTTAAATAATAGGTAGTAAAGTGCACTTAACTCCGAGGGGGATGAAATGTTCAATTAGTAATATATTCCAGACACAAAACAATTTTAGCTACTCATTTATTTATACACTGAATACCCTTGTATTACAACCGTTAAAAACTATATCCTATCTGCCACCTTAAAAATCTATCGTGTGTACATATATAAACATGATCGTTGCCAACTTAATACTCTACTTCAACGTTCGTGTTTTTATTACACAAAGCCTAAATTCACAATACAATACTTAAAACAATTCTTAGACAATGGTTTTGTGAAAACATCTGCTAGTTGTTGTTTACTAGGAATATATTCTACTTTAATGATTCCTTGTTCAACCTTTTGTTTGATAAAATTTAATTTGACCTCCATATGTTTAAGTCTTTTCTGATCAGGATTTTTAACAGATTTTATAGCAGTTTGATTGTCTTCGAAAATGTTTATAATACCCGAATTAACACTTAATTCTAATAGTAACTTTCTAATCCAACATGCTTCAACACAAAGATACTATTCCGCCTCAGTTGTGCTTAAGGCAACAGTACTTTGTTTTTTAGATCTCCAAATAACTGTATTCCCGTAAACTTTGACTAAATACCCAGACGTTGATTTCCGATCGTTATCTCTTGCCCAATCGGCATCAGCATATCTTACAAGAGCTGAACTTGAGACATCGTTTGTGTATAATAGTTGATAATCAATAGTGGCCTTAATATATCTTAAAATTCTTTTCAAAGCTTTCCATAACTCTACACTTGGTTTACCTTGAAATCTACTTAGGTAATAAACGGACGCTGCCAAATCTGGCCTTGATGCTACAGTTGCATACATCAATGATCCGATTAAAGATCTACATTGATTTTCGTTTTAGGAACCGACATCGTATAATCCAGCGAAATATTAGAGATATGTCAAATCCTTATGAATTGCCAGAAAAAAAATTTCTTATTATTTCGATTAGACAAACATGCTTCTAGAGAATTAGTCAATGAACTGAGTAATTTTATGGAAGCAGAAAGTAGAGCAACACATATACCTAAACACATTAGGCTGCTGACAACTTTACATTTCCTGGGCCATGGGAGTTATCAGTGTGGTGTGGGTTGTTCTTATTCATTTGCTTTATCTCAACCAGCGGTAAGCCGTTGTATTAGAGAAGTGACGGACGTAATGGTAACAAATTTATTAAATCAGTGGATAAAATTTCCAAACACAAGGAATGAGTTTAATGCACTCAAACAGGATTTTACAGAAGAATTTCCATTATTCAGAAACTTAGTAGGTGTAATAGATGGTACACAAATTCAAATCATTGCCCCTCCACAGCATCATGAAATTTATCCTGCTGCACCTTATTACTGTCGCAAAGGGTATTATAGTATTAATACACAGATTGTATGTGATGCTCAAAAAAAAATTTTGAATATGAATGCTAGATTTCCAGGATCTGTACATGACAGTGCTATTTGGACAAGTTCTACTGTTAGGAATATATTAAATAATCAGTTTGCAGCAGGTCAAGAAAACTACTTATTTGGGGATAGTGGATATCCATTGGAACCATGGTTACTCACACCATTCAATAATCCACAAGAAGGAGAACCAGAAGCTCGCTTCAACAATCATCTTTCCATGGCCAGAATAAAAGTTGAGCATACCATAGGTATTCTGAAGTCACGGTTTCGTTGCTTGCTAGGACATAGAGCACTGCATTACAATCCAATAAGGACTGCAAAAATCATTTATTCATGCGGAATACTCCATAATATAGCTAGTCACTTTAATGTTGAATTGCCTGAGGACGTAAATATCATGCCAGAGCAGAGAACAATAACTGGTTTGCATTGGGTACTGAAGTCAGGAACAATATATTGCAAGAAAACTTTTTAAATTAATGTTTTTATATTTCATTAACACAATAAAATATTAGGTAATTTCTGCTTCTTTATTACTGAACATTAAAACACAAAACATATTCTACAGATTTTAAAATAATTAGTATAATAAGTAACAACTTTGGTATAAAAACAAAATATATATAGGTACATTATTAAATAAATAAAAATAAATCACAAAATTTTCTCTGCTTGTTTAAATAAATAAAAAATAAATATATATTTTCTGTGTTCAACTCCAACTTAAAAAACAAAAGTAGAATATTTTCTACATGTTAAAGTTATACAAGGATACAATAACATATTACATGTTCTCTTCATTTTAAAAAATTAAAAAAAAAATTAGTTCTCACAGGTAAAACAATCAGAATGTAAAAGATAGTACAGAAGACTGGCGTCTCTTCTGTTTTTGCATGGCTTTTGCTAGCTGCGATAAACTGCCAGCTATATTGTTGTTCGACTCTGCCAATATTTCCATACAATTTTCATGTACTTTGGTTAAATCATCCAACCCCATTGGTTTTCCTTTTCTTCTTTTTGGAGGATGCTGTACTTTTGTAACATTTTCCCTATTTTCTACATTCTAAAAATATTGTACTATAATAGTTGCTATAGCTATTAACCTTCCGTGGGTAAGGTGCGAAATTTTCTTTTATGGGTAAGGTCGGTCTTGCAGACCGCAATTTTAAAAAATTAGCCAAAAATTTGTGAAGCCGTTTGTTTAAAAAACTTTGATATCTGTGTAATTCTTGTATAAATGTTGAGGTGTGGGGATGGAATTTACATTAATAAATGTAATTTTTGTGTAAAATATTGACATTTGAAAATAACTCAATTTTTTTGGTAATGTAATTTTATTAATTTTTATATTAAAAAACTGCAAACTGGAATTAGACTATTACATAAAAAATGGTAAGAACATATTCTAATAAATAAGGAAAATGTAAATTTATTGATTTTACAATATTTGGAAAACGAAACTATTCATCTACATTTTGACTAACAAATGCACACTCTTCACAGACTCCTTTCAGATGTTCAAGACAAAGGAAACGTTTGCAAGACTGACATCTGTATCTCGTTTTACGGTTCTTCTTAGAGCTGCAGTAGACACATCTTCCGTGGGTTTCTGTGGTATTTTGGTTTGTTTCTGGAACGTTTTTTCCTAAAATTTCATTTATCCTTACACGAATTTGTCGAGGTAAGTGTTGATTTTGTGAGCGCTGTGTAATATGCTCTTCTAGTAGCTCGTGACCTAACTTTTCTAAGAATTTGCGGCGGACGAGATTTGTATTATTATTTATTTTATAAATTATATATGCGTTAACACCTGCAATATTTAGCAGTTCAGAAAAAATAACCATTGGCCATCGGCATGTGCCACGAGCACAATTATAGGTTTCACACATTTTATCCAGTGTATCGACGCCTCCTTTTGTTTTATTATAGTCAATAATAATTTCTGGCTTTTTAGTTTCTTCATCTATGTTGTCGTTGAAATGCATCGAGGATAAAAGCAGAACATTTTTATTTTTTCGTGGTATATATGACACCATTGTGCATGTCTCTTGAAACGCAAACATTGATGTTTTCTCCGGTCTTCGTACACAAAGCTCTTTTGGGATCTGTGGTTTGTTTTTTCGCAGTGTACCAATTACTGTTAGTTGGTACTCATTTCTTAACTTTTCTATAGCTGGAGCACTGGTAAAATAATTATCCATAGTGACATTTCTAGGAGAACCACGTAGTGGTTCACACAATCGGCATACTAAAGATAACGTTGAATTGTCAACAGCAAAAGGTCCTGTTGTCTGTTTGCCAATGTACACCTCCAGTTTTATCGTATAAAACAATTTTGCATCCACAATCGCGTAAATTTTAATGCCGTATTTATTAGGTTTGCTCGGCATATAGACTAAAATTACATTTTCCACGGAATGCCGCTAAAATTTCGTCGATGGTCATATACGCCGAAGGATGAAAGTGTTTTGGTAAATTTTCGACAAACATTTCAAAGATCTCCCTACATGCCGCCAACTTATCTTCGGTTTGTCTTTGGATTCTAGTTCGTTTGTCATCAAAACGTAAATGAGCCATTAAAAATTTAAACCTTTTTTGCGACATTGTTAATCGAAATATTTCTATAGACATACCATCTGTACGAAAAAGATCTTCAGAATTTTGTCTACTACTTTTTTGTGCAGCGGATATATACAACAATCCAAGGAGTGCCTTTAGTTCAATGATGTCTGTAGTGTTGTATGTATAATTTTGTTTGGTATCATAAGATTTACTTCGAATAAATTTATTAGTGTAATTTACGATGTTTTCTAACATTACATCAGTAAATAAGTATCTCCATACATCCAAACATTTCCGTGCATGCCTTATCTCTCCTTTTGGACCAGGAAAATGAGTTACAATATTAATTGAACGTGTTTTAACATGATCTCGTTTGATGATATGTTTAGACCATTTAGTACCGTCTCTTGCTTCAAATATAGGCTGGCGATGTGTTCGTTGATCTTGTATGACAACTTCTGCTATCTCATTCAGTTCGTTATCAGAAAATTCTTGCTCACTGCCTATATTTTCTTCAATAGTTTCAACGTTATCTTCGGTAAAACTATCATTATCATCTTCGATGTCTGGTGCATATTCATCATCTGTCGGCTCATCCATTAGATGCTGTAACCTTTCCTGCTCTTTTTCCCAACTCATCATCTATAATTTCCTGCAAAATAATAATTTAATAGACAAAAATTTTACCTTTTATTAAACCTCACCGAAAACAAATTAAGTGTCACGAATGGTAACCTCGGTCTGTGAGACCGTTTGAACTATTATTTTATGAAGCACTGTATATTGTACAACGTCTGCCTCAGTACTGAAGTAGCATAGTGTTCTGAAGGAATACATGACAGCTCAACCCCTCTAGCGGAAAACTTTTGAAATATGGCACAAAATGTATTGGCTCGGTCTCAGAGACCGTACCTTACCCATCGAAGGTTAAACGGAAGTAATTAGTTTCGCTTCACTGTTTAAATACTTACAGTCTGTAATTCTGGTTCTTGATTTATAATTATATAGTCTTCAAGTGTTGTATCAGCTACAACGTTAAGTGGAGCATCAACTACAACATTAAGTGGGGCATCAACTACAACATTAATCGGAGCACTGGAAGGTCCCGCTGTTGCTATACCAGCCTCTGGTATGTCAGGTGCACCTAGTATTACTATTTTTGAAAGTAATGACAGCATTCGCTCCTCCAAATTGTTTAGGGGCTTTGCTTTTGCAGGACCACCCCTGTACCTTGGTGATCATATGTAATTGCACGGGCCTTTCGTCTCACATTCGTTTTAAACTCATTTATTGCCTACGATAACAAAAAATATAGCTAATACTTTATAAAACACAGTTAACAATTATATATATACCTCTTTCCACTCTTTTGCGGTTTTTTTTGCACCGTCAGTACTATTTAATAAAGTTACAAGTTCTTCCCACTTTTTATTTAATACATTTAATTCGGCAGGAGTATGTTTTATATTTTTTATCATACTATCGTTGTGTTCTAAGAAATTCACTATTATTTCTTTTTGACTTTTAGTCATTCGACTTTTGCGTGACATTTTCGTATATAATATGAATAAATTAATAAATAACACCGGCAAGAAATAACAATTTTGTTTGGTTAGGGAACGTATGGAGAAGAATGGAGTGAAGTTAGGCGAACTTACAAAACTGCTGCATTATACCTAATTCCCGTGTTTGTTATAACAGCACGTTAAAATGAGATATTTTAAAGGAGTACTAAAAATCGGGGTTACAGAATACCGCGTGCTGTTAAAAACTTTAGCAGCCCGTTAATCTTTCACATTTTAAAGGGACGTCAAATTTAACAGTTGCTTTACAGAATTGACCCTAATATCTGGAAAAAAGTAAAATTAAAATAATTGTTAATAACGAAGAATTAGAGTCAGTACCACAAATAACATACTTAGGCATAATAATAGATGCTCAATTAAACTTAAAAAAACTGAACTTGAACTACCGTTACTTGAGACAACTTTGTGAATAACTTTAAAAGAAAAAAAGTAAGCACATGAAATATATGCAAATGGGTCAGTTAGGTGGTAAGGTACGACCCACTATTGTCAAAGAGCCGATGTTTTAAATATTTTTCTTGTTATAAATTTTTTATGGGTGTCTCAATTTACCCCTAGAAAAGAGATAACTTGAGACACACATGTAAATCATCGAATATTTCAAGTTACACTTTATAATAGTAAACATTGAGACATTAAAAAATAAATAATATATATTTTAAAAATTATGTAAAAAAATTATGTTAAAATAGATTAAAATCAGTATAAACAAGGCAAATACTACAAAAATACATTTTAATTCATGTACTTATCTTTTATTTCCTGATTTATTTCCACTTAGAGGTCAATAAAACAATAAATAATTAAATACCAATTTATTAATGGAATAAATTGGTATTTAATTATTTATTGTTTTATTGACCTCTAAGTGGAAATAAATCAGGAAATAAAAGATAAGTACATAAAGGTCAAAAAATACATATATTAATTAATTCATGTAAGTAATAATTTAATTATAATGTTATCTACCTGGATTTAATATATTCATTCGTCGATATTTCCTACTTACGAGTTGCCCTTGGCACTCCATAGCGTTCTTCGACCTCCCTAAGGGACAATGTGCCATTTGCAGCGCTTTGTAGAGCAGTCTGTAAATTTTCATCTGAATAATCAACATACCTTCGCGCCCGGAGCTGTCTTCTGTATTTGCGTGGCATGTCTCAATTTACCCTGTACAAACACAATTTTTGTAAAATACAGATGCAACTTTTTTTACAGAATGTTTTGAGGTTAAATTTTTGGGTTACACTATTAACCCTACACTGCGCGATTTTTTTTATAAAACGAAAAAATATATGTGTTTTGCATAGTCTCTAAATGAATGGGAAAAATAATTAAAAAAATCTATACTAGATTTTAGGAAATAATGATTTATTTTTAATTAGTATCAAATACATACATACATTGCGTATTTAATTATATAGGTACATACAATATTACAAGATATCGTTAATGAAACATTACTGATGGAAGACTTTATAACAATTTGATTCTTTACTGAAACAAAGGTCAATCCCACATTTTTTTACATTTTACATAAGTCAATTTTTTACACCCTGGATTTTTACATCGGTTTCTAGTATCAGTGTACAGAGGCCAATGTCCTATTGCATCCATACGATAGTTGATTGGCGGCACATATGACGTTGGCCCTTTTTTTTATTTTCAGCTATTTTCTTTTCAATTTCCGATGAAGGTCTACCACGGTTTGCTGTATTCCAAACACATCCAGCTCTACATAAATAATCCGCAACCTCAACTCGAAATTCTGCTATAGTTAGTACTGTTTCTTTTCGTTCAATGCAACGTTTGCAATACAATATCCAACTATTTACTAGTGCTAAATCCAAGAAATGATAAAAAATTCTGAGATACCACTTTTTTCTACGTAATTCTATTTTGTAACGCCCGATCAAACTATCTAAAGAGTCTACCCCGTGTGTCTGTTATATTCTGTAATAATATTTGGACATGGAACTGATATTTTCTTCTTCAATTTTGTATCAAATCTTTCGACATCTTTCAATGGTAATTCGCCTATAATCCTATTTATCGGACCAGTAACAACAAGCATGGTAAATGAATGACAGACATATAGACACAAACACCTAAATACTTTTTTATATCATCACGGTTTAGATTTATAGGTTTGACGGGGTTACACTGTATAGCATATAAATTTGTTTTGCTGACAATTTTATCTATAATATTATCATCAAAAAGATATCTAAAAAATTCGTACGGTGTGGTGAGTTCTCTTACATTAGCTGGTAAATTTTCGTCACCTCTGAAAGGTAGTGCATCTTGATTTATTGATATGTTTTTATTTTGCCACTGTATATTTTTAAATTGTTCTTTGAAATTATTAGGTATCTCTTCTGTGATTAAATCTTCATACTCTCCTTCATTTTCTGCATTTACAGTTTCGTCATGTATAATTTCGTCTTCTAATACTTAGTCTTGGAATACAATGGGCATATTCTTTATATCCAAATTTTCATTACTTTCAAGTAAATCATCTTCATTTTCATGCTCATCTTCACTTTTCCACCATTCTTCAATTATTTCTTCCAGTTCTTTGTCGGACAAAATCTTTTTACTTGTCAGCTGAGACATCTAAAATTATATCAATAAATGCGCAATGTATTATATTTGAGACATACGAATTTACCTTTGGTATATTATCACAAATAAATGAGTAAGGTTTCAGACACTAAACAAGTCAATCCAAATGAATTATATTTTTTAGAATTGATTAATTCATTTTGAGTTATAATCGCTTCCAATATCTTGTAATTACTTTCATCAACAATGTCTTTTTCGACCCCTATAACAATTATTTTTGGATGTTTCAGTTTTGGATCAATTATTTCATATTTATTACCAATAGTTTTTTCAACATTTTCTCTTAATTTCTCTTTGGAATTATTATCGCTGCATTTAATTAGGTACCACGCTACCTTTTGCTACAGTTTTGATTGTTTCAATTTCTACAGCTAATTCGCTTGGATCTATCTTTTTTCTTATCTTTCTCCGTGTCCTGTGATTTTTGACCATCCCGTAGCCCTAAATATATACGTATGACGTATACATATACAATCTGATTGATTTTATGTGTCCAAGCTTATATGTTTTTTAGTATAAGAAGCAGAAAAAACGCATAATAATCAAAAATCACATTTATTGTTTAGAAAGTGAAGTTCTTCCCATATAGAATCGTTGTAATCTTTTTTGTAAAACAGAATGCTCTTCCCTCCTCTTCTAGCCTGTATCTGAACGATATCACGTAAATAGGGCAAATTGCTGTTATCAATTTTCTCTCTGCTAATAGCAGAGGATTTTTTAGCATTTTTTGTGTTCTTCTTACTCCCTCTTTTTTTTGGCATGATCTTTCCATTGAAGAAAGTCATTTGGATGCATTTCTATCACGTTTACTCTTGCTGATGTAGATTTTACCGCACTTTTGAAATCGTCAAAATCGTAGATCTTTTTCTTTGTGTGAAGGGCTTTCTCGACCTGGTGATGGAATAAGTCATAAGACATAAATGTGTGCCCTGGCTCAAAGTATTTTATATCAAGTGTGTCTACATCAATGTAGGCTGAATTGATGCAGAAAACAAGAAAGCTTAGAAATGCTCAATTCTTATTTTGCGATGAGCAATTGTCCATCCATAATACAATGTTCTTTACATCACGACAAGTTGTAACGAAAAACTTGTATACTGTACTGATTATTTCTTCTTTATTTCGTCCGCGTATAGCATCATGCCATACACATGCAACAATCGGACTTTTTGATGTCTTACCGACAGGAACGAAACGTTCATTATAAACAGTCAAACGTTGGGTGAAAATGACAGACTTGAACATTTCACACCTTGGCAGCATTATCACCTTTTCCATGTCGACGGAGTATTTCATAGTGCGGTCCATTGAACCCTCATCTACATCCTTTCTATATTCTGTCCTCGCTGAATTAGCTTTTTTAATTGTGATTGTCCCACACCTGACAAAGCCTACAACTCATTTGGAGATTATCTTCTTTATGTTCGTGTAAATAAAAATGCTCGCATTGTTCGCGTTACCTAATTTTACAAACGATATGTTCATATTCGACACTTGACTTCTGTATAGATCGTATGAACATGGAGAACAAGGATGCTTTCTTGTAAAGTCATCGTACATTTGTTTGATTGAAATGTCACTCGGTAAATAGCGCCTATTTGGTGTGTGCTCTCTTCTATAATGAGCTATTTTAGGTTCAAACGATTCAATGTGCTCAATAAGTAATTCATGATTAAACTTATTTTTTGGAATCCTTCCTTTTCTATTGTCAGGTTTAGGGAATATCTTGCCTTTCTGGCTAGAAACAATTTGCAATATTTTGTCTTCCGTAACCTAAGGTAGCGAGGAAAAAGACTTTTTGAGTCAGGTTCGGAAGTTTTACGTTTAACAGGCATTTGACTTATTGTGTTAAGGACAAATCTCTTTCTCTCCTGTGCAGAGTTAAGAGCCCAAAATTGTTCATTTATTTCTCTTTGGTTGTCCTCCGATATTTTTGATCTACATTTAAGCCTGCAACTTTCTCCGCACGGAGTCCTTACAGGATGGGAGTCCATGATTCTCCTTCTCTTGATTTTCTTCCTTTCCTGGATGGACAAGTCATATTTTTTTCTTTTTCTTGGATTTCCTTGTTTTGTAAACAAACTTGAACATTGAAGTTCTTCTTGTTGATTGAAATTATTAGGAATTGTCCATGATTTATCTTTTGCAGGTACATCATTACGAAGTTTAACTTGATGCACAGTATTATTGGCATTACTGCAGTAAAGATGTTCTTCACTTTCGCTAAATGAATTAACAGTTGACTGATTATTGCCTTTACTGTTTTTAATACCGTTTTCAGATCCTGCATTTAATAAACCAATAGCCTCTTCGCTAGATAAAAGTTTTACTGGTTCTTCAGATCTGAATATCAACTCATCTGTACAATCTATAATTGTAGGTAAGCTTAAATCACCTTGATCAGATGAAATAGGTAACAATGAACCATCATCATTTACTTCATAGACGTGTTCCGTAGAAACTAATTCATCTTTCTTAAGTAATTCATCGTTGTCGCATTTAACATTTACGTTACTACTACAAAACTCAGCTGCAGTTGTAATCACTGTACTTTGAATAACATTGCAATCCTCGTCAACATCAAGATTAATAGGCCTGCCTGTTGTTATAAATTTGGTGTTAGAATTATTTTTATTAGTATTTTCATGTGGTTTACCCAACGTTGTCTTTTTTTACACAAATCCACCATAATCCTCCCTCTGGAAAATACTATCCTCTAGACTATTTTCAGATCTTGTAATTATATTTCAGCAATTTAAACTCCAAGACTGGACAAGTAAATACTACACATAATAAGCAACAAGTTTGATTTGAGGTTATAATACTACGCAAATGTTGCCAACATACTTAAGCAAAAAGGTAGTAACTGCAATGTTGCTAAAGTGTAAAAGTTGTATCTCCATTACTCTAAGGTAAAAAGTGGTAGCTGCCGTAGATACCCCTTTAAATGCATAGTATTTGTCACTTACGACAACCAACCTTAGTAAACTATGTAAACAGAACACATACCACTTTATTAAAGACGTTTTTTAAAATATTTCCCATCCACATACGACCATTAAAGTTTAGTATTAGGTAGAACAAATTACAGAGAACCACCCGGTTACAATAACTCAATTTGGCTAAAAAATGTAGATACGACCTTTGCACTTAGCACGGCAGAGCACGGAAGTCCACGAATACGAATGTTAGAGTGCGTAAGATACAACCGTAGAAGTGGTTGCTCCTCTTCTATTAGTCATTAGAAAGCGGAAACATTCCTCTACATATTATTCATACTTTAAGTCCCTTACGGAGAAATGCAAAATTTCGAATTTTATCCACAAAAGCAGGTAGTTTGTCCCACTGTGCAACGGCAAAAATGTGGAGAAGAAGGCCGTGGACTTTGCCACAGAATAATTTTATCTGGCTATGTATCAAAAGCTATAGAAATTGTAACTGCTGCATGCATATTACATAATTACTGTTATTTAAATAATAACGTATGAGAGGAAGAACTTTTTGAATACGGTAATGATTTCCAGGAAGAGAATAATCCTACATACAGGCATACATTTTGGAAGAATTAAGAGGGATCGTATTGGTGAATATTTAATATAAATACAGCAGAAAATATGTTTTATTTAAAAAATTAAAAATATTTTCTATGAAATACACCTTAAAATATCAAAAAAAGCTTATTTAAATGTAATAAAAGTAAAAATAGTTTCAATTATTTATCGGAAGAGCTGCTACTGCGGCGACGCTTACGCGTTTCAGTCTTCTGCAGTAAGTCAAAAAATCTTTCCCTTTGTTCATTTTGAACCCTAACAGCATCTTCATAGATTTTCATATGCTTTTCTTTATCTTTCCGTAACTCTTTATGTTGTTCTTTGAATAACTCAATTACTCTATTTAAATTGGTGATTGGGCGAACAGAAGTATGAGAAGCACTAAATCTGAATTATGAATAAATTAGATTATTAAATAAAAAACTGATGTGTGGTTTAATAGAAACCTATTTTTTATTTCCTTCTGCTTGTTAATGAGGGATGATGAACTCTAATTCTGGTCATCATTAATACTTGAGGAAGAACTCGAATAGCTCACAGCTGGTTCATTCATGTTATGGCTATTTATATTTAAAGAATCTTCCAAATATGCAGGACTAACTTTATCCTTATTACCCAAAATTGTATCCACTTCTTCAAAATACGGTGGGAAGTCTCGCCGGTCTGTGCCAGTTGCAGTCTGGAGTCTGAGAAATCTACATGCTGCTGGTAATAGTGATTATTATTTATTAGGTAAAAAAATCACTATCAAAAAACACCAATCAATATATAATTTTCCAGGAAATTCAGGTTATCCTTTAAGGAGTTGGCTACTGACTCCAATAGAAGAAGAATCAGCACCCCATTCACCTGAATTTCGTTACAATGCATCACACAAAAGAACGCTGCAATGGTGTGTTAAAAATGAGGCCGAGGTGTCGTTTGAAACGTATACACATGGACTATGTACCTGATTATGCATGTAAAATTATTAATGCATGTGCAGTGCTACACAATTGATGGATTGATCATCATCTGGAAGAACCTCTATTATAAGATGGAGATTCTAACTATGGTGATATATAACTTTTGTTTGGGGTTGTTTTTTGGTTCTTTTTAAATGATTTACTCAGCTTTTACAACATTTGACGTCTTGTCTTTGCGATGTCCGCAGATCGTCTCCACTACATTGAGTTCGTAGCGACCTTATCATAATAATTTATTGACCGAAGTAGTATTCTTACGTTCGAATTCTTGGAACGAATTATGATATCTGTAGAAACTGTATATGATAAAGTAGCTTTGCAATTATACTACAGTGTGTTTTAATGTAATTATAACAAGCAAATATAATATAACATAACATATATGTGTATAGAAGATTTAGGTTTTAATTTGTTTTATAAAATAGTTTATATTTTAGAAAACCGGGATAATTTTAATCAAGAAAATGGGCCAATAGTTGCTGGACCGCAAAGAATAAACCCTGAAATTGCAGAAGGTAGAAGGATTCGAACACGATTTATAAGAAATGTATTTAATCAATAAATTATTTTTATTTTCTTTTATAAAAATGGTTTAAATAAATTCCTCAAACACTTTTGCTAAATGTACCAATGACTTTGCCGTTTCTTTTTGATACTCGGCTGACTCACTCATAATTTGCAACTTTTCTTGGTAATATTGACGTTTTATATTAATTTTTTCTTGTAAATAATTTGAATAAGTATCTACAGCAGCAACAGTAGGTATGCTTTAAACGAGTTGGTAGTCTCTTTGGAATTGTTCTTGCTGCTATTGAAGGAGTTTCTGCAGTTTCTATTTTAGAGTTACATGGGGCAGCTATCGGGCTGGTACAGGTTTTATTTGACGCTTCCTCTATACTAGCTATAAAATAAAAAAATGGGAATC
This sequence comes from Holotrichia oblita, assembly GCA_023690525.1. Taxonomy (NCBI): domain Eukaryota; kingdom Metazoa; phylum Arthropoda; class Insecta; order Coleoptera; family Scarabaeidae; genus Holotrichia; species Holotrichia oblita. The sequence goes on from CM043023.1 coordinate 68,480,065, forward strand.
TTTTACAGTTTCTAAACATATGTTTACCTTGTAAATTATCTTCAACCAAACTCAAATTAACGTTTGACTCTTCTACCTCTGTGTATCCTTCAACTAACACAAACTTTATAATATTTAAAATTTCTTCGTCTATTTCCTCATACGCTTCATTTTTATAGGGTCCACCGCTAGTTCTGATCATGTTTGCATTATTATTACTCAAATTACTTTTGTTCTACTTCCTAGATCTTGCCAAGTCTACAAAAAATGTGTATTGATATTTTTCAATTTAAAGTAATACACTTACATACCTTTCTTCAGTGTTTCCATGATTTTTGGGCACCAGCCATGCTATTTAAAATGTTGGTTAATTCTTGCTATAATGTCTCGACATCCTTACATGTAAAATTGTTTGAAAATTTTCCAATAACTTAAATTCTAATTTTTTGTTTAATTCTATCATGATTTTTTTTTATTATTAGAAGAATGCTGCCTTTTCTTTTAAGATCACTTCGACTTTCCATTGATTTTTAAACAAATTATTATCAATTAAAGTCACAAAGAAATTCACGGTTTTAACTTTGAAGTATATTAAATACTATACTACTTACCGGATATAAATAGATACAAAAATAGCTAGCGACAATTTGTAAATAATTATAAAACGTGTATTTACTGTAGGCTGTACTGACTAGAACATTTTCGTTTTACGATACTGTTACAATAAAACATCTGTTTGACAAATGCTGTATTATTCATATTTTATAATACCCGCTGCTACATTTGCACGCCAACAGATGCAAATACCCTGTTACCAGGTCAATTCGAGAGATCGTTTACGAAGAGTAGGTAAGAATACCAAATACAATTCGTCTTCGAATATGAACCCTTCGTATAGAAACGTATACGCGTAGATTCGAACGAAGTTGAGAATAGCGCCCCTGGTACTATTTCTTTCAGCGGTCATCAAAAACTTCGTACCGTTGAGTCAACGGTGCCTTGAGACAAAACGCCTATTGTAACGATCTTCTCGACGTAGTAGTCAACTCACGCCTGGAGAGATTAAGCGACCCGGAAATGCTTCCTTCAGAATATCGGTTGTGGCTCGAGCAGTGTGCGCCGTTGCACCGTCCTGTTGGAACCACATGTTCTCCAGCCCCAATTCGTCCAATTGAGGAAGCAAAAAAATCGGTAATCACGGCTCTGTAGCGCGCGCCGTCCACAGTAGTCGTTTGGCCCGCGGCGTTCTCAAAAAAATGGCCCGATGACTCCTCGAGCGTAAACACCACACCACGCAGTAACTTTGACCGGGTGTGATGGCTCTTCGTGGGTGATACACGAATTTTGGTGATACACGGATTTTCGGTGCCCCAAAAATGATTATTTTGTTTATTCACGTAACCGCTAAGATGAAAATGGGCTTCATTGTGTGATAGAACAGTCTTAAATTGTGCTAATATGTGTTTAAAATCTTGGGCGCCACGGTAAGTTAACAAATCCCCCTGTGAACCCACAACGACGGACGTTACTGATACCGTAATAAACAAATTAATCCCCCTGACTAGCAAAATGTCGGTCGCAATCGCTCTAACGTAATCAAGAAAACAGATACTTTACAAACTTTCTTATAATCTTTTCCTTATACGTTCTCAGGTGCGTGCGGTAAATGGAGGATTTACAGTATTTAAACAATAATTAATAACACAAAACATGCAATCTGATTTACCACTGAATGAATGAAAATGCAACAAATGAACGAATAACAAATATATTAAATAAACTAACTGAATAAATATGTAAATACAAAAGTTGGAAAATATTAAACAGAATCTTAACATTAACGATGCACCTATCTTACTCTTACTATAACTACTTACGCGCTTAATTACTGAATAATTACAGCGGAAATATATAGGCACGTGATAATGAATTTAACAACGAACGCGGAATCAATTTAGCTTTAAAACTAATGACTCTATTTATTACGAGCTCGTATTCGTAGCATATAATAGTTTGTTGGCCAAATACCTGTACGTACGTATTCTTCGCTTATTTGCGTATACTTGCTGGCGTTGATTCGATCCGCCAAGATGTCCGCTTCCTTCTTCGCCTAGTCTATGGGCTTCGGGCGTGTCCTTTCTTGTTTGCTTCTTATCAGTATTTTAATTTATGACTTCGTGCGGGGTATCCCCGTGAACACGGCCTTTTTATACTGATTGATTGAACAAACGTAATAAAACTGGTACACTAACTAGCCCTGAACTGGGGGCTTATTCTTGAATGTGTGCGATTGAAGTCGACTACTTTCGCAGTCGCATCGTTTCATGTCGCATACGTTCACAAATTCGTATTCTCGAATGGTATGCGACCAGTATGCGATACAATGATTTGACAACGTCGCAAAATGTAGGCAAGCCAACGAAAGAAAACACAAATACCTAGATGAAGCTTAGTAACTTTCAAATGTTGAGGGCAGTAGCACTGTATGATTTGGGTAATTCTTGTCGATTTTTCATCTCTCGATCATTCATCATCATTCATTTTCTGTAATATAAGGTGATATAAGACGTAAATGCAAGAAATGCATTGTTCCCAGAGTATAAATGCAAGAATAAGTGATGAGCAAAAACTTATTTTGTTAAATTATTTAGAACAACACCCACAGTTGAAAAGCGGAAAATTTTCCGCGACATTCACCTACAAAAGTGCCCAAAATATGTGGATTCATGTAGGAGATATTTTGAACGCCGTCGGTCCAGCGCAAAAAAGTTGGAATCAGTGGCGGAAGGAATGCTATTCTAAATAATGTATATTAGAATACTATTGCATTGCTTTATATACACCAATGCTATATTTGTTTCACATACGATAGCAAAATTAACAGTAAAAGAATGCTCGACATTTCATATGATCTCATATCACAGCAGACTAGTATTCTTCATAGTACATTATCTATATTAAAAATTAACACACATAATAAAAATTGTTTACAGACATGGCAGGATATGAAACTAAAAGCAAAAAGCAAAGCGAGAGATAATAAAGTAATGCTAGCTTCCACCGGCGGTGGTCCATTTGAACCTATTCCCCTCACAGCAATAGAGGAAAAAACTGTAGATTTGGTGGGACGTGTACCAATACATGGACAACCACATACTATTTGTTCCACTGTGGCATTCAATTATAATAGTAATAATACATTGTCCACTGCAGCTCCAACATTGAAAATTACAAAATCATCTGAAACGTTACCAACAACGACACTACCAGCACAACCATCAACATCAGATACAAGTACAATGATGGCAAAACAAAAAATTCTAAATACTGCGACAGCAACGCAATTTTCTGATCAACTAGAGAGAAAGTTGACATTAAAGAGCAACTACTATTCAAATAAACTAAAATTATATGAGGAGGATATAAAACAAAAAAATAGAATAGCAAATGCTCTAGAGAAATTAGCTACTACAGAAGATTTTTAGTTTAAATAATTAATAGTAATTTTGTTTGAGTTACATTTTTAGTTTTACATCTTAGAATTCCTTTTTATTTTTTTAGCAAAAAATATTCTCTTATTATTTTAGTTTGTTTATTCGCAAATGCTCTAAAGAAAATTTTTAGTTTAAATAATAGAAATTCTGTTTGAGTTATGTTTTAAATTCTACATCCTAGAATTCCTTTTTATTTTATTGCAAAAAATATTATTCTCTTATTATTTTAGTTTGTTCATTCTTCTGCTACAGTTTTATTATATTTTGTTAAAATACGTAGTAAATATTATTTAATAAAATACAATTCAATATTGCTATCATTGTTAGAATTTCTTTGAAAGTTTAATATAAGTGATTACAACTTATTGGGGTAAGAGCCAATGAATGACTACTTATTAGGGGGGTGTTAAGAATAACATGCACGACAAATAAAAACATATATTAAAAAATACACTTCCTTACAGAAACAACACATAAATATGTTAATTTCAACACCAGTGACACTCTGTTCAATAGAGCACAGGGACCCGGCTATTAAATTGCGACCATAAACACATATTATGTGGGCTTTCAACGCAATAAACGGGATAATTTATAAAGGCTGTCCTAAAAGTAATAATGAAAAATTGAAGTTCTTATAATTTACAATAATTTTAAAATACAATAAACTTGTATTAATTGTTAAAAATTACTTAGGCAATGAAAGTAAAATAAAACATACATATTTAAAGGTAAGTATAATAAAAATAAACTCTAAAATAATATAAATAATTGATAGTAAAATAACTCGTACAGGTACGGTTTTAATAGATGAAAATAAACAGATATTCTAATATTATTGACATTTAAATACATCACATTCTTGAGAGTACATAATAAAATAAATCCTAAAATTAAATAAAACTCCTACAGTAATCCATAAATAAAATCTAATATTTGAAATAATTCATAAATGAATATACACACTTCACTTTCATATATCTGAATTTTACGTAAAATGTTGTTGCACAATTCGCTCTTGCTGCCGTCTCCCGGCCAAGTACGCATTGTTTAGCAGATTTGGCTCATTAAACACGACATCCATACCCAAATCATCCATATCTTCTACCAGCTCTGGGGGAGGCAATTGATTATCGATACAAAAATTATGCATCATTACACAAACATTAATTATTTTAGCTGCTCTCTCTGGAAGGTAATGAAGTACACGATGTTTTAACATGCATCTAAATCGCGACTTTAATATTCCATTACACCTTTCTATAGTTGCCCTGATCCTTCTGTGGGTGTTATTATACCTCTGCTCTGCAGAACCAGGTGCAGCATTAGGTATTGGTGTTAATAACCATGGTCGTAAGGGATAACCCGAATCTCCTAAAGTAACATTATATTAATACATACTTATATTTGGCATTACATATTAAGATGAGGGAATTTATTGTTCACAGAATGTAATACTTTTTAAAGTATGCCAAGTCAAAGCAATTAATTAAACGTAGCCAATGTTTCACTTAATTGTCGAGTACAGCGCTTTATGTTGTCTACAAAGTTGTCCCTGTAGTGGAGCTGACAACTTGCTCTGTACTCGCCCACAAGAATAGTATTTGAGTGCTACTGTATTTAATAAACTCAACCGTACATCAACCTACACTGGCTGATTCAAATACATGTGGTCATATTGCTCAAGGACTACATTATACTTATCTCAACTACTGCTTATGCTTCAACTAAGCTTAACATCCAATACTTAAAAGTATGCTATATATACATTTTAGAATTCTAAGTACCTAGCAAATATGAAGTGTGCCCACTGTTAGTTAATTCTTGCAATAAACCATTCACATCACTATTTTGCCAGATATACGCATCATGTGTACTACCCGGGAATTGAGCAGAGACATTTAATATTCTGCAATTAACATCACATATCTAAAAAATTGAGTTAACATTTTTATCATAATTTTATAGCTACCTTTTTAACTTACTAATTGCACATTAATGGAATGGTATCCTTTCCGGTTAACATATATATGCTCAGGATACAGTGGATCATTGGTATGTGGAGCCACTATTGCAACTTGGGTACAATCTATGCAACCCACTATTCCAGGCAGTCCAAATTTTTCATAGAACCTATGTAAACTTGCGATCAAAAAAAATAATTCTATAATTTTTACATTTTATGCAATTTTCATTAATTTTTGAAGGTTACTGTATTGCAAATATCAATATATTATTTACCGATATTATGTCTTGAATTAAGAAATCTGTATCATATGACAGCGATGATTGATCCATATGATAGATCGAGTACTATTTTACAATGCAAAAAATGAGTTACAGTTTTTTTTTACTATGTGTTCATAACAGCTATAGCATAAAAATGTTTTCCTTTACATTACCCTTGTTGAATTTGTCGTAATTCTTGAAAGTTTCTAGGAAATTTTACAAACATATCTAATTGCTGCCTTGTATTCAGTACATCTGTAATATCTGTGATACCGCTGCAAAAATATTTCGCCCAATAACTTGTTGATAGCTACCATTAGCTATAAAATGTAGAGTTACTAGTACCTACATAAAATATTTTCTATACTATTTTGCTTTTATATGGAGAATTAGGTATACAATTACCTTCATTTTTGTATTTAAAGCACTTCTTCTACTTTCTTCCTGTAACATTGGGCTCAATTGATGGATTAATTCTGTTGCCATATTCTTGGTAAGACGAAATTCCTTTTTAAATTCGATGTCAGTTAGTACAGCAAATGGGTCATGTTTTTTATAAAACCTAGGAGCAATATTCTGCTCCTCAGCGTTTAAATCTATTGCATTAAGCTGTATGAGTTCGTCAAAATTTGCCATTGCACGGTCGCTACAAACGTCAGAGAATATACCACTGTCACTTTTTTATTAATAAACTTGTATGAAATTATCTACTTTACCTTTCCGCTTAATTCACACCTTTGAATTGTATGCGATTCGTCTGCTTCGTACCCAGACGTTAAAAGCGGTCGACTTAAAGCGCATGAAATTGACGTCATACGTTTCAAGAATTAGACTTGCACGTGACTCGCACACAATTTTGACATCTCGCACGAAATTAGTGGATCGCACACATTCAAGAATAGGCCCCCTGACCAATATGTATAAGTAACTGCGAAGCGAACTACTCTCTGTGGTGGCCTAGCGAAGAGTGTTCTTTTTTAGCGGAGGAAGCGATGCGAATCCCTACGCAGGTACAGCTTACACCATAAGTCACATGTTTTACAGTTGACGGTTAAAACTATTACAAATTAAAACTATTATAATTATATGGAAACATATATATCTGTGGCTTGGTTCTAAAAGGGCCAAAGTCAAAAATATTGGTTTTGAGTAATCGCTGTTTTAAGTTTTAGCTGTTTCTTTAGCATTATGTCTTTCCTTTGTTGTACAAACTACACAAACAAACGCTAGGGTATCTTTAAATTAATAATGTACTAGTTACTTCTGAGCTGTTTTCAAACTTTTAGTCTAAGAAAAACGTAGTTTGATGTGACTTTGGCCTTTTTAGATATAGCGATATTATTAATCATAATTGACTTTGGCGTTTGTTTTACATTAAATAATGGCAATAAAATGGGTAATTAAAAATTTGAACAGAAAAAGCATTTATTACAAAAAAGTTATTATCAAAATAATAAAATACAGTAATATTAATTTATTAAGTATATAAAAATTAACATCAGTTTACTCGAAATCTTCATCATCATCATCACGATCTTCACGTTCTTCATCCGGGTAATATTCATCTGTTTCTTCAGACGGTGACAAAGTATCCAAAAAAGTTTTATAGTACGGACGACTGTTTATATCGAGGTAGGGCAATAATTCTTTTAAATTCTGAATTTTTAGGGAAGGCAGTTTTAAAGGAGTTTGTGAAATGGGTACTAATTGTGGCATTGAAACATTACTTCTTAATCGCTTTCTCGCCAAATCAAGAACATTAAATTCTTCGTCGGGACACAAAGACTGTTTATAAAATACTTTACCTAGATCGTTAGTACGGTACTGCATCCATCGAATTTGTGACCAAGTGACTGCCATTCCCACAGTGTTGATTTTTCTGTGTTGAAATATTCCACTGAGCAGTTGTTTAAACTTCAAAAACTGACATTGTTGAACTTCCACAACTTTAATTGGTGGGTTCTTTGGTACTAGTCGAATTAAATTAGCCCAGTCTCTTGGTACATGGATGTTTGCAGTGGTACACTTTTTTGTTTTTTCTATGGCAGCGTGGATAGTATCGGCTTCCATATGTGTATGCCCAGGGACTAAGAATTTGTGATTGATAGTTACCTGCCTCCCTTTGAGACTAAATTCATGCAAAATGGCCAGTAGCATTACTGCTATTATAACATTCTTATTTTGCCCAGGGCAACAGTCACTGTACATATTAATTTCAGTTATTTCTACAGGAAGACTCTTTAAGTGCAAATAAAGACAGGATCCAATTTCTTGACCTCCCCTGTTTGCAATAGTCTCATTCCACAGATAACAGGTTGATGAATTTTTCCCTATTATCGTCTCAAATACCGTCAAGTTAAGTGTCCATAACTTGCGTTTGTAAAAAGATATGCTGCTTTTCAGAAATGGAGTAGGGAGACACTTTTGCAAATCAAAAATAAGGGTTACAATGTTTGAATGATCAGGGTTACTTTTCATTTTATCGTTCTTTTTTTCGTTGTAAACCGAGTCAGCTAATTGAAGATGTCTATTTTTTTCCTCCAGGATTCGTACTCTTTGATATTCATCATCAATGGTATTTAGACGCATGTCTAATTTATCATAGGTTCCACAAGTATCATTTTGCGGTTTGTGAAAGGACAGATTGAAGTCTTCCACAAAAATTTGTCTATAAAGAGATTCGTTTCTTGGAACACAGTTTTTCTCATTGCAATATTCGATATACAGCTTATACATTTTTGAAATATTCAAATCAGGTGCTAAATACCTTTTTACTGTGTGACTTCTCGAGTAGTGGCTCTGATAGGCAGGGAACATGTTAATATGTTGTCTAATGATGTCCTTGTCTGTTTCGGGAATTTTAGGCTGATTCCCATGCCTTCCTCTACCGTCTCTAGGACAAATTCCTGATGTAGAACATCGCCTTTTTTCTGCAATCACCCTAACTTTTTTTAAAGTCAGATCTAAGGTGTTTAGAAACATTACTTGGCAGACTTCTATTCTTTTAGAGCCAGCAGGTAGGTAGTATTTTCTGGTATATTTTCGTCGGCTTTCATCGGTTTTATTATTTCGTAATCTTTGAACTTCCTTAACTACTTCTAGTACAGAACTCGCAATGTACTGATTTTGTCCTTCAGTAGGAAGGTTGTAAAAACTTTGAAACATCTGCTGTCTTTCTTCGTCACTGAATTTCTCAAAACACTTTTTTCTGCAGCTACAAGGAAGTTTTACTCCTTTAGCAGGTCTAATTTTTCCATTAATAGAAGTATACTCTTTTCCTTGGGATTTTTGTGTTTTTCTAATGTTTTTCTCCCATTTATTAGGATTACGTTTTCTTTTACGAGATACTGTTCCTTCTTCAACTTTTCGCCTTCCCCTTGTTCTCTTTGGTGTCGTTTTCTGTTCCACGGTCTCATAATTCCGTACATTTGTTTCAGCAGCCTTTACTTTTATGCGTTTTCCAACTTTTTGTTTACTTGGTACCTCTTCACTACTAGAAGTATCGCTTCCATTGTTTTCTGTACTGGGTGTGTAGTCGTCAGAACTTCCACAGCTTTCTTCGTCATTTGCAAGCAGCGGAGAAACGTCGCCAGTGACCAAATCTGTTAGTATGTTTTGAAGGTCTTGGTCTAACGAAGGAGCAGGGCTTGAAATAGGAGTAGACACCACAGTAGTATTTAAATTTGTAGTATCCAATTCTACTTGACATTCACTACTTGATTCTGTAAATAAATTGCGGTTCTTAACATGTAACTGTTAATAATGCTATTATGCTGTTTTAATTTTGCTAAAAGTCTTATTATATCTGAGAACAAATGTACACATATTTATAATTTGTTGAAACGGATTCGTTCACTATTTGTTGATCAAAATGTACATAATTTCTGAAGTAGGTAAAATAATTTAAAAAAGGCTGAAGTTAATTTTAACATCTCCAGTCATGCATTCAAGTTTGCAATATTTGTATAGCATTGTTTAAAACCAGTGTAATGAATTGAAATTACTTTTTACAATAAAACTGAAAAGGGAATTTCTAAAAACTAAACATATGTTACATAACCTTAAACTTTTGCTGGAATTCTAAAAACGTACCTTCTGTATTATCCTGTATCCGTGTAGATGCCCTACACAACTCTACTAGTGACTTCCCTCTGGAGTACATCACAGTAAAATATTAATTGCAGTCGTATATTTTGTTAAAAAGGGACACACTTAACATAACCTACACAAACTTCCTTTAATAGAATACTGCACAAGGGCCAATGTCAACCGAGATTCCATAACTTTCCGTATAGAAAGGCCAATGTCATAATTGGCGCTTATCGAAGTAAAGCATTAATACTACCTAAAAGACTTATGTCGACTATGGCCGTTTTAGAATTTATTTGTAGTATATCAACCATTTGGACATTGGCTAAACAAGTTTCTATATCTCCTTTCAGGATTGGTTTAGGACATTGGCCGTTTTAGTATAAAAAGCGTTGCCTTAGAACAATTGTTTAGTGGACATATGCCGGTTTCGAGAAAATATGACATTGGCCCTTTTAGAACCAAGCCACAGATATATATACGGAATATATTCGAATAGGTGCATTTCTTAAATTATAAATAACATTCTTTACTACATCTAATAAATACCTGTTTCCCTTGTCAGGTTAATGCGATTGAAAAATAAAATAATTTAAAATATCGCGTCCCGTTACAATTGCTCATGATAGTTTTCGATGAAAAATCGTCCACCTCTTCGTTGAGATTCATGATGGCTTTAGCGTAGGTTATACGCATTTGGCGGTCAACAGCTAACAGCTGATGCACTGTCTGCACTTTGTAAGGGAACATCTTCAAATCTTTCACCAAAATTCTACGTAGGGACCGCCGGCTGATGCCCAATTGTGTGGCACGTCGTCTGGTCGATGTTTCGGGCTCATCTTCGATATCTTGGGCAACAGCAGCGATATTCTCAGCAGAACGGCTGCTCCGGGTCCGGCCAGCCTTGGGAAGATCTCGTGTTGTCCCAGTCTCTTCAAGGCGAGTGGCCAAACGCCGCAGTGTTTGTTCAGTTGGTGTCGGACGGCCAGGAAATCTGCGACGAAATTCTCGCTGCGCCAACACAACCAACGAATTGTTGCGCAAATAAATGGAAACAATTATTCCGCGTTCTTGCGGAGTAAAACGGTTCATGGCTTGTTCCTAAAACTTAATCCATGCGTGTAAAGTTGAAAGTCCGTATTTTAAGTTGTCTTCATCTATTGGAAAATTTTTTATGTTCTCTAAGTTGTTCATTTGGGTTGGTTTACAATGGCATATATAGCAAGATTGGCTAGATGCACGTGTTAAAGCGTTTATCACCTTTCCATCTACCATTGTGAGATGTAGAGAGAAATTGACCTGTATAGAAATATCATTAACTACAGCGTGAAACGGTTCTAATTGAGATATTTCTTGCTGCACATTGTCTACTTCGTGTCTGATACTTTCTGTTGTTTCCTTAATATATTTTAGTTTAATAGGACGACACAACCTAGTAGACGATGGTCTTTCATTTTGCCATACAATGGTGGTATCTGCATTTCTATCAACACCAGTCAGTCGAAGCGGGACTAGGAAAACTAAAAATAAATGTCTGTCGGAAACTCTTGTCTCGTCTTCATCACTGTCCTCAAAAGCTCCTTCTTCCGGAAGTGTCCGCTGTTTTTGCATTTGCATAAACTCACTATATCCGGAACTACCGTCACATCCATATTTACATATGAGATTCAAAGTTACGTCGTCATCAAATATTAAGATTTCCGAATTAAGTGTGTGCAACAATCTTTCCACGGTATGATTTAGCAACATTTGTAAAGGAACAAATGCACCTGCAAGAAAATATATGCATGTAAAATTTAGTTTGATAGTAATAAGGTTTCATTGTTAAAAATGAAAACAAGGCTTTACCTAAGTGGTCTACAATTACTCCAGTAGGGTAACATCGACTTTTGGCTTTTCTTACTTGATTATAGGATGGGTATAATAAGGTGCGTGCATTGTGAATTCTTGCGGTTAATCTTATATTATTATAACTATGTTTTGTTAAACGGGAATCCATTATAAGAGCTAGTGCTTCATCTTCTGAAAAAGGGATAACTCCTTTTGACTTAGGAGACTGTGATTGCTTGTAAATGTTAAGAATTTTTGTTGGACGTTTCGGAGAAGTTTCTGTTGCTTCGGCTAAAAGAGTTGCTGCTGATCGTTTTCCTTCTTCACGTAAAACACTTTTGGCTGCAAATACTATTTAGTCGCTAGTAGCACTTTCTTTTATATCTTGTACTTTTCGACGTTTTGTCCGCTCGCTACTCGATATAAATGGTTTTTCTGGTCGTCCGACTCTAGATGTACTTGGTACAGGCGCTTCCTCTTCAAAATGTATTTCGAAATTGCGGCTTATCCAATTTTAATTTGCTTTGATAAATTTTTTGTATGAAGAGGATGCCGCTTTCCACTTTTTGCTTAAAGTGCAGCAAAATCCTTGCACCTTTGTTTCGATATACTTCTCAAAAAAATCATTTTGAGATGGCCATTTACTTTGGAATGTCTTTCGAATATATTCGCAAAGCATTTTTTTGTTTCGGTAGATGTTGCTGAGGAAGGTCGTTTTTGTTCTCTCCATATCTTAAATAACGCACCGTTTGTTACACACTGCATGACAGAATCAGATCTGTAAATATTCAGAACGAAATACTTTAAATTTGTTTGATGAAACATGGATTTAATACATTTTGTCTTTTATGGCACTAAAACTAAGTCCGGTGGCGATGGGCGACAATGGCCATTTGTATGCATTTAAAGTAATGTTTGGCCTATATATTAATGGCAAATTCATACCTCTATATTTCGCAACTTTTTTTCCGGGACTAAGACATGAATAAATTACAAACAATTTTCGCTTAATTTTAAAGCTCTTTTAGAACTTCTACTTACTTACTATACAAAATTCAATTATATTATATTATATATATTATATAGTTAAAATTACTTACTAAATAATATAATTAAAAGAAACTTCACAACACTGTTACAAATAATAAACTAACGCTTACTAAAGTTTTAACGATCAACTTCTAATGTAAACTAATACAGCGGCGAACCTCGCACTTCAGAGCCCTATGTTTTAAAAAATCTGTTTCTTTTCGTACCAATACGTTGTAATATGATATGAGCCACTTATCTCGCATATGTTACTGTAGGTATAATGTTAAGTACTTACGGTGCGTATTATGACTTTTGTCCAGCTAGATACTTAATCTGGCCCACTGTGCGCCGGCAGACGCTGGGAGCGTATACTACAATTACAAAGGAACTAACAGCATTGTACTCATGGCAATTGTGGATTATAATTACTGCTTTAAATATATCGATGTGGGGTGCAATGGAAGAATTTCTGATGGTGGAGTTTTTCGGAATTGTAAAATGTATACTGAATTACAAAATGGTATTCTGCCAGGTGGAACATTTATAGTTGGGGATGACGCCTTTCCACTAAGACCATATTTACTGAAACCTTTCTCAGGTAATAACTTAACAATGGGGCAGAAAATGTTTAATTATAGATTGTCAAGAGCTCGTCGAATCGTAGAGAATGCTTTTGGTATTTTAGTAAGCAAATTTAGAATATTTGAAAAACCAATACCATTTTGCCCTGATAAAGTAGATACATTTGTAAAAACTTGCTGTGCTCTTCATAACTGGCTGAGAATGAAAGAAGATAATAACTATTTACGTACTGGAACTGTTGATGTGGAAGATTTGGATAACGCAAACATTATTGATGGTAGCTGGAGACATCTTCAAAGCAGTGGAATACTCAGCCTGAAACTAAATTCCGGAAATCATTCTTCATTAGCTGCTAGACGGTTGCGGGGACAATTTGTATAGTATTTCTTAGGTAAAGGAGCTTTGCCATGGCAATTTAGAATGGTACATTGATAAATAAATAAATAAACATTGATAAATAAATAAGTTTGATATAAACAAGTTCCAGTAGATATACATATGTGTAAAGAATAAAATTGCCTAATAAAGAAATTAAAAACCTACTTACCATATTTGTCTGTGTTTTTCTAGTAGTTTCAACGATTACATTTAAAGCATTATCTAAAATATTAAACCATTTCAACGACGGCCTATACAAATCTGATGAAGCCGCTCCTGACTTTCTTGAATCGCTAATTTTTTTTTCTAAGAATACGTCGATCTTATATTTTTTATTTTTTGAACGATTTCTTTTTGGCCGAAACCTTCTATTGCCATTACTTCTTGCATTTCTATATACGCTGCTTGCCGTTTCTGTTTATTTTTGTACTGTTCTTTTCTTATATCCCACAGACATTCATGTTTAACAAATTCTTCAACGAATTTGAAAGTAGTATTTTCCGACCACTTTACCATTATTTATAAGTATTAAGGGAATTCACGATCTTCGTATAAATTCTACGTATATTTTACGTAATTTTACACAAAACAATACGACGCATGTGTAGTGAACGCACCGAAATGAATTTTGCGTATTGTTTATGTTAATGTCAACAAAGATAACCTCAAAAATTTGTACTGGTTAGTGCTACCATTAATGTGTTAATTGTACAGATTAAGTACAATTATCAACTATTTTAATTATGACTACAAAAAACGTCAAAAGTGCAGTTATAAATCACTTAATACAAAATGCAATATGGAGAATTGATACTTGTTGCAATTCAGGTAAGGAAAAATAATTTCAAAACACTTTGTAATTTTAGTTTTCAGACGACGATGAGGTTGATGATATTATAGAAATATTAATAGAAGATATTGTGCATATTGAAAAATGTCGTTACGGAATTCGTACAAATATTCCAAAATCAAGAGAAGGGATCTCTGACATTTTGCCACAATTGGATGAACAACGTTTTACTCAAATGCTGCGAATTAACAGAAAAGTGTTTAGTTTCATTCTCAAGAAAATAAACAATGATCCATTATTTCATGGTAAAAATGCATCTCTTCAAATTCCTGTACCGATTCAGTTAGCAATTGTTTTATATCGCCTTGGTTCTAGTGGTGAAGCTGCTTCTATCCATAAAATTGCAGCTGTATTTGGGATAGGTGATGGGGGTACCATTGATAAAATAACACACAGAGTATTTAGAGTATGAATCTTCTTTTGTAGTAATAAGCTCTAATATTGCTTTATCATCCTTCAGGCTATTCTAAAATTGAAACAGAAGTATATTCATTGGCCAAATGCTCTTGAAAGAAAGCAGTTAGTAGGATCATCTTATGAGGAACTTCCGCATTGTGTAGGATATGTGGATGGTACTGAAATTAAATTGTCTGAAGCACCTGTATGTGACCGTGATTCTTATTATTCCCGAAAAAAAATATTTAGCATTAAAGTATTTTTATAAGTAATGCCAGATGTGTATTATAAACCTTCCTTTGACTGCAGATCATATGTGACTATCAGAAGAGAATTCGTCAAGTAACGGTTGGTTACCCAGGCAGTGTACATGATGCCAAAATTTTTAATTCATGTAAAATAGCTAAACAACCTGAACAATATTTCACTACACCTGAATAGATTGCAGGTGATTCAGCATACAAGTTAACAGAAACAGTGATAACGCCATATAAAAAGAATACAGTAGCACTGGAGATACATAAAAAAGAATTTAACTATCATTTCAGTAAATATCGTGTTCGAGTAGAACATTGCATTGGACTGCTTAAAGAAAGATTTGGTAGTTTGAAAGGTTACGGATTCATAATGCTGATAGTAACAAGTTTGCGTGTGATTGGTTCCTTGTATGCTGCGTTATACATAATATCATTATAGCAAGCAAAGAAATGTTAAATGTTGATATAGGTGATGGACTGGATTGCGACTATGAACTCGCCGAGACAGAGGATGAACTAGTTGAAGTTATCAATGCAGATAACGATTACAAGGCTAAAATGAAAAGGAATACTTTATATACATTAATGAACATTAAAAAAATCTAAAATATTAATTAAAATATTATAATTATGTAAATTATTATAAAATAAAAACAAATATTTAAACAAAAAACATTTTTTTAGTTCATTATCTTGTATTTACATTCAATTTCATATCTTGCTATCCTTTCTTCTTTCTCAAGTGTTAGAATATGCATTCTTTCGTTTGAAAGTACCTTTTCTTTTTCCAGTTCTAATTGCTGTTTTTGAAGTTCAATTTCTTGCAATTTTGCCTCTTTTTCAAATTCCAACCGCTTTTCTTCATATTTCAATTTAATACTTTGTATTTCAAATCTATCATTTTGTAAAGTTGCTAATGAATCTACAGCAGTTTTCATATTATGTCTTTTCTTCTTCGCAGCAACTGGTTCCTTACTCAATTTCCTTTTAAAATCAGTAAACACATCATTACCAGTAACAACATGTTCATCTACATCACTTATTTGTTCAGTGTCTTTTTCAGAAATTTCTATATTATCATTTATAACTGTATAGCGTAATATTTCCACTTCATTATCTGTTTGAACTGGATATGTTTCACTAGTTTCATCCCCCTCTATAACACTTTCTTTTTCGTTGAGTGTATCTTCCATATGTGTTATATGGACGTTACTTTTTGTACTAAATATTTCATTAAGTAGATCATAGTACGGACATATTTTATGCACATACTCTAGAAAACACATTTTGATTAAAAAAACAAACATATACCTGGATTTATATTACTTACCTTTCACTGTGGTACCGTCATTTTCTTCTAGCAACCCTTGCCCTGTTTCATTTAGCCATTGCACTGCTTTAGAATATGTAGTTTTTAAGTTTCGAACTTTGTTTTTAATTATATCAACAGATGCATCCTGTATATTTGTTGTTGATATTAATTTAGTATAGTATGTTTGTGCAGTTGGCTTTTCAATTCCTCGACTATTTTTTATAGTTTCTAATAGATAGTTTAATACCTTCATTGTATCTTCTTGTGTCCATCTTTTTGTTGGGCCCTTTCTAATTCGACGCTTTGTGTCAAAGCAAACCTGATTATGGAAATTAAAACATTTAAAAGAATAAAGCACTAATTTATATAACTTACGCTTAACTGAGAACTTTCAATATCCATTGATTCCATTATTATTGTTTATTAGTATCCTACACATAACCTCACATGTCAGTTATACACAATACGGAGTATACTCCAAATACGCACGGATAAACGGGCCGTAAAAATACAATAGTTTCGTATATTAAAGAACCAATGAGAATCGAGAAATTTTTACGAAGTTTACAAAGCTACGTAAAACTTTACGAATTTGTAAAAATACACGCGTATTTGACAACTCGTGAATTCCCTTATTTATGTTTTTCCGCACCGCTCGATACGAGACCTCTAGTATACCATTTATTTCGCTCTATACTAACTTAGTGCCTTAAGCCTAGTTCGCACTATGCTAGTATTTTAGTCTAGTAGCGAGTAATTTAGTAGCTAAAATACTCGCTTCTGCCCAAAAATCGTTCGCACTTTGCTCGAGTACAGTTTACAAGTGAGTGAAGCAAGTTTTGAAAGATGAAGTTTTGCAAGATGAACAACCTACAACGCAATAAAGTAAATAAACTGATTAAGCTAATCGTAACGGCTATTTTAGAAGAGGTGGGTGAAGAAATTTGTTTGATTAATAAAAATAAGCTATGGGTACGAAAATGGATCGATAGAAGAGATAAACTAGGAGCTACTAATTGTCTTCTGAAGGAATTAGCATTGGAAGATCCCAAAGAATATTTCGATACTTTGAGAATGTCCGAAAGTTGTGTAAATTTTCTGCTAATGAAAATACACTCTCAAATTCAGCGTAAAGATACCCTTTTAAGAAGTGCGATTCCTGCAATTACAAAATTACAAGCAGTTCTGTACTTTCTTGCTACTGGATGTAGTTTAAGGACACTCACACATGTATTTAGACTCGGAAAATCAACTATATCCGAATTCATCATCGAAGTTTGTGAAGCAATCTATGAATCATTGAGGGAATTTATCAAGGTAAGATTAAATAAGCATAACAGATTCATTATGAAACATTTTTTTTATTAAATGAATCATTTTCAACATTGTTAGGTATTACTTTTATTATAAATGTTTTGTTTGCTCCCATCACTTTTGATTATCAACATTAGCGTTCTGCATTGCTGTTAAAATTAAGTCATTTGATATAGTTATAATGTTACTTTGCATTTCATTGTTGTTTATATGGCCAGATGGGAACATATTTGAGGAAAGCTGATAATCCGCGGCATGTTCAGAATGATGTGTAGGTAAAATGGACGAGGAAATATATTCAGTTGTTTGCTCTTCCAAATTATAGTTACTGGTGTCATTATAATATATTGAAGAATCGCTATATGGTGATTCTGTAGCATACGACGACTGTGGTGACCTGGTGATTCTGTTTAGTTCAGATGCGTTTTGAAGGTGCTGACGTCGAATTTTATTTAAGTAAAGTTGAATGTGCTCTTGTGCTTCTAATGCCAATAGTAAGGGCAAAGATTTCAGTTGAAGACCGATGTGTTTACCGAAGATCTCAAACTCATTTTCTTCGACTGTAGAGTTAGTAGTATTAGCTATCTCTTTTAATTGACTAACCATGCTCGAGAGCTGGGCGATTTTCTTCTTTTTTGATGGAGGTGGAGGAGGAGGTGTAGGTTCACGAAAGGTACCCACTACAGCACCATTTTGCTCAGTATCTGTATCTTCAGTGTGTGAACTAGTGGAAGCCTGAAACAAACAAAATGTTATTATTATCAAAGTATTCATGAACATCAATATTTTTTTTCAGATTCCTACTACTACAGACTGGAAAATAATTGAAAATGGTTTTCAAAACCAGTGGAACTTTCCAGGGTGCTGTGGAGCAATCGACGGCAAACATGTCGTCATTAAGGCACCCCCCGAATCAGGAAGTTTATACTATAATTACAAAGAGACAAACAGCATTGTCTTAATGGCTGTTGTAGATCATAAATATTGCTTTAGTTATATAGACGTTGGGTGTAATGGAAGGGTTTCTGATGGAGGCGTATTTCGTAACTGTAATCTGTACCAAGAATTAGAAAACGGTGTTCTACCAGAGAGTTATGTTCTAGTTGGTGACAATGCATTTCCCTTGAAAGAATATTTATTAAAACCTTTTCCAGGAAATCGATTAACGCTACAGCAAAAAATTTTCAATTATCGTTTGTCTCGGGCTAGAAGAATAGTAGAAAATGGTTTCGGTATACTAGCTGCCAGATTCAGAGTGTTTGAAAAACCGATGCCCTATAGTCCTGAGAAAGTTGTTAAGATAGTAAAGGCCTGTTGTGTGTTACATAATTGGCTCCGACAAACAAAATTACAGAACAAACAGTATGAATACACAGTAGACACAGAAAATTATGAAGCAGGAACTATCGTTCCTGGTAATTGGAGAAATGACCCAGAGTCTCTCGGAATGCAACCGCTACCAATTTCTTTAAGTAACCGTTCATCCCAAAGGTCTATAGATCGTCGGGAGAGATATGCAAATTATTTTGTCGGAAGCGGATCTGTCCCTTGGCAGACAAGAATGATACATTGAAAACTACCGGCCCACCAACATTAGAATATAATAAACAGACTGACGGACAGATGCATGTATTATAATTATTGTATTGTAATAATGGGTATAAGTAGATAGGTAGGTAGGTACTTACCAAATTACTTTCACTTTGTGTCAGTATTGTGGTTAAGGTTCGCAGGGATGCATCCAATAAACTGAACCATTTTATTGAAGGAATATAAACCGTGTCAGTCCCAGCGCCTGAATTTTTGGAGTCCTTTATTTTTTTTAACTCTTGCGAGTAAGTTGATCTAAAAAGGAATGGTTCTCGTTAGATAAAACTAAGTACCTCTAAAAACAATAGTAGTAATAATAATTAAGAGCTTATTGTATCCTAGTAATAAATATTCTTTTGAAAATAAATAAATGTATGCACTAACCTGATGTTTTTAATTTTCAATTTAATTTCCTTTTCACCAAATCCGGGTATATTCATTGTATTTTCTAAATTCAAGTATGCGGATTGTTTCATTTGTTTGTTTTTATAATGCGGGGACTTAATATTCCACAAGCATTCATGTTCTACATATTTGGAAACAAATTTTAAAGTGGTTTCTTCACTCCAGCGAAACGACATTTTTGCGGCAACTAATGAACTCGACTAATTCGACAGGTTCGGACTTGTTTAGCCGGTGAACCAGTGAGCACGGACGCGTGGTGGGAGGTGCTACTTGCCCGATTAAAATAGAAAAAAATGGATCGACTCGACTTAATTACTTACTAACCTACTCGACTAAATTTTTGGTGTTCAGACACGTTTAGCTACTAAATTACTCGCTACTAGACTAAAATACTAGCATAGTGCGAACTAGCCTTTAGAGTTGTATTTACTAAACTCGATCGTTCATTCGACCACGTTAGTTGACTCTACTAAAATGAATGTGTTCAAACTGGTCAGGTACTAAGTTACTCGACCACTCGACTAAACTACTGGCTGCGTCTGAACTGGGCTAGATATGAAACTCCAATGCTAAGAGCTGTAGTCGTGTTTGTAGCGCACCTAGTGATAGGAACGAAAACTAACATAATAAATATGCATGTACTTTTAAACTCAATTAAATTTAAAAGACGTTAATTTTTAGGAAAAAAAAAATAAAAACCTTTTTTTTTTATTTTCAAAATTACAATGTCTGTTGAATTTGTGTTTTGCCAGATTTTGAATAATGCTATTCTCATTTATATTTCCTTTCTTACCCTGTAATACATTATTTATTTCATTAATAAAATGATTTAAAATTAGCAAAATGGTGGTATGTACAATTTTTTCTTTTACTATTTTATTATGATTATTACAATTTAGAAAGCGGAAATCAATATTAGAAAAAATATAAAATTGTGTGCATTTAACAATATTCCTTTTAAATAAATTTTTGTTTAAAATGTCCACTATACAATTTCTAACAGTAACAAAAAATGTTCTGGCTGAAAAGGATGGGTACACCAGCCTATCCATGTTTTTTTGGCTGACTCGAATGAAATCATGCTGAGGACCTTTCATTACGGCAAGCAAACTTTCCTTGCAATCATTGCAATTTTGTGTGATATTTTTAACTTGTTTAATTGTAAAACCACTACAAAAGTTTGATTTCAGTAAATCATTTTCATTATGAACATTGATGCACACTGTGGGTTCTATGTACGAGTCCATGTCGACATTCAGATTGCCATTAATTACTTTACTATGATTTAACAATTGCTTTAAGTTTGTGAAAACATCACAATCATCTTTTTCACAGTTGGTCTCGATGGAATGTGTTGCCATCAAATTGTTAATTGTCAGTATTTTAAACGCAGGAACAAATCCTGGTTGAAATTTCTCAGAAATAAATACGATGCTCCTTTCGTTTTCATAATATGAAAAATATCTTTAATTCCATTTATTGTGGAAATAAAGTTCTTCAGAGATGGAGGATAATATTTCTTTTCACTGTTGTTTTTCTCAGTAAATTCCATCTTCTTTATAATTTCAACAGCGTCAGTCTAAAACTTCCAATGGCAAGAACTAGTGGATACTGCAGAAGTTAACGGCTTCCCCTCAATCCCATTTTTGGAGTGGTTATTCAACGAATCAAAAAGTTGATCTAGAAATAATATGATCGTTGCAGTCTGATCCGCGTCCTTAGAAATTTCTATAATAGAAAAAAGAAATATTAGTTTGTTTTCCATAACGAAGCATCTAGGTGTAAATAATTAACAAAATTTTTTAAACGTATACAATATGAATAGAAAAGTAAATGTTACCTTTTCTTTTTGAGAGGTGATTGATTGTTGCAGCAACTCGTTGGCTTAGGGCTTGAGAACAATACTTCACTTTCATCTTGTGAGCAGATTATTCCAAGAAAACATGCCTGTCCGTTAATTTGGGACAAAGTCGTAGAGCTCCCAATTCTTCGTGTTGGTCATACCGGTACATTTCACGAATATATTCCCAATTGCCCAATTTCCCCATTTATTTGACATGCAATTTTTTTCGTGAAAAAATTATTTCGAATTCCTTTAAACATATGCAGCACATCAAATACTGGAATTACCTCACTATTGTCCATTTGAAAATAGTTCTTCTCATATGACTGCCCAACTGTGACATGTTTTTCCTTTGTTTCAGTTATTAGCCTATTAAATGCACTTACATTAGTACTAGCTTGGTCACACACAGTGCATACTACAGTCAAGCCAATGCCGTGTAATGCTCTTATGGTATCTTTGATCAGCACTGCTAATAGTGTGATACTAGTAGTGCTTTCACTAAAAGTAAACCCTATTGGCTGTTTCCACTATTTTATGATCCCCCGAACCATAAAAACCAATGCATGATCAGCAAATTTTAAATATCGTGATTTTGCATCATCAACAAAGCCATCGATTTGATCTTGTTGCCCATTGTACTGGAGATATGGTGATAGACTGACCTCATCAAAGAGTAACCTGCAATATTTATGTAGTGGAGGTAACTTTTAACAGTTTTGCTCAACGCATCAAATAGCTCTGTATTTATGCCACACTTAAGAGTCATGCGTCCTAAAAACCTGTTCAATGTTCTTTTTGTTGGAATAGTAAACAGCTTCTCAGATAACTCGTATGCTTTCGGACTTCGTTTGAGCAATGACAAAAACATAATTTTTTCATCGTCCGTAAATCTGCGTCCATTCTTCTTTTGTGTTGTTGCTCGCATTTGTACATTCATTAATGTCCGAGCAGCAGGCGTCAAAACGGACATCTTATTGAACAGTTTTGTATCGATTTACTTTTCAGCTTGACTGAAGCGTTGTCTCCATGATGATGACTTCTTCTTATACCACATAGCTTTTTTTTCCATATTCGCAGCATCGTATAAAATTTTCGTGCTTCTGGTGATAAGCAACAGGGTCGAATATCAGCTGCTTGTCGCAAAGTAAGCTTTATACTTACTGCAATGGATAAGAAAAAATATTGTAATCTCTCTAAAAATATAATTAACATGCAACATAAGAAGCAGATGAAATATAATGCTCCTTTATCGATAATAATAATGCTTTAACTCACGATGTCATGTTACTAGTAACATTGCGATTGTTTGCAACAGGGTGCATGTTATTAACTGCTGGTGATTTTTCTGGAATATCTAAAGCGACAACATGCCAAGATGTGAAAAATGTTTCACACCATATCGCAATGTTACGCGATCGGTTTATTGTATTTCCAAACATGATTGCATCACGATTGGAAATTAGACAACAGTTTTATGCTATTGCCAGATATCCAAGAGTAATTGCGCATTGGACTGCACACATGTAAAAATTGCGTCGCAAGGGTATAATTATAATATTCTTTTTGCAAGAATATGTACATATTGATTTGTTTTTCTTAGGTGGAGAAAATGCGGAAGTATTTAGGAATCGCAAAGGTTTCTCTTCGTTTAATGTTCAAACAGTGTGTTATCCAAATTTAAAAATTTTTGATATAGTTTGTGGATGGCTCGGCTCCACACACGACTCTACTATATTCAATAACTCAGCACTACGAGCTCGTTTTGAAAATGGAAGTATAACTGATGGTCGTCTTCTAGTTGCTGATAGTGGCTATCAGAATAGGAGTTATAACACCTCTCTTACAAGTAAATACACCAGCAGGTAATTTATTTAACAGAACCTTGATTCGTAGTAGCAATTGTGTAGAAAGGAGTTATGGTGTCTGGAAGAGAAGATTCCCAATTTTAAGTTTAGAAATCCGATTTAAAACCCATTAACGCCTGGAATACCTTTTGTGTTAAATTTTAATAACTTTGGTATATTTTGCTTGACTATAAGTCCCCTAAACTAAAAAATATGTTTTTATAAAAATTTCATTTTCAAATTTCGCAAAAAATAGTGTTCCCATATGGAGCCGCTAGGCGGCTTCCTTACATATCACAATGATATGTACAAAAACAAATCAAGAATATGTTATCTTTATTCAAAGCAGCTATATAATTTGAAATATTTTATTTACTAAAAACATCGTATGGCAGTTTACGTTTTAGTGTGAAAGTCCTTGAAACAAGTAATACACAACCCTAAGTCACATTTGCAGCACATTGTACGTCCTCTGCTGTCACAGTTATTCCCGGCGCATCTTCTTTTATTATTAGGTACTTGTATTACATAATGACCGATATTGTCAAATTTTAATTCATCTCTCAGTGTAGGAGGCCTGCCAGTCGACTTTGGAAGATTTTTAAATTTCGTTAAATATTTCTAAAATATAAAAATTATATTCGACCAAGTGATTCTTACGCAAATTACAGAAAATTTACCTGCGCTATAACTCGCCTAAATTGTAGCTGTGCTACAGCTCGTTTAGTTTTCTTACACAACTGCCATGCATTATGAACAGAAGCGTCCAATAAACAGGTAAATATCGGCCAATACCATGTTTTCCCTCTGATTCCGACCCGATAACTGAAATACAAGGAAAGTAATTTTCCAAAGTTATGTTTGAAGATATTTATACACACTTCCATCAAATCAGTTCCGCCCATATTGTTGTTATATTCTAGCACTGCATGTGGTCTTGTAATAGGAACTTTTTTCTTTTCAACGCGAGAATACCGTTCAACCATTTTCAAAGACTCCACTCCAAATGAAGTGCTGGCAACTGTGACAACGCTATTGTCATCCAGCGACTATACTGAATTCCACTGTAGTAGAGTAATTGGGCAATTTTTCGGAATACGATTCTCACGTATAGTTCCTGTCACATTGTATCCGTTTTGTTTTAGCGTATACAGAAGATTGACTCCAGTAAAAAGATTGTCTATAAATAAATTATAGCGATTATATTTATTGCTATTGTTCAAGTCTTCAAGCATTAGCACTAAAGGCGCCGCTGCTTTTCCAAATAGAGTGTCATAAATATTATTTGCCTTTGGATTTTTTCCTTGATATATTTCAAAGTTTACTAAATAGCCGCTCGGCTTGTTTAGGCACCAAACTTTGTACCCAAACCTAGTAGGTTTGCCACGGATGAACTGCTTGCATAAGTGGCGTCCATAATATCTTATCATTGATTCATCGTATGACAAATTTGATTCAGGTACATAGTGCTCAAGAAACTTATTTTTTAAATAATCAGTTACAGGTCTAAGCTTGTACAATGTATCTGCTGGATCTATGGTGGAGTTGTCTGCAAAATGAATAAACCGGCATATTTGCAAGAATCGATCTCTTCGCATTGCTTCGAATACCATTTCATTACGCATATCTTTGGAATGTTCCCAGTTACTACGTTTTGACGGCAGTTCGTTGTAACCACTAACTAATAAAATACCTATAAATATTTTCAGTTCCGCGATAAATATGTGTGGATCGAGGAAATTCTTGAATAATGCATAATTGGACGTTTGTTGAGCAATAAGTTGTAGTAACTCATCACTAAAAAAAACTCAAATAATTCTGTAAAAGACAGATCTTTATAGCTAGAATAATCTTCAGGGAGAAAAGAAGGTTGTGTAAAGGTCAAATCTCCATCGCAGAAATCACAATTAGATGGGGCTCTGCTTACTTTTATAGTATATTTATTGGTTTGTGCCTACGTCATTGACAAATTTTCTGAATTTATTTCAGAATTATTATTATCCTCTAATATAGTTGCTTGTACGTCGTTGTAAGAAAATTCATTAGCTAGATCACTTTCCATGTCACCCATTCTTTTAGAATTAGGAAAGCGCACTTTAGCACCGGCACGAAGCTGACGAGCACTAAGATTATCAGCTAGGCCACCTTCGTCCTCATCAACAGAATCCTCATCAGTGAGTATGTGACACTTTTGAGGTTCTATAAATACGTCAGTCACTTCTGTATCAGATTCTGATTCGTATGCGAGCTCTAGGGCCTCCTGCATTGTTAATCCGCTGAAATCATAAATATTTTTCAGACAAGTTTTCATGGCAAAGGGTCTAGCGGTTCCATATGGGAACGCTACACTTTCAGCCTCATTATAGACAAAACAAGTAAATTGTTCGTAAAAATGATGTGGGTACTTTTTAAGGTTATGTTTTAGTTCCCTCAAAAAAAGTTTATTCAGTGTGATTACTAAAATATACAACAAAATTGTACTTACACTAATCGAATGTCCGACATTTTTTGCAAATAGCTGATTATCAAATTTTAAACTGTCTGATATATCGCACACACTAAGAATACACAGCACAATTAACACCAATCGGTTAACTGACGTATACAAAACTGCGAATACGTATCAAAACAATCCAAGTAAGCATAACGCCTCCCCACCATCCCCTTAACATAGGTTATGTACACTGAGCCTATATGGGAACGTTAGGCGCTAATGGGTTTTAAACTGGAAAAAACACAAAGTGTTATAGTTGCAACTGCGATACTTCATCATATTTGTTGTATAAACAATGAGTTTGAACTACCACAGCTAGAAGAAGATCTAGAAAATGCTATTGTGCTAGCAAATAAGGTTTCACACAATAGGGAAATAATGAAAACAAGCATGTTCGAAATATTTTAATTAATGACTATTTTACAAATTTGTTATAGTCATGTAAATAAAAAACTAATGTGTTGAATTTGCTTTATTTCTTAAAGATTCAACATATACATAGCCTTTACAAAAGTCATACAGGGTCTTCATATATCGAAGAATAACAATATTAAAATGTATGGCTTCATAAACAAAAAAAAAGAAAACCTACACCGATTATTACTTTGTATATTTTGTAATACATAGTTAATAATGCACTCATAAAGCATAGTAGTAAAGAAAACAGAAAAAGTAAGGTAAGAGGTATAGACAAAATGGTAAACCTATCACCAAAACTAAGTTACATACATGTAGAAAATAATATATTGTTATGTCACGAATGACACAAATAATGAAAACTATCAAAATTTTGAAAATAACAAATTATAATGTGAATCACAATTACAATGAATAAATTAAATACCACCCAGCACCCTTACCTCTTTCCCAATTGTGTGTATGTGTATGTCCGTGTAAATTTTGCTCCTTCTCTCCTGTGGTCCTTGCGCTCAATCTCATTATGCTTCCATTCAATATCTTTCTTTTCTCCTGTTCTTTGTTTTTTCTTCTCGATGTTCGTTTCCTCGTTTTCTTTCTCTAAATTTTTTCGTAACTTTTTCTCTTCTCAACGGTTTATTTCTTCTTTTTAAACTTTGTCACTTTTTTCCCTTGTTAATCTTTTTTCTTCTTTCTTTTTTTTCTCACCTCTCCCTACTTGATAATTTAAAACATGGTTTTTTTTTTAATTTGTTGTTGCTATGCCGAAATGTATGTGATGATGTGTATTACAATAATTTTGAATTTTCACATTATAATCAATTGAAATGGTCACCCCGAAAAGTCAGTCAATTATAACCAAGATTATAACATAACAATATATTATATAATATATGTACATCAAACAAGAATAACACATTTCAAAAATATAAGAATTTATATAAACAAAATTGCAACTTGGCCCATAATGTGTCCTACACCAGTGATAAAAAAAGTAAATTGATTCTCTCATCTCTCATAAATTTTTACATATTTGTTGGCTAATTCGTATCTTCGTTTCTCAACTCCACTTTCGCTATTTACATTTGTATAGCATGCCATTCTCTTATATTATTCATTTTGTCGGGCTCGTGGCCTAGTGGCTTGCACACTTGCCTCGTAATCCGGCAGTACCGGGTACGAACCCCGGTGCTTCCTTTCTGAGTTTGGTTTTCTGTAGTTTTCCAAATTCCACGGCAAATGCGGAAAGGTTACATCTTAAGTCGGTCTACAGCCGCAGGCGTAATAATAACTCATGGCCAGCCAATGCCTCCTGTAATTGGCGCAAGCTGTTGGGGGATACTAAGGCATGAATTATTATTATTATTATTTTGCATTCATGTTTTTCGTGAATGTATTTCTTCCTTATTTCAACTAGTTCCATTTTCTTGTCTGCTAAGAGGAGCCACTTCACATTATTATTTCATGGGGACATATAACTTAAATCACAGAAATATACAGTATGCGCACATTCGACCTGCTGATAGATGCATTAGCAATGTGTGGTCGACTGTAACTGGGAAGCACTATAAAATACTCTGTCTGACGCTCTCGCTGTATTATGAATTCCTTCGCAACACCTTGATAGCTGAGTCTAATATGCACGTACGCAGGCGCAAGTCTGTTGCTGTCTCAAATGTATTCTGTCGTGCTTGAGCATTTCGACCTGTTGATAGAGTCTTCAATGCGTTAGAGCAGGCATAGAATTTTAAATATGTTAGATAAAGAGATACAACGAATGCATTCGTTCACGCAAACAGTATCGATACCTATACGTTTGTCAATGCCTACTTCGATGTTTGTTGCTTCTTCTTGTAGGTCCAGCTGGTGAATGATTATTATTACCTACAATAGTATATCAATAAACAATATACAGGTTACTGTAAATTTATAAACTTACTTGACTGAACTGTTTTTTCTAAATCTTCAAACTGCAACTGTTTTGAAATATGTTGTCGTAACATTGGTGGATCATGCTGGGACCAATCACTATTTTCCGGCATTACTTCTGCAGACACTAAACTTATTTCAGTATCTGGATATACTTCTGCAGACGTTCCTTGAGTGATTTCACTTTCTTTATCTATAATTTTAAGTATTTCAAATAGGTGGTTATTAACAATATTGGTAAAACTAACGTATAATCACAGCATCAGAATCATAAATACTGGTTTATCCTTCAACTTGTAATGTTATCATTTTATTTATAGTTTCATCCAACGGTGTAATTGATATTGGTTAACTTAGTCCTCCACCTGTCCCTCGTAACTGGCATTTCTCATCCGCAAACTTTTTTTTGGTTATCTTCTTTAAATTTTCATATGTTTTCTTTAAAACATGTACATCCCTATATATTTTACCACTATTCGAATTAAATACCGCAGCAATAGTTTTCCAAATCTTCAACTTCTTCTTCCATAATACCTTATCTGTTTGCTTACATTCTATAATTAACTTATATTTCTTCACTAATTCTACCATGATATGTCTCTTCTAAGTTTTTTTTGTAATAAGTGTAGTGAAGGATTAATTTTTTTAACCTATCGTCACAGTCAAGTGTAACATTCTTATAAGGATTTCGAATTTATTGCGAAGCATTACTTTGCTTATCACATTAGCGTAAAGAGGATCGTTTGTCCAGTAGTCACCAAGTTTAGGGCGAATATTTAAACCCATCCATATAACTATTCCAACAAATTTTCTAATTTCTTCCAAATTTGTATATTTCCAGTCGTGTAATCTCGATGATTTGCTTTTAACATATTTATTTGTTTCAGTGACGATTAGGTCAAGAAGGAATTCATTCAGAAAGAAATTGTATACTTCTATTGGTGTTATATCAGCTGGAATATCTATCTTGATACCAGTGCGGCCAGTAAAGGCGAATTGCTTTTGCTTTCCCTCATAGTTATTCCATTATATATCGGAATTCGAAAAATTATCACTTTGTTGAGAAACTTCTTGGCCATTTGATTTTTCGTCGATTAATTCTTCGTCTTCAGCTACCATTGCAATACCATTGTGTGATTCATCGCTTGTGCAGTTGGAGCTACCAGGCACATACTCCGAATCTGAATCTGTTGCGTATGGATTCTCTAAATTGCTACTGCCATCACTATCAATATTTTCACAGTACTTGGGCAATTCTGCTTCTGATAGCGGTCTCTTTCGATTCTTACACAGGATAAAATGTTTAAAAATCATATTGAATTAAAAGAATTACAAGTGGTTTTACTTATTTTGTGATATTTTATATCCTGCACTATATAATCAGTATAATACTACGTAACTCATAACCTTACAAATGCGACTGACATGGCGTGCTTTATTTAAATTGCTACTTTAGTGCCGCGTCAGTCATAAAAGACTTTTACAGTCTTTCTGGGTTCTTCAAACTTCACCGTTTTCGAGAGGATTATGCATTGTACTTATTACGCAAACCGATTTCTTTCCCCTGTCTTTCCATTTAGATATTCCTATCTTTCCACTTATAACTCCGTCGGAGTCACCAACAACCATTTTTTTGTCATCTTTCGGTATCGACTTTGGGAAAAATTTGTGTGATTGTCTGATAGTGGCACATGAAAAAACATTTTGCAGCAATAATCTCTGAGCTAAGCAGATTGATGAAAAGAAATTGTCGAAGAAGAAGCAGTAGCCTAGTCCCTCAGATGCTGAACCTAATTTCATTACAACGCGTTCACCGAGAAAAACATTCTTATCATCAGGAAGTTCAGCTCCTTCATATACTGATAAACCAAGGCAGTAGCCTGTTACAGCACATGCTATGACCCAAACCTTGAAACCGCGTTTGATCGGCTTCATAGGCATGTATTGTTTCAAGCTACTGCTACCTTTATATTTGACCATGGATTCATCTATAGAGAGATACCGCGACGGATTGAATAGCAATCTAAATCTCTGATTCACATATTTTATGAAGGGTCTTATTTTATAAAGTTTATCATAAAAAGGTTCGCCTTTTCTGGGCATCAACAAGTTATCATTTAGATGTAAACATCTAGTGATTTTTAGAAAACGCTTCAATGTCATTAGGTTTTGAATACGCCGTACATTCATATTGCAATCTGTGCTCCAATATAAACGCATACTAGGCAATTTATGAAACCCCATAATTATTAAAATGCTTATGTATGCTTTCAGTTAAGGTACCGATAAATCTAAAGTTTGGTAATTTTGAACAGCATAAAGCGGACGATTGTTCTACAATATAATGTAAAAAAATATTTGTAACCACTCTGAGAAAAATCTGCAGGGGGGAATTGATATCATCTGCAGCCTGTCGTGATATTCCAAAAGGTTGATCAAACGTACTATTACAAAATGTATACGGCGCTTCAGATGTTAGCTTCCAGGTATACGCTGATATATTCTCTTCAGACGAACTGCTTTCTTGCTCATCAATTTGAACTGGGCTTCTTGGAATACGGTTTTCGTCTCCGATGTCTTGGGTGAATTCCATATCATCGTCAGAACTTATATCTACATCATTAGTTGGTGAAACTTTGACATTGACACATTATGCGATAATGTGTCAGTTTTGAGCACTGAACACTCATATTTCAAAAGATTTTTGAACGAGTACAGCCAGTACTTTTTTTCAAAATATAAAAAAGAGGATCAAACAGAAGTTTGCTGATAACCGCCACCAATTAACTGCTACTGGTGGCGGACCATCATCCAACATAAAAATAAGCACGGTGGATGAAAATAAAAGATTTATTAGGAGTTCGGTTAGAAGGTCTCCCTAGCTATTTTGATAGTGACACAACCGAAGGTAAACTTTTTGCTTAAATGTTGCATTCTTTTTGGCATCACCACGAAGGATACTAACTATGCATTCTGGCCCAATACTATGGATACGCTTGCTCGGGCTTGTGATTCGACAACATCATCACTGGCTAACGATATCTTCGTCTTGGAATGTTGGACACATCGTACTCCCGGTTTTGGTAGGCGATTCAATAAACTTTGGCTCATGCACGAAGATGTCGCGCCCGTATCTACGAGTGCATCGACGCTCATACTGGCGATGTCTATTTTCAGCCAGATCCGGTTATCGGGGCGTTTTGATAGCACGGCGGTTTACATGTTGGTACGGGTGTGATTATGCTCTGAACGTCTCAGCCTCGTGAGGCGCCCAGACTGGCGTTTCCCGGACATCTACAGTCTTTGCTTGCGATATCCCGTAATCACCTTCTCCACATCTAGAACAGAATAAAACTGGGCGATTTCGACAGCCTACCCTGGTATGTCCTGTTTGACTACATCGCCAGCACCTTTTACTGGAATTGGCCAAACGATTCGGTTCTTCGGTTGCAGGAGCTCTCGATGCTGTATCGGTAGAAGCCTGCAGGTCCGCTGTCTGTTGCTGAGCACGTCCGCTGGCCGTACTAGAATTGTGGGTACCTTGCCGTCGTTGTTCAGATCTCTGGTCTTTCGTAGAGCTGGAGGCTTCACCTTGATTTGTTTTCTGTTCCTTCTGTATCTGTTCATATTCGGCGGCTAGAGTTGCCAACTCCTTCAACGTGGTGAAGGTACTTCTTCGGGCGTAGAGTTTATATTCTGGACGCGCATTTCGGTAAATACGCTCTAACTTGTCAGCATCGCTTATGTCCTTGCCACGTCGAATGAGGGTTAAAATTGCGGTGAGATAGTCTTGAAAAGACTCCTTCGGACGCTGATAACGGGAATGAAGTTCCTCTTCAATCAAATAATCATATCGTGGAGGTAGATATTGCATTTTGAAATCGCCGGATTAAAATTAAAATAATTTGTAATTAAATGATGTTTAGTTCTATTGTCTCTTGCTACATTATAAAAATTTACTTGAACTGGAACATCTTCTACTATATCCATCATGACATCAGCATCGACTGCAGGAACCCCTTCCTCTTCATCGCAAGCAATATTATACAATACTGCTGTTGCTACAATAACACATTGGATGGCTCGCAGCTGTAATCTCATTCCATGTGCTAATACAGGAAATCTGCGTTTCCATACACCATACAACCTTTCCACACAATTACGTGTTCGTATATGCGCTTCATTATATAAATTCTCTGCACGTGTTATTGGATTTCGTAAAGGTGTTAACAGATAATTTTCTATAACCACTATCATCTAATAATATATTATTCCCATGTACCTGCTGTTCAAATTCATGACGCAAAGTGCTATTATTAAATATATGGGAATCGTGGGCAGATCCTGGCCACCGACATACAATATTTCGAATTCGTAATTTATGGTCAGAGACTGCTTGCTCATTTAATGAAAAATATCCTTTCCGAACTTTATATATTTCAGAATTTTCACCTCCTAAATAGGAAAACATAAAATAGTTAAGTCAGAAGTCTGATGCCTACATACCTGGTGATTGTATTTTGATATGTGTGCAGTCTATAGCACCTATTACTGGAGGAAATGATGCAATTTGGTAAAAGCCTTGATTCACTTCTCGTATCTCATCTCCCTCTGGTAAATTTATATACTGAGGTCGAAGAGAAGCAATGGCATGAGATACTTTACGAATCACTTTACTTGCTGTCGATTAATGAACACCAGCTATATCCCCAACAGTATTTAAAAAGGCTCCAGTGGCATAAAAACGTAGAGTTAAAAGTAACATTTGCTCAAGTGTTAATGAAAAATTCCTGTAAAATTGATCTGATAAATTACAATAAATATTTATCTATAAAATATCTTTACCAATCAGTTCGGTTTTCTATCATCTCCCTAATATTTGCTAACACACGTCGCACAGTATTTTTTTTTAACGAAACCGTACAAAAAAGTCGTAATCATCCCAAAAATCAAAATAATTGGGCCGATTTCGTATAATTCTTTCACGATTAATGTGATCAATAAAATTAATAATATCTTCATCCTCAGAAGAAACCACAAAATCCATTTTCTAAACGATATTTGAATTTCACCTTTGCAATTTACTACACTGCTGGCTACGCTACTGGCTATACCTATACCGCCAATACTGTCTAATATTGAGGTTATATTTATATGTCAATTTTCGGTTCATGTGGAAGTTCAGGTTTAAACCCTACAGATAGCGCAGCTTAAACTTAAACCCATTTCTGATTCGATTCAGAGTTTAACTGTAATACACTTTAAACCCTGAACTTGAACTTAAACCAACCATATTGGGTTTAAACCGGCACTGACTGTATGTTCTCCGCATATTGCTTTGAAACATTAGGCAGCGGGAGTGTTATCTACATGTTTATTTTTATAACCCGCGCGCACAGCGCTTTCATACTCACAGCCATGCACTAAGTCCAAAACCGCGCGACTTTCAAATGCGGTAATGTATTATTATTGTGTCTTTTTTTGTAAGTTATTACTAGAAAACGATTTGTTAGTGATGTGTAAAAGTATATCCACAACATAATACTAATAGAACATTTGCAGTATTAAGGTACACTAAAACATCTAAGTATACTATAAGGTGTAAACAATTTGCGGGTAACTAAGAAAAGAAACGCTTATGTTTTTGAAACATATATCATATTCTAAGAAAAGGCAACACACAATAAACTATATTATGGGTTATTCTCTTTCGTGATGAACCATTATCTCCTGTCATTTCTGAAGAAACACTAATGGAATGATATTCGCTTGTCGATGGATTTACTTGGTACCGAATGTTTCCCTTATTTTCCATATCTGTACTTAATCAAAATTTTGGTATTTGTAGTGGTGTTGAGATATTAACCGTAAAACTACATCTTCGGGTTTATTAATTTGTTTGAAATGGCCATTCGTGTTGATTTCCGTAATAAATTTCCCAAGTTAGATATATAATAAGTAGGTGTATCAATCAATGCTAAAATTTTTATACCATAACGAGCCGGCTTGTTTGGTATTTATTGTCTAAATGAGCATCTGCCGCGAAACGCTTCTAATTTTTTATCAATGGTAAGATACATACCAGGAGTAAATGCTGACTGGAAGTTTTCTACAATTTTTTCGAAAACTGCTCAAACATTGCAGTGACATTTTTTTTTTCGAAAAATAGGAATTTCTGTATCGTCTCCAGCCCAGAGTTCTTCTAAATTCGTTCTAAATGAATGATAAACACCAGCTAGATATAGTAATCCAAAAACAGATTCAATCTTCTCTATATCAGTTTCAGATACTAAATATTGGTGGTCAGCATTATAACCTAGTTGAATCAAGTTTATTTTGCTGCAGTATCTTATACAATATCTGTTATTATCACCTCTCTTCCTCCTCTTCATTACCGCTTTGTTTTGTGTCCGTTTCATGAGAACTTTCTGCTTTTTGATCCGAAAACATTTTCATCTTTAGAATCCATTATATGTGGATCATCATCACTGTTTTCGTTGCCAACCTCATTCCAAAGTCTATTTAAATATTTTTGTTCTTTTTCGTAACTCCACATTCTTGTAGATAAATAAAAAGCACTCAAATGTAAAATATCATCTACAATGTAATGACAACAGTAAAGACAAAATGGCGAGTGAATCTGCACGCGAGTAGCGTGGTGGGATATGACATACTCAAATGCAGTTTTCTGCTTTATAACTAAAACTGGAATAAAACAACAATAGTTTTCTGTAAATGTACGACGAAGTTGGACATTAGCTATAGCTACTGAATGGCGATAGAGAAAATATTTTAATTACTAATATGACAATTTTAAAAGCCGTTGGTATATAATATCCCACCACAATAACGCAGGGTTAAGGTACTCTTTCAGTCTGCAAAGTTTCATCGAAATCGGGAGTTGTCACCTGCCGGTGGTCCCTTGTTAGGTAAATTGATAAGTTTTCTTGAAAAATAAGCTTTTTGTAGAGGTACAACTCTTTCCTGAATTCCGGAATTTGGAGTTTGCAGTGACTGAATTTGGTTTGTGTTATTGTATGTTGGTTGCCACATGTTATTCAAGTTTATGTGCTGTTGTACAAAAACCGCCGGAGAACGATAACATTTTGCAACATTCAGCGTATTGAGAATTCCAATTTTTGCGTAATGTTTTTGATCGTCATTCAACTTGGCTAATAAGGAGATCAGACTTAAAGCGAAATTTTTATCTTCGTCAATCGTTTCCTCTTGTTTCGCTTTTAACCTGTTTAGTAATGACATTTCGTAGGGTGTTACTGTCGTCTTTGGAGTGCTTTGTGTTTTTGTAGTGCGGTGTATGATTGATGTGTTTCTATTTTCTTAAATGTTTCCTTCAGGAACAGGTGCTTCTTCTGCGTTGTCATCACTTCCCAAGGGCTCGATGTTGCTTGATGTCGGTCTATGTTGTTGGTAAGGGAGTAGAAATAACAATGAATCAAAATAAATGTACCTTCGTTTCTTTGCACCATCCCCTGATTTAGATTTACGTTGAGTTGCCAGTTCTCTGGCGAAACAGTCTAAGGTTTTTCCACTTCTTTTGAATTTCTTGTACTTTACTCCCTGCATCATCGTCGTCGCTATCGACAATACTTTGGTTCAGTTCACAGTCAAGGTTTAAATTCCCTTTTTGCTTTCTGCTAGTTTTAACGAATGGAATTAGAAAGTGGAGAACATCTGCTAAGTAATATTTTTTCTTTATGCCTCCAGCTGCACCACTCGGGTTTTTTTTACGAAGATGTTGTAAAAATACAGTCCTTATATTTTTCCAGCGTTCTTTACACGTTTGCACTGAAATAATATTTACATAGAAAGATTATAAAATAAGTACTCGTCGTCAGTTGTTTTTTATAGGATACATTAGAAAATCAGCCCTCATCATTAGGCGTTTTTTTATTGGATAGATAAATCGGTCCTCGTGATCAGTTATCTCCTGCGGGGTTGTGTTGGTTTTCGGAGGTTATATAATCCTCCCACTAAATGAAAAAAATCAGTTACAATAACACAACGACCTGGTTGTTGTCTTTAATTTTGTTAAATGTTGCTCTCATATTTCTTATTTTCCGAACATATCACCATCAACTTTATATCCAGCTTTTACCATTATTTCTGCAATTTTCTTCCACAGTGTCTTTTTCTTTATTGTAGGATTACGAAAATCATTAAACTTTTGGTGGTATTCATAAAAAAGTAGTAATATTGCTTTACGATCCCATGTAAATTTATGGTCGTTTTCATCAGTTATTATATTTTCGTCGACTTCAAGGTTCTCTTCAATATTTATTTATTTGAGGTTAGAATTCTGGTGCTGACTTTAAGCAGCATAATAAAATAGCCCTTACAAGATTGTGTAGCCGGTGAGTGTCAGCGCAAGTCCGTTTAGCGATTCATTAGTCCCAACTATCGTAACGGTTGCACTCACTAAACGCACCTTATGACTAGAAATAGTTATAAAATATACAACACAAAGTTGCTTTGGGTCTGTCAGACCCAGGCCATTCAACGCAGGTTTAATATCTAAATGGTAATTGCACCACCTGACCTCTACAATTTGACGCACTTAAGTCAAAAACGATAAAATTGCACATTCGAGGTTGTGGCAGTCAACCCTCGTTATGTTATTTATGTTTTAGGGGATTTTGCCTAGCGCTTAACTTACCATAGTGCTATCCTACATCATAGGGAGATGACCGGCATTTAACAGGTATTTCACAGTTATACAATCATAAACATTCGCAGCAAGTCGCAGCGCAGACTGTGTTGGTTTCGATTGTTTTTTCTCTTCATTTGTTAATGGTCTTCTATCGTTATCTTTGCCTGTGTAAATGTAGCCATTGTAAAAGTAATTTGGTCGAGCATCCGTGAAAATTAAAACCTTTAATCCATACTTGTTCGGCTTATTTGGTATGTATGTTACCGGCAACCTGTACAATTCAGGTATTCTATACAATGTCTAGGTAATGTATAGAATACCTGGGGCATCTAGGCAATGTATAAAATATCGATATTATTGTCTCTTATATACTTTACCTAGGTAATGTACACAATTCCTAGGGATTATATGTATAGAGTACCTATTGGTCCACCGGCAATGTGTAAAATAAATAGATTTTGGACTGTATTTATCAAGGTTATGTAAGTAGGTACCTAGCCACCTATAAATAATTAATTAAAATTTAAAATTCTTCTGGGTTAACTAACATAACGTAACAAAACAATTCTGTAAAAGCAAGAAGTAGCTCTAGAGGCTTCTCAGAATAGAGTAAGTAACTATTATGACATTTTGAAGTAAATAAAATCTTACTTTTAAGACATGAACACTTTTCAGTATCACCGTGTTTTTTGCAACTACATTTGACAAATCCCTGATCTGTCTCCGTAGATTGCAGATTCGCAACTGTACGAAGCGTCGCTTCTTGATGAGAGGCACCTTTTTTTTGAGTAATTCTTGACAACAAACTGTAAACTGCTGTCTTGAATACAAAGTCTTTACAACATCCTGCTTTGTTCCTATTTTATAAAGTTCATCATCTGTTTTTTGTAAGACTACCGCTAGTATATTGCGAGCATCACCGCGACCTCTGTCGACTTCCGGAACAGGTATTCTTACAGTGGTACTAATGGCACAGGGAGATTTTTTTTTCCAGATCAGCACCTCAGAAGTGAACTATATTAAGTCATAATTGCTGAATTATTCAGTAAACGCACTTTAAAATTTTTACCATTTCTAATTTACTGTCATTTCATAATATCAGATCAGATATTTACAAAACAAGTAAGATTCTGACACTTTATTAGTATATTTTGACTGGAGTAAAAAAGAAACACATTTTGATTTCCTATTTTGAAAAACAGTGACTTAATAGTCAATACTTCAATTTTTACTTTCAAAAACGTGTGACTTAATATGTTTATATTAATAGTCTATTATCTACTTATTTGCTATTTTTAAATATCAGAGATGTCTATTGACGCTATAATTATACATTAGTATTAATAATATAAAAACTGTTTTTAAATATTATTTATGTTCAATAAATACAAAAGTGTTCATATTAACCCATATTATCCCAAAGGTAGAAAAGTCAGTAAAACGAATACTACAGTTACAAAATATTTATTGTGGAAACCTTAAGAATATACTTCACTAGTAAAAACAAATAAAAATTTGAAATGTATGCCAAAAATCCCTAGTGCATAAACGAACCACTGGAAAGAAACATGAAATATTATTTTCGAACATTTGACAAATAATTAACAATTTCAACTTATATCTATTAAAAAGGATTTACCTTACAAGTAACAACTAAAATAAAAGTATTTTTGCCTAGGCCCTCATCTGATACAAAAAAACAGACAATAATTGTTGGTGCACAAACGAACCACTGGGCAAATACCAATTCATTTCTGATGATACTGTACGAAACATGACGTATGTAAATGTACGTTACACTTTTGGCAAATGTAAATTGTGTGACTATGGCAAACTCTACACCTTCGTCGAGCTTTACTAGCATGATAAATCATGAGGTGGCCTTTATTATCATAACGGAGTTCATCTATTGCAGGAGCAAGATTTTTTATGGTTATTGTTTTATCGGTTTTTAAAAGTCGCAACGCTATGTAAGATTTAAAATCTACCTGCGACATATTCTTTTCGTTAACAGTATTATAAATTTTCCAAGCATTTACTACTAAGCTATCTAATGTATTACAAAATAAAGGCCACCACCATTTTTTTTCGAATACTTGGCACCTATAATTTGCAATGCCGTTGTCATGTAAATCTACCCCACCCATATATTTATTGTACTGAAAAATTACATTAGGTTGGGGCAGATATACATTTTTTCGTTCTTTTCTATTATAGAGTTTTACATTATGGATAGGATCTACACTATAAACGTTACTGGCCACTGTTACAACCGAATTATCATTCCATCGTACAATAGAAACTTTTGATTCAGATTCATATGTTGAAATATAAGAACCGCGATCCTTTATACCAAATGATTTACTATTTTCGATTGGACACTTATTTGTTCTATTTTCGCGGATAGTACCGGTGGCAAAAAAACCTTTATTTTTAAAATGTACAAAAAGTTTAAAAGATGAAAAAAATTATCGAAAAATATTTGGTGATTTACTGGTTTATCTAACACAGAAAGTAGAGCCATAACAACATCACCACCAAGAAAGCAGAATAGGTATTGTTTGTTGAACCACTATATGGAAGTGAATAAAAAAGATACCCGGTAGATGAACAAAGGCACCAAACTTTAAACCCAAACCGGACAGGCTTACCCTTTATGAACATTTTACACGAGTGCCGTGCAAAGTAAGGAACAATTTGCTCATCTAAGGACAAGTTGAATGCAAATATTCCAAATTGCAATTTTTTTTTATTTATAACATCGAAAAGGGTCTAATTTTTGCATATTTATCATTTTTATCCAACAGATTATTGTCAGACAAATGGAAGTTCTGTTTTATAGATTGAAATCTATTTCGGCTCATACACTTCTTGATAATATCGATTCCTTTGTCTTCATCAGTAGACCAGTAGTGTTGAATGTGTGGCAGCGAATGATAACCAGAAAAAAGTAAAATTCCTATAAAATTTAAAAGTTCGTTTTTTGATAATGAAAATTCATGACGGTTATTGGCTTGAGCATATTTTAGTGAAAAATTTAAAATCAAATCAATTACTTCGTCATCGAAAAACATAAAAAATATTTCAAGAGGCGCTTTTCCCCAAAGTTTATTTTTCAGTTCCTCGCATGATCGAAATTCTTCGGATATAGGTGTGTGAGTATATTCAATTTGGCCCTTCTTCCATTTGACTTGAGACGCTTGATGGTCGTTTGCAGGCAACATACGTCTTCTTTTGGATTCTAATGTTTCATCATCTGATGAGTCAAAATCAGGTGTAGATGCGGTACTAGACAAAGTGCTGGACTGGTCCAGACACTTTGTATTTTTCGGCACATGCAACTCGAAAGTTCCGACTATATCACTTGGCTCCTGAGCTTCTCGTAGATTACTTTCATCATCCATAGTTTCTTAGTCAGTCAGAAAATCCACGGCGGGTGTAATATAAACGGCGTCGATATGTTCTGTAAATAAATATGTTACGTTATTCACACAATATATTATTTATACAATAATATTTGTAAGAATATGTAAATACATATGTACAAACGGGTACTTACGATTTTCGTTATTATATTCCATCCCCGTCACAATCTCCTCCAGAGCACTTTCTAACTCTTTTTGCGTTAAATACTTTGAAAACGACATGTTTCACTAACTCAAATGAACTTACAACCGCACTGCACAAGAGACAAATGAATACTGCATCTGCGAGTTTCATTCTATAACTTGTCTAAACCTGCAATAATTGGTTTCGGTTCACATATAAAGCCAGTGGTGCGTTTACGCACCAACAAATATTTAAATAAAATAAGATAAAATATAGGATAAATCCAATGCGTTAACTCTAAAATGAAAACTGCATATTATGGACGTAGTAAAAATGATAATGCAGTTTAAAAATAAAATAAATTATTGTTTGATTTTCGCTAAAACTAATAACGTAAAATTACACAGCGTGTATATTAAATTTTAAGGCGTCATAGAATTTTTGATTAGAAATGAAAAACAACAGTTTTGGGTATATTGAGTTTTCTAATACTAATACTAATCACACCTGTAAACGGATATTGAAAATCTTAGCCGGATTTAACAAAAAGTAATTCTAAAATATGCGGTGCGTTGGCGCACCACTGGGATAAAATGGGTTAATAATTTTAATCTTCATCAACTTCTTCATTTTCTGCTCTATTGACATGCGGTAGATTAATATAAAACTGATGGAATACTTTAGGTAGGTACCCACTGCATCAGCTTCCGTAAATGGTTGTACTTTTCCGTCGACATTAGATTTAAGCCTTCGCGAATTATAGGAATATTTTCGACTGGGGCTACACCGCGATCTATTGAGGTTTAGTTCGTAAAAATCACCATCAAAAGATGTTTGATAATATAGCTTACCAGGAGAGTCGGTCCTCACTTGTAGACTCACAGCTTTAGATATTAGGAAAGAATCTCCATTACTAGTTCGTTTCCGTGATATGTAAGGAGATTGTCGAGTTGTATACAGACTTTTAAAATTTTTAAAGTCGTTGGTTTCCATTCCCAGTACTTCAAACGGATTTCTTCGACTACATATTCTGGCCAATTGTTGCCAATCCCAAAGTGTCATAATCTTGAACTGTAACTGTTTCTTTGATTCACTCTCTATGCGCGCATGGTCTGAATCCACTTCTAGGTGAGTGTGGCCTTTTAATAAAAACTTATGGCTTATCGTCTTAGTATGTGGACAAGTTCTGAGGATTTGAAAATAGCACATGTCCATTGCTAGATTCCGGTTCTGGGAGGGCCAGTTATCCGACCAAATTGTTAAAAAAATGCCATTTCATTCATCCCTCTTCCAGATATTGACTCATCCCACATACAACAATATACTTGTTTGCTACTTGCATCATGAATTGTATAATTGAAGGTCCAAAGCTTTAAAGAATAAAAGCTTTGGGTATTTGTTAGTACAGGCGTCGGTAGACATTTTTCCAGATCCACCATCACTACTTTCTCATTGGGATTTTGAAAAGATTTCTCTTTGTCTTGTCTTTTTAAGTAATATCTATTAGAAGCTTCTGTTAAATGACTGTCATATTCTTCTTGAATGGTCTTTTTTTCATCTGCTGTTGATGAATCACGCAGTTTAATTTGATAACAATCACAATCATCGCAGGTGTCGTTCGCAAGAGATTCGAAAGCATAATTAAATTCTGTGTTAACAATGTCATTATAAAGCCACTGTTTAGCTGTATCTTCAACAGTGCACCTTATTTCTTCACTTATTTTTTAGGTGGGTTTTTTCCCTCTTTTGTCATCAAGTACTACACCACCACTTCCTCTTTTAGCGAGAGCAGTTCTAACAAAAGTTTGTGATATATTTAAAGTATTTAAATAAAATTTCTTACAGACTGCAATAGATGTATTGCCTTTGATAAAAAAATAACGCAGAGTTTTATCTCTTTTGGCATGCCTCGTTCCTGTCCTTTCACGTCTTTGCGTAATAGGTTCAATACTAACGGATGATTAGTGTCAATTTTTCTTTATATTCATTATTAACAACATAAAAGTTAATAGGTACAGAAGCATTATTAATTCTAACATCATTTGAATAAGTTCCTACAATTTTCAACAAAGAATTATTAATACCTGTAAATCTGGCAGTACTTGAATACAGCTTTACATGTTCATCTGGAATATTTCTACATTTCACCAAAGATATTCCACTTCCGGTATCAAGTATAGCTGAGAACCTACCTTCACAACGCCAAAACGAACAGGAATTTGAACCTGCGGCTCTCGTTCAACCAGTAAAGTTGTGCTATCAGGTTCACGCTGATTGGGCTTCTTCTTTGGACACTCAACGCTGAAGCATAATGTCCCTCCTTGTGAGAATTAAAACACTTTATTGTTTTCTTCGAACCACTAACTTCTGGAATTACAGATGATGGTCTAGCACTACTTTGCTTCGTACGATATCGTTCAGTAATAGACACATTTTTCATTACATCTAATAATTCTGATAATGACGTAAACCTTGCCATTTTCTGCTATCAAACTTACGCATTAGTGCCATGCGGTTTTCTCTACATCTAAACATAGAAACAACTTTAGTTTTAAGCTCATTATATGACAACGATGCCTATTCAGGTTTAGAATAATACCAAGACACCACCGGTCCTTTAAATTTACCTATTAGTATGGGTCACAGAACATTTGATAGAATAGTAGCTCTCGCGGGGGAGGGGGAAAGGAGGAGGGGATGATGCTGTATTTAGCGCCTCTAGCGATCATGAGCTGGAACTAAAATAAAGGCGCCCGTTTAAATTGGATATATTGAAGGGTAATAAAAGAAACAGAATTAAAGATATGATGTAGTTGTGTGATTTAAACGAAATTATATACAGGGTGAGTCACGACTATTCCCTCGGTCTCTGTCTAAACGCTCAAAGATATGAGTTTAAAATTTCAGTCAAATATGTACGACGATAAGGAGCACATTTTAAAATTATTTGCAAGTATACAGGATGATTCAAAAAAGTAGAGCATATCAAAGTTAGGTTATTTTTAATGGAACACCCTATATTGTATACCATTTTTGG
Source organism: Holotrichia oblita (assembly GCA_023690525.1). NCBI lineage: Eukaryota > Metazoa > Arthropoda > Insecta > Coleoptera > Scarabaeidae > Holotrichia > Holotrichia oblita. The sequence continues at coordinate 68,523,586 of CM043023.1, forward strand.
ATTCTACGTCATAAACTACGATAACTTTGTTCATAGTTCCCTATACCTATCTGCTGCCAATTTCGAGAAAATTTGATTTTTATGAAAATGTCGGCTTTCGCGAAAAAATTAAAAACAGGAAAACTATATGACTGGGACGATTTACATTTGTAAGATGTTATTTTGACAAAGCGTGCTTTCAATAAACCGATAGAGTATTTTGATACTGGCTACATGACATCGAGCAAAACAATTTATACTTTATATTTTTTCAACAATCAATAAGAGTTATTGAAGTTAAATGGAACACCCTCTATTCATGGTATGTGAAAGCACATTAAACCCCCTACCAAAAACTATAAAGATGTCTATATCTATATAATTTCTAGATATATCTACTTAATTTCTAGATCTTCGATTAGCTTCAGGCATTAATAGGCACCTGAGAGAGGTAATAGGTTTTGAGTATAGGTGTTTGTTTTCTTTATTGTTACTGTGATGTATTTCTACTACTTACTGCAAGGAACTTAGAAGGAAAAATATTTGCATTATTTGTGTCACAAGGAAAATATCTCATTTCATTCTTAGCATTTTCAAAAAATAATTACCGTTTCAGTGTGCGTAAATCGAAATTAAATAACTGCTAGCTGTTAAAATTCAAACTACAGTGAAAATCGCTTATAACGACTGCGAAGGGACCGCAAGAAAACAGTCGCTATAAACGATAGTCGTTACAAGCAGTTGACTATTAATTTTATTCTATCCTCTGTCAGAGGTGTAGCTATTTTAAGGAACATAAATTATGATCAAACTTTGTACCCAAAAGCATTTATTTGCTTATTATAAAACACAACGATTACTTAACACTACTAACTACATAGGTAAAAAATGTTTAAAATAATCTAGTATTCTATTTCGTTTTAAAAGGAAACCTAAATGTTTATGTGATTAAAGTAGACAGACTTTATTTGCTAAAAAAATCCGTAATTTTGCTCTGTGCTTTATCCAACTGAATTTTAAAATAATGTCGATCCAAACGTTTTTCGATCGATACCACATCACGCATTAATTCATTAAAGTCTGAATTCCCGAAAGTAGCAAACCTTCTTATAGTTTCTACTGCTTGAATGGCTTGTAAAATCGTTGGCGGTTCAAATTCACTATCGATATTGTCTACTTCGGGATCCTCTTCTTCTTCCATATTCTCTTCTATATTATTAGCCAGTACATTATCCGCGATTTCAACTTCTGTTAATTCTTCCCACGTGTCCAAATTATTATCTGCTGTTACACACTGCGAAAATTGCTCTTCAGTAATTACATTATTTCGGCAAGTAACAACTTGAAGCCATTCCGACAATGGTAAATCGTCTTCGTCGTCAAATATGTAAGCCAAACTGTTTGAGGATACAGCTTGTTTTGGTGTTAGCAAACCCGAGTGTTTACTACAGTTAATAATCGTCTTTGAAGTCACGTATTCCCACGATTTTGAAAGCAGTGTTATCGAATCCAAAATATTAATTTTGAACTCCTGGTGCTGATCGACGGCAGCGAGCATTTTCGCCACTTGAAATTTACGATAATAAAATTTCAAGGATTTTATTACGCCTTGATCCAAGGGTTGAAGGACCGATGTTGTATTTGGAGGCAAAAAGCATAATTTTAGGGCCGACAGGTTTTCAATATTGGGATGCGCCGGACAATTGTCCACTAATAATAACACTTTCTTTTGGTGGCTCTTAATTCATAGTCCCATTCACGAACAAAATTAGTAAAGATGTCGCTGGTCATCCATGCATTTTTGTTTGCTTTGTAATCGACCGGCAAATGTTTGATATTTTTAAAACACCGCGGGTTTCTAGATTTACCAATTACTAGGAGTCGTTTTTTATCTGTTCCGGTTAGATTCACGGTTAATAATACAGTAATTCTGTCTTTCGACATTTTTCCGCCCGTACATCTTTCGCCTTTAAACTTTAATGTTCTGTCTGGAGTCATTTTAAAGAATAAGCCGGTTTCATCGGCATTATAAATTTCGTGATCCTCGTAACCTTTGCGAATTTCTGGCCACACCGTTTTCAGCCAGTCTTCCACTACAACTGTAGATACAGAGGCAGCTTCTCCAGAAATTTTGCCTGCCACAATGTTATGACGATTCCGAAATCGTTGGATCCAGCTTTCGGAACATTTATAGTCTGTTTTACCCATAATCTTTCCAAAATTTTCTGCTTTTTCCTTCAAAAGTGGTCCATTAATCGGTACACTACGGGCTCTTTGAGTTTTGAACCATTCCAACAGCGCACTATCGATATCTTGATGTGAAGATTTTCTAATTTTCTTCTTTTTGATCCTGTTTGATTCAAATTCGTTTTTTATTTTCTCCCTGGATTTCCAAATGGTGGAAATAGTGGAATGTGGTAATTCAAATTCTTTACACAGCGATGCATTCGCTTCACCACATTCGAGTCTACACACAATATTAATTTTTTCCTCTACACTTAAAACCTTACGCTTCCGACGCGATTCCATGACGACTGTAAAAATCATACAATACACTTGGTAGCTACGGGATGACTGATTTACTCATGTCAGCGTCAGTTAGAAGCATGCCTTAGAAATCGGTAATTCACCGAAAAAGTATCCATACACTCTTCTCGCACGTCGTTATAAGCGATAGATAAATCAAAAGCATTACGAAAAAAGTGGTCGTTAATAACGATATGTCGTTATATGTGAAGGCGTTATAAGCAATAATTTTTACTATGGTAATACATGTAAATCCAACCAAAATGCGAAAATTGGGTCGTAAAAAGCGATTCGTCGCTACAAGCGGAGTCGTTATAAGCGATTTTCACTGTATATTCCTATACAACAATCAAGATTAACTTAAAAAATCATTTTTTGGATTTGTATAATAATATTTAACTTTAATTCACAGAAATATTCACTATTTCTAATTTTGTTTCTGTCTGACTCGGCAATTAGCAAACTATTGCGTGCATTGCTCTACATAATCTATAATTTCGATTATATTACGTTGAAAATATTTCTAGAGTTAAATGCGGAAATTTCAGTTTTATTACATTGTTATTATTTTTCGTTTTCGGTCCCTGTTTAGTATAGTCTTACTACTTACTATTACTATAGTCTCAATGCATGCTTTTTCATATTTACCTGTTTCATTCTATTTTATTAAAATTGTTGATTTGGGTTTATAATTCATATTTTTCTTTTGCATGTACATACATATGTTAATAGTTGTATTGCAATATTTTTTTTGCATGTACATATGTAAATAGTTGTGTATTGTAATGTTTTTCTTTCTCTTTTAACACGATTTTGTACATGTGTTTGTTTGTTAGCTTTATTGTTGATGTATTTGTGCTAATACTTATAACATTTATTGTTTTTGAAAATATTTTACAATAAAATAGTATTTACCAAAAAATGCATTTTTATTTTTATATTAAATTTTGCAATATCAATTACAACCCACACAATAAAAAAAGATTTCTAGGAAAAGGGAAACTCTGTGTGCTCAGTAAAAAAAACTTTACAAGCTGTCTGAACACGGTGAGTGGAAAACCCTCATTTATTAAAATACTAAAACGTACAATTCAAAAGAACAACACAATAAATACTTAAATATAATATGCAAAAATAACATTTATCACAAAATATAATATAGGGGAAAGAAGGGTACTTTCAACCGAATTTGTAAAATTATAGAAACACAAACAGACCGTGCTACTTTTTTTTCTACTCTATACTCTACAACATGAACTTAACTTGGTTGCCTGCATTTTGAAATCATAGATCCGTATTTAAATAGTGATGGGATAACGTAAAAATATATTGAAGAAATCTTTACAAACGGGTTAATGTACCCCACCTGTGGGGTACATTCAACCAACGTTTAAAAAGCAAGAATTTAAATACCTAGTGGTAAGTACTACATATTTATTAAAAAAAATACAAAAGTAAAAAAATTTTAGCTCTCACAAACCAAAAATACATCATTTAAAATTAACACCATCAAATTTATAATGAAATTTAAATAAACTGGATGTTCTTGCGGTTTTTGCAGAATTACTAGGTTTAGGTAATTTTGCTAAAATGTCTGATCTCTCAACTGAAGACATGTCTACAATTTGTGGGAGCGAAACAGTTGAGCTGTTGCCTCGTCTTCTTAGGAAGTTCACTTCATAATTATCTTCATCCAAAACGTCTGTTACTTCCCCTATGTAATGAACGGCAGTTGACTTTGTGGCAAACCTTACAATTATGAAATCTCCCACTGTAATTTCATAATTCACTGATAAAACTTGAATTTCATTAGGTTTGCTGTCTTCACTTGATCCATCATTAATTTTTACAGAGACATCGGATTCACTCGAACTTGATTGTTCTCTTTTCAATTTTTTTGGTGGTGCTTTCTTTGGTGGTGTAAAAAGCGACTTCATTAGCTCCCTTTTCTTTGTAGCTTCTATCCGTTCCTTCTTAAGTGTTTTTTTTCTTCCTTTTCCAAACTAGCTAGCCTATCTTTTTCTGGGGTGCTTGTATAAATTATTGATTTCCCTTGGCGGCGAGAGGTAGTATTATTTTTGATGGGTGCTTTAGCGTAAGGTCGGACAAGTTCGGGAGAAAGAATGCTTGTTTTTGTTAATTCTACATTCTAGTGTAACGAAGATGGAATGGAATTTGTATCGGCAAAGTTTAAATTCATAGAAGTTGAGGTAGCGAAACAATTTCATTGTCTGGAATAGTAGACTGCCCGTTTTCAAGATCTGCATCCTCATGTTCCGGCATCGTTGGCCTGTCCGTTACATAACAAGATTCAAAATCTGCTTCTGTAAACACTAGCCTGTTTAAAGGCCATATTGCTGGCTTTTTGAAAGAACTAATTATGTTACTTGGGGTAAATGCTGCCAGAAATGCAATATTTGTTAATTGTGCTATATTCTTTATGGAAATTGTTTTCCCAGGTTACTCAACATAAAGTCATTAAATGCTATAGCACACTTGGCCTTAAAAGGCCCGAAGATTCCCACATCTAAGGGTTGCAGCCTGTGGGAAGTATGGGGCGGAAATGACAAAAGCACTATCCCATTAGTACGACAATAGTTTATGATTTCGACACTTGCATGAGGATTCATGGTTGTCAAGTAGTATCAATATTTTGTTTGCCAGAGAACAAATAGTAAACGAGACAATATGTTTAAGCACTTCATGAAAAAGCTGGGTCGTCATCCATCCAGACTTATTGCCTAATGCTACGCTACCAATCGGCGCGTCGATTAAATAACCGCTTGGATTTCTTATCCTTGGATAAATGTAGAAAGGCGGGACTGTACCACCAACAGCATTCAGTATCCCCACAAATGTCACAAGTTCTCCTCGCTCTGCTGACGAAATCTGTCCAACTTGTTTTGTACCAGTGGCTGCAACTATTTTTACACCTTTCATTACTGTTGTAACACCAGTTTCGTCAATATTATATATATTGTTTGGAGTGAAGCTATATTTCTTCATAACTGTTTCATAATTGTAAAAAAATTCCCCCACCCGGTGTTTGTTCAAGCCTGTAGTCCGTGCCATGCTGGTACTTTCAGGTTTCCTTAAAGATAATTCAGGATGCCGTCCTCCCATGAAACTTCAACCAGTCTAGGCCTGCTACTTTATTGTCCTTCCATTGCTCAGGGTACTTTCTATTGGGAAGTATCTGGACATAGTCATACGCCAATATTCGAATTTGTCTGTATGTTAATCCATAGTGGATATCAGACGACTTCTTAATATATTTAACAAGTTCAGCTTCTTCTGCATTTGTCAACACTTGTTTTACAGTATATTTGCTGGAGAATTGTAATTCATCTGTAGATTCATTTCCAGAATCATCAAAGTGAGCGAGTAGTTCTTCCACAGTTTTTGTTTTTAGCATTGTCTTTATCCTAGATTTAAGTGTAGATCTTTTAATACCGTGAAATTCTGCAGCATTTCTTTCGGATCTAGTTTTCTTTAATACATCGATAACTGCCTGTTTTACATCATTTTCATTGATGTCTCTTCTATTAGTCTTAGGGATGTATTTTCGAGGCATCTATAAAAATAATTATAAAAGAATTTAATACTTATACACTTTTGTGGGGCACATTCGACCATGGATGAATGTACCCCTGAATCTACCCCATATGATGCTTTCTGTTTTCAATCCAAAATAAATTTTGCACTAAATTTTGAGGTTATATTTGCATGGCGCACTTGTTTTTTAAGATACTAATTGCCACAAAATAATATATACGAGTTTGGTTAAACTAGAACATAACACTAAGTTTCAAGAATAAAAATTAAAAAAAACTTACCTTAAACACTGCAAAATTGTAAGATTATTTGATAAGAAAACTGTTTGGCTAAATTTCACTTTCACACATCAAAACAAGTTCTAAGCAATGTTGGCAATACCATAACACGAATTTTATGCGGCAAATTCAAATAATCTATTGAAATTTGTAAGTGGTCGAATGTAGACCCCTGGCGAATCTACCCCCTTCTTCCCTATTACATACTAGTTTATGTAATTTATTCTAATACCTTACTGTGTGAAATGTTGTTGAATGAAGCATCTTCGAAAATCTAATCCCCGTTCAGCATCGTTTATATTTCTCGCAGCAGGTACATCATCGACAACATTTCCTTCAAAATCCTCTTCATTGTCTCTTAAACCAATATTATATAAAACTGCTGTCGCACATATAATTGCAATCGATGTTTGTAGTTTTGTCTGAAGCCCTCATTGCAAACATGGGAATCGTTTCTTCCATGTTCCAAACAACCCCTCGACGATGTTCCTCGTTCTTGTTTGTGCCGTATTGTAGCGTACTTCTTCCTGTGTGGCTAAAATAAAAATATTGCACACTATTTCTTTTATGAATTGCCTATGTAATAATACCTGGGTGTAACACTGGAGTAAGAAGATAATTTCTACACGCATATCCATTGTCTCCTAATAATACACCAGGAATATCACTTCTTTCCATTCTAACTCTTAAGGCATTTCGATCAAATATCACACTATCGTGGCTCGATCCTGGATGTCGAACAACAATATCCATTATTTGCCGCTTTGGACCTGAAATGACCTGCAAACAAGTACATATGTTTTTACTTTTATTCGACTACCAATTTAATGAAGTTATACTTGCACATTTAGAGAAAAGAAACCTTTTCTGTTACGAAACACTTCAGCGTTATTACCACCAGGATTTACACTTCTAATATGTGTACAATCTATACAACCTGAAACATTAGGAAACCTAGCAACTTCATAAAATTTAGTAATAGTACGCAATCCCTGTCTGGTTTGAGGAAACCTAATAAAATCACCTAAACGTTCTGCTATTAATATTGAAACCCTTTTTATAATGATACTTATCGAAGCCTGACTAATCCCACACAAATCACCAGAGACGATCTGAAAATTACAAGTACATAGCATAAAACCGCAAACAAACAAGTAATTGTAGAATCGGAGGTATGGGCAAACCACGGTTATTAGGTTTTTACAAGCCATCGACAACAAGTCCTAAAAGCGTATCCCTCAGTTTCTTTTGCAAAGCGATAACGCGCCCGAAATTGCTTCACGTCAAAAAATTCCATTGGATTTTCTGCATCGCGAATATACCTTTTTGGAATCCTTTCTCGTTGAAGTTGTTCTTCTACATAGTCAAGGTAATCCATATACTCTTCGTAATCCTCGAACATTGTAAATTAATATACAGGGTGCGACATTAGTGCGAGGGAGTCCAATTACTCCTTTATAATAAGAGAAATGAGAACATGTTATTAAAATGAAAGTTGAAGCGCATGGGGGCTATAACCTAAAAATATTTTTAACTATATAGGGTGTCAAATAAACACAGGATGAATCAAACTTACCTTATTTTAAATGGAACACCCTGTATATTTTTACTGTTTACTATTCTTCTTGACCTTACCTTTATTATAATATAAGGTTTGCTATGTTATTCAGTTTACTTTAGAAGATATGGGAAGTTTTGCATAAAATTAATAGCAAAGTTAACGTGTTCTAGCACGCTACAGTTTCGATCAAAAATGTTTTATTTGCGCTAGAAATATTTCTAATATAGTCTGTGTTCGTTAGAAATTATTTATTTACCAAAATATTCACTATTTATATACAGGGCGAGTCAGAACTCGGAATGTTTGTTTTCTCATTTCAAGTGGAACACCCTGTATTTTATTAGTGTAGTAAACTCCATTTCTCACATTTTTTTACGAATAGTCAATGGTACGTCTTCTAGCAATTCTTGCAAACGGTTTTCCATAAAATCAAAATACATTTCTCCATTTAATTTATCCTCGAAAAAGTAGGGTCCAATAACATAATCTCCAAGAATGCCACCCCAAACATTCAATGACCACCTTGTTTCGCTTTTAGTGATGATATGGTACGGATTCGAAGTTGAATAATAGTGGAAATTATGTCTATTTGTTGTACCATTTTTGTGGAACGTTGCTTCGTCTCCAAATAAAACGTTATAAAAAAAACCAGCATCTTCCTGAATTTTTCGTTGTGCCCACTGACAAAATTCAACCCTTTTATTATAATCGTTATCATTCAACTCTTGATGCAGTTGTGCATGATATGGATGCATCTTATATTTTTTTAGAATTCTCCTTATACTACGGTCACTAATATCTAACTAAATCTCTTAACATTTCTCTGGTACTAATATGCCGATTTTCAATAATACTAAGAAGTACATCAAATTCATTTTCATCTGTTAAAACAGTATTAGTTCGGTTAGATTTTTCATAATTCACACTTCCAGTTCGACGAAACCGTTCCAACAAAATTTCAAAAGCTTCTGTTCGTGGTTGTCGTCTATTAGGGAATTGCTGGTGATAAGTCGTTTTGCAAGTAAAACATTCTTATTACTTTCCCCCAATACAAAAATCATATGAATTAATTCTTCTCGAGAAAAATTCATTTTTAACCGACATAGGCAGCAGTAAAATTATTCTGTTATGTCAAAACTTCAACCTAATTAATGTCAAAGTCATAGCCTGCTCGCGAATTTGTGTTCTCATTTTGTTTTGTCTCGGATAATCTTTAAGATTCTTAACTGCTAAGTATTTTAATACTTTATTCATTATGAAGAAATTGCAACCGTGGTACTATAGGTACTTTATCATTTCTTAGCTGAACATCAATATTTAGGCAGTGAAGCAATTAAAATAAAACCGTTTTTATTTAAAATCACGTTTTCGACATATACAAACGCAAATAACTGAAAAAGTAGTGGATTTAGGTATAGGGAGTGCTTAATAAATAATAAAGCCCGTGAAGGGAGGAGTTTACTACACTAATAAAATACAGGTTGTTCCATTTGAAATACGTGAGGAAACAAACATTCCGAGTTCTGACTCGCCCTGTATATAAATAGTGAATATTTTGGTAAATCAATAATTTCTAACGAACACATCGAAACTGTAGCGTGCTAGAACACGTTAACTTTGCTATTAATTTTATGCAAAACTTCCCATATCTTCTAAAGTAAACTGAATAACATAGGAAAACCTTATATTATAATAAAGGTAAGGCCAAGAAGAATCGTAAACAGTAAAAATATACAGGGTGTTCCATTTAAAATAAGGTAAGTTTGATTCACCCTGTGTTTATTTGACACCCTGTATAGTTAAAAATATTTGTAGGCTATAGCCCCCCATGCGCTTCAACTTTCATCTTAATAACATTTTCTCATTTTTCTTATTATAAAGGAGTAATAATTGGACTTCCTCGCACTAATGCCGCACCCTGTATAATAAGCAAATCAACAAATAAAAATATATAACTCAACAAATACCACCAACAAATAAAAATACGTATATGTATACGTAACTCCACAAATAACACTATAAACCAACAAATAATATATAACTGCGACTGATATAGATATATAATTTATATATTAATAATGCTAAATAGCATATGTAATAATTAATTGAGAATCGCAAAAATTCAAGTCCTTTTTTGTGTTTGAGCTGTCAAACAGATCAAAACAGATGAAAACACATGCTCAAGGCTGGTAATACACAACCTCAAGTCCAAATACCGGATTTCACCGCCTTGAGCACCGATCGATGCTTGAGGTCGAACTATAAAACACAAATGTGTCAAAATCGCGTGCTCGAGCACCGACACGACCTCAAGCACGGACTATAAATATGACCTTAATGCCCGGTTTTTCAGTGTCGGTTTAAACCCAATTTTTGGTTTAAGTTCAAGTTCAGAGTTTAAAGTGTATTTCAGTGACAGTTAAACTCTGAACCGAATTAGAAATTGGTTTAAGTTTAAGCCGCACTACCTATAGAGCTTAAACCTGAACTTCGATATGAAACAAAAATTAACATGTAAATATAACCTCAATATGGACTATTGTCGGCAGTCATCCTTGTAATAAACTGCAACAGCAAAACATAAGTATTGTTTATTAAATGGGTTTGTTGTTGTTGTTGTTTGTGGTATTTTCCTGTGATAAGGGTTGAGAAATATAGGAATATGACAAAAGAGAATTACTATAAAATTATCTGGTATTATGCTAATTAAATATACAAAAAGAGACAGATGAAACTAACAATATACATAAAAATAGAAAGACTATAGCTTAGAATAATTTTGATTTATCAATGAATAAATCTGTGCATTGGAAATTCCTGATGCTATAACCTAACAATACATAAAGATAAAGATACGGATTATAGGTAATATATTCGCTACAGCTGAAGGGAACACAATAATCAAATATTTTTACATATAAAGTGAATGTGTTAAATTAGTTTTGTTGTTAAATTTTAAACTCAAATTTGGCGCTCAATTATTCGGAATTACGAAATATCTCGCATTTTGATTGGTTCCTACCTTAAAATAACAAGGTTTGCCAATAATGTGCTTGAAGTTGCTTAATATCAGGCTGACCAACATCGTATTTCAATCTTCAGTTCCGGTTTAACTAAACTGGTTCAATAAAGGGATTGAAAAACGCAAACAAGAGGTTCATGGTTCAAGTTCAAGTTTAGAGCTCAGTTGAACTTTTACTTAAACTCAGACTGAAAAACCGGGCATAAGTGTCGGAATTCGAAATTTTGAAATTTCTCCCATAAATACTCCATACCACACATAGTAAAAAATTGTTGGTAATCGGAGGCCGACTTATTTTATTAGATCGAAGACATTAAAATCTAAGAGATTTTAATAACGTCTTAGACTCTTTCCAAAATTCTAAATGCTCTGACTGTTTCGTTATGTTTCACCGCATAGAATTATTCAATTATTCAACATCTTTTGAATATGTTGATGTCCCATTAAAATTGTCGAACAATGTATCTAAAAATACAAATGATTTCAGCGGTGCCCACAACATCTTGAAGTGGTGGTATACCTGAAAGAATATCTTTATTAGAGTACATATTCAAGCAATCTAAACACTAAATTAACCATTTTCGGCAAGGAATCCCATTAATACCTCAACTGCCCGACTAAGTGCTGGGGTACAATTTTTTACCTTCTTATCTTTCTTATTTTCTCCGGATATACATGAAAGTCGGTTAGTTTTGAACAAAGCCTCACGCCTACTTTTCCCACATCCATTTCATATAATTTTATTAGATGGTTCCAGGAAGCTTGTCGTTCTATACCATTTCTAGTAAAGAGGATATCCTTGGTCAAGAAATTGTTTCTTCTGGATAGTCATATAAAGGAACTAACTCTTTTCTATCCACAGTAAAACCGAACATATTATATGTTTTATTTTCTCGCTGCAACCTCATTTGGTCTCGTCAATTAGTGCATTTATTGCTGCTTGATTCTGGGTAGCTTGATCACAAGTACAAGCAACTGGTATTAGCGCACTTTTAAACAATGCTCGTATTATGCTCTTTATAAGTACCTACAACAAGTTGTGAAGCTATGGTTGCTGATTCGCAGAACATAGACCCAAGAGGCTGTTTCCACTTTTCTACACAACACCTTGGGCTACAAATACCAAAACATGGTCGGCGAACGTGATATCTCTAGTTTCACCAAAACACTGGAACCCATCAATAACATCATGATGCTTAAAATAATATAAATTCGGTTGTAAAGACATTTCGTCAAAAAGTACAGCACAATATTTATCCCGTTGGGATAGATTGACCACTACATTTTTCAGATGTTCTTTATATATTATTATTTAGTCCTGGTTCAAATCAAATGGATTGTAGTAGGTGTATTAGCGTTCTCCTAGACGGTAGAGCAAAAATCTTTTGCAATAAACGGTATCCACGGGGACTGGATTTATATAAGAATAAAGCTATGACTTTATCATTGATGGTGAAGTATCGTCCTCTGGGTTTCAACTTATAGCCTCTTATTTGCGACAATAAAAACCCATAAACCGTTTCGCTTACTTCCGTCCGAATTTTTTTCATATCCTGCATGCTGCTGGTAGCTGTCTGCAATCGTTGTTTTGTAGATGCAAGCCGTCTGCTTAAAACATAAGATTTGTGTAGAAATTAAGATGTCATCTTATATAGCATCTTTTCCCTCTCTGTCAAAAGCCGCTGTCTAGTCATATGTATTTTACGGAGAATGCCAGCTCTTCCTAGAAGAATTTCTCATCATATGGTCAATACTTGTATGTGCTAAATAAGTTTAGCTATATTCTTCTTTCTTTTAACTGAAGGAATGCCACAGATGAAATCTCCACTATAATATAACAAAAGTGAACTTACTTATTATCATTATACTTATTTTTCTACTTACGTGCATCTCCCAATGGTTCTAAATATTTATCAGTACTTTTCAAACTTGTGCTTACTGTTGGTAAGTCTACAAAATATTAAAAATCTATTGTTATACTTACTTTTGCTTAACTAAAAATTGCAGTTAATCTCATGCACTCAACATGCTAACAGCTATTAGTCTAATCAATATATACAGCATTTTTAGAATTTCAATCATTATTAACATTTTAATTGTTCGCAGTGGATATCCTGCAATCGACATAATAATACTATGTGTATCCTTCGTTAAAGTATTAAACAAACAACACCAATAATAACTCTTTTAACTATTATAGTATACAGCTTTTATACTATAGAATATTACACAAGAATCACCATTACACTTTTATTTATGTACTACTATCAAACAATTGAAATAAACGATACACCCACTATTAGTTGCTATAAAAGAATAATGTCACATGCACATTCTACCGACATTATACATCGTGAGTTCAGATAGAATGTTTATATATTCTGTGTACATTAGCATATACCATTAACTTAGGATGCCATACAATTATTAGTATAAGGAGTAACTTACATTGCCTGGTCTTATATTAAGTTAACTTATTCATATAAATAATATATGTCTGTTACTATAATTCATAGTACAGATTGCTGACCCATCTACGATCTACTTTATACATTACCGACACAACTGCAGGAAGATACACTCATGCCTGCTTGTTCTAATTGATATCAGAATGAATTGTCTATTGATTTTTTTTACAATTAAGATATACCTGTAGAGTGACCAGATTTTCCAACTTTGAATGCTGTACACATACACGCACGCACGGCATATAACGAGCGGTCAAAAAAACGCCTACTTACCTAAATTGTTTTTTTTAACACTCGTTATATAATATATATGTATGTGATATATTATATAACTGATGGTAACTAGTAACTTGGCGAAATTAAAGAAATTAAAATAAAGACTGCAATTTGAAAGAGAAAAAGAACATTTATTCTATACTACTATAAAAATAACAAAAAACAAGGTACATACCTATAAATATTTTTCTGCGGAATGAACTCTCTTTAGCAAATCATAATTTTTTTCTATTTTTAGTAAAAATTCTTCACAAGAATTAGCTATATTGCAACGAATCATGAGCATTGCTTTTAAAGTCTCAACGCCTAATTGTGACTTTTCATTGGCCCAGATGTTATTCATCACTGAAAAAGTCCTTTCTGTAGGAGCATTCGTCCCTGGTAGACAGAGTGAAAACTCAACCACCTTCAAAATGTTCCCGAATGGAATATCTTGTTCTTTAAAAAAACCGAAAACTTCTAGCCACCTCAATTCAAGTGGCACATTTCTATTATCCCACCCAGTAATTTTCTCATCAGTCACATATTTCTTAAGAAAAGTAACTTCGTCAAATAAAAGATTTTCATCAATTATATGTGTTGGAAAACGCTTTGACATAAAAGAGATACAACTTTGAACGACGTTCCATTCCGGTACAATTTTTAATTCCGTTCATTCGAAAGTTTATTTCTTTGAATTGCACTGACCACAGTTTTAAATAATCTAAACAGTTTTGATAAAACATGTTCACATGATTAACAAACCATTCTCTGTTTATGTGACCATCCTCGCAAAGCTTTCGCAAGTCATTTCTAATTATAAGAGGTAAAAAAATTTCATCTTTTCTGGCTTGCAATTTTAAAATTAATTTATTTATTTCGGTTGAAACTTGTACTGCACTACTTTTATTATCTTCTACTATTTTTACAGTTTGGTAAAATAAAGAAGATTGGCAATGCATAAATTTTAGCCACATGTTTCGCCAGATGTTTCGTTACTGAAAAAAGTTGATATATATACTGGACACTTTTCAAGCGACAAGAAATAAGACTTTAATGCCTGAAATAATTTAATTATTCTTTCTATAGCTGGCATGAGGGCAAGCCATCTGGTTTTACTGCTATTCAATATCTTATTATACTCTACGCCAGCTTCATCGCAATTTTTTTTTAATGATTCGACACGCACTGTAAAGATGTAGAAATGGAAATAAATTTTTTCAACAACAGTTTCTACATCTACTGGTAATAAGTCGGCAGCTGTTTTTATCGTATTGTGAACAATATGAGCTGCACAACCTATTCCTATTATGTTCTGATATAAATTTTCATTTAATTTGTGATATACATTTTTTATGCCCTTTCTTGACACCCCACCAAAATTTGTATTGGCATTATCAGCGCAATACGCAGCTAATTTATCTTCTAATTTGTTTTTCTTTAAAATTTCGATTAACGAGTTTGCTATAACTTCAGATGTTTCTCCTGGCAGGGAAACAAAATCCATAATTTTCACACAAATACCAAACTCTAAACTGAAATACCGTACTAAAGTGGGAAACAATTTGATATCTTTATGGTTGGATGCATCTGAAAAAATAGATATGTAATGGACTTTTTCTAATTCCTTTAACAACTCTGAAACTGCATATGGTGCCAAAACCTTTTTCACAATAGCTTCTGACTTCGTCCTCGAACAAGTAAATTTATTTTCAAATCTTTTCTGAATTATTTTACTTGTGCAATCCATAGAAGGAAAACTGTGGTTGTGGGCTACAGTGTGGAAGGAAAATAGTGCTTCTGATACCGCCAAATTTGCTTCTTTTGTTCCAAATTCTTTGTTTCTAAAATGAGTAATTAAACTACTAGAAGAAGCCGCTGCAGAAACCATTTTCTTATGTTTTTCTGATGATAAATGCCTAGTAATGTCCCTTCGTCCACCCGATCCAATTGAAAAAAAAACTTAAACATTTTTGGCATGTCACATCGGTTTCTGTTTTAGCTTTGTTAATAAATGGGAACTCTTTCGCTAATTCTTCTGTAAAATTGCACAGACGTCTTTTAGCTTGTGACATTTTTAATTACGTAGCAATAGCAATTAATGGCGCGATGATTAAAGCTGGGTAATGTGTGTAATCCTGTGTGAATTTAAATATGCATTAGGTAATTTTCAATTATGAATAAATGTTTTACCTCTGAGCGTAGGATAATCGAGGAAGGGTTACAATTATTAACCCACAACCATAACATTGACAACAATAAACTGCATTTCAGAACACAACACACAACCCACACAACCGCGTCTCGTATGTGATTCACCGAATTTTCCTGTCGGTGTAACAAAAATTTGTTTTGTAAACTGAACTATCGACAAAACTGGGTAAACTAGGTATTATACTATTCTTATTCAACATCAGTGTCGTTATGCTACTACTACTCCACACAAGAGGTCTCCAGTCATTTAGGATAGGAATAAGTGAAAATTGTAAATGCTGTACGTTTGCTGTACATGCGTGTATGCTGTACGGCCTAACTTAATGCTGTACAATACAGCAAAATTCCGTACGTCTGGTCACCCTATATACCTGTAGTACATTCTTACTTACCTGGTAGATTAATCGTAGGAAGTGAATTAGCTACTAGTCGTCTCCCACTGCGATATTCAATTATAAAATGAGAGGCACATACAAAGCAGTTGCTTGCGAAGTAAGGCTTCCTTTCATTATATAATCTGCCTAAATCACCTCCTATTCTTTCAAGTCATATCTTCAAGATAAGAAGCTTCTTTGTAGGAAATTTATGCCTGTTAAATATTTCTAAAATTATAGCTTCAAAATACGATATACGGGTAATTTTTTTAAAACGACCCACCTCAGATATTTCAGAAAGGAATTCAAAAATTTCCAAAAATACGTCTACTTTTAATTCAAGGGGGAACAATTTGACATATGAATTACACTTTTGACGTTTACATCAGCGCCTCCACGAGTACCTGCCCTCCTCCCCGCCCCCCATGAATTTTAAATGGAATGACCCATCGTGTGGTACCTCAAGTAAAAGCTTATTTCATTAGGATTACGGTGATGTATCATTTGTTCACTTTCTATCTAATTGAATATCTAAAAATGATCGATTTCGTAATATATAATCATCCAGACAGCTGGGTGTAAAAAGCGTATAAATAAAATAAAAAATCGAAGAAAAAAGGGGTAGATAATAAAAGCAAGTTTTTAGAAATTGCATCCATTATTTTTTTAACAGATTTTGGTGTAGTCGGTTTCTATTGGCGGACGTTCCTTGAAAACCGTACCTGAACTTTTTGTACTTATTTTGACATTTTGAGGTTACGTTTATATCGTAAGTTGGTAATAACAGAAAACGCAAGCTGTATGAGTTTGTGGCGTAGATATAGAGGAATGTTTAATAATTTATTAAATTATATCAAAATATTGTTTTATTTTATTTTATAATGGAATTTCATAAGTGGTATCTTTTTTGCTATGCAAATGTTATATTTTATGTAGTTAATAAATTTTTTATTCAAATTTTTTATTCGCCTGTGTACGTTCTGGTGCATTAATATAAATAATTTAAATACATTCCTTTGTTTTATTTTATTGAGGTATTGCAGTAATTTTGACAATAAAAGACCGTCCGTTATCTCCTTTTGGTTAAATCTCAAGAAATCAATATGTGTATGTTGGGAATATAATATAATGCTTAAAACGAGTCAAATTGTATCAAATTTATTTATTTAAATAAAGAACGGTCTTTTATTGTTAAAGTTACTGTTAATTAAAAAGTATATTCTTTTAAATAGTCGAGAAGCAGTTGAAGCATTTTGTTGGCCAACATTGGCCCATATACCTTTAAAAAGTGTCTAATTAATGAAGGCCCACCGCTGGGAAAATATAGTTGGCTCGACTGTCGGCCGTATTGACATATGTTTGATGGCCCAATGAAGTTTAGCGCTTAAGGCCCTTCAGCACCTTAAGTGGGAGGTAGGCATTGGGCCAGTACTTCTCCGACTGAAATTTTTTGTTAGGTACCATTCTATCAAATGTTCTGTGGTATGGGTATTACTATTTTTTCACTCACATTATGGGCTAAGTTGACTGTTTCCACTCTCTGAAACCAACTTGTTGCATCTTCTTCAATACCACCACCAAATTCTGGTAACAATGCAGCAATCTCCAAATTCGATAATTTGATCCTGCTCGTTATTTAATGTACTCGTAACAATTTCGATTATATCTCGTACAGTAATATGCGACTGGCTACCGTCCGTTTCTACCTCTACGGTCACCGGATTTTCCACCGAAGTATCCGTTTCCGACATCTTGCTACTGTCTACTACCCTTTCGCTGGAGAGGAAAATACACCGCTCTCGGTCCCCTTCTTAACAAAACCACCGCAGTAGACAAGTGCCTTGACTCTCGTAAGCACATACGGTAATATCGAGTAATATACCACTTCTGAGCTGTAAGCCTCGCTGTCTTAATTTTATTTCAGAGTAGGTCAAATGAAACACAACCGTCTTCCTCTTACTTTACTTGCATGCTGTATATAACTTCATAACAGTGATATTAAAAGTAACTAAAATATACTACCAACAGTAATAAATAAATGTTTGTTTAGGCTTACAGGTAATATATTTTTACAGTACCTATATACATTTAAAATAAGAAATGCACTTTTTAGAAAAGCGGAACATTTTAAAAAATCGGCGGGACGCGGGACGGTCCACCAAAAAGCAGGACTTTCCCGCTAAAATCGGAACGTGTGATCACTTTATAATTGCATGTCATTTCTCAACTTCTTGTTTCTTATATTTATCTCTACCTTATTAATAAGCATGTATACAGGGTGTCCATTTAGTGCGCCCGTGGACGATATCTCATAAATGCGTAATTGTAGAGAGAAATATTTCATATAAGAAATATTTGATTTACAACTGCGCATTTCCTAAAATTATTGTCGACTATACAGGGTGTTCGGTTATTGATAAACGATGTCTAACTTTAAAATTTTAAGTGCAACCCCCTATATATTACTTTATATTCTGATGGTTCATAAAATTTTACATAAAAATGGTCCAAAACATTTTCCCCAAAACTTAACAGTTTCCCAGATAAATGATATTTTTTGAAAATTTTACCATTTGCATCATCTGCGTAAAAATTTAATATCTCACTCGATGTTCGATATTAAAAAATAATATTTGTCAGCATTTTAGATGATATTCATGTTCATTGGAGTAAAGGTAATATTCATAATTTAAAGAACGAACAGTATCACCCACCAGACGATATTCTAAGAGTAGTACGTTTTATAGATTTTGCAATAAAATTAGATTGCTTAGATTTACAAGCCAATTTGTAGAAACTGTCAAAAATGGATTGTCTCTGGTCTCAGCTAATTTTTGTTGTACATTGCAATCTGCACTTTTTATTATCACATAGTGTTTTTATCTTTTTTTTAGCAATCTCGCGACCAGATATAGTTTTATACGCTTACCCAGAATTAACAATTTTTCTTTTATTTCGTTTCCAGTTACTTTCATTACGTACTCTCTCTTTTGGCCTATAATTCCGTTCATCTAGAAGGCTTTCTGCAGGTACTTCTGTGTTAGATGTGGATGGCATATCTGTACTACAATTTTCTGTATGCAATATTTCAGAATTTTCTGACGATGATCCATTGATCATTGTGCATCCATTGATCATTGCACCATTGTGCATAATCTGCGTCATTTATGCTATCGTCACTAGAAATGTGTGGATCTTTTCCGTCGCTACTTACAACCTGAAAATTGCTTCATTATTTGTCTAATTTGGGGTTATGTTAGGAAATATGACTCACAGAATCAGTACCGCATGTATTATTATTTGTTGATAAAGCGGCTAAAACAATTTTTCGGCCTCTAGTGCACTTAAAATACTTTTTATCCGTTATAATAATCCACAGTAATCACTAATTTACACACGTTACTTTTACCGTCTACACATAAATAGGTACTCTAGTCATGCGCGTGCAAAATTCATACTTTTCTTCTTTATCAAATTCAACGTTCTTTGTCACTAACAATGACTAAATAGTAATACAAACTAATAAGTTACTATTATTATTAGTTATAATTATTAGGATGGAGATCAGAATTCGTCACACAAAAAGTAAATTTTGATGCACTAATTATACATTTGAAAATATCTCAGTATAACATTAAAATAGGTAGGTATTTAATGAAATATGGGATTATCTTAAAATGTTTCATTATTGCATTCAATCAAGTAATACATTTTAAAATTACATTAGTGAGACATGATGTTTCCAATACCTATTTTATATATTTGATAATATCTCAGTATTGCAATGCACGTGGCACATTATTTACTACCTTTGATATCTCCAATTTTGAAATTTTTTTAAGATATCTCGAAATATCTTAAATAATTATAAAAAAGTAGGGTTAAAAATTAAATTCTCGTCCTATTATCTTAATTGCTTTGTTTTCTCCTTTTGCGACTTCTCTCATTTGCTTCGCTTACTAAAACACCATCTACATCCATTTTTTTTTTCGGTAAATACATAGACCTTAGAGAATAAACGAGCTGATTTTCGTGAGTGTTTATTTTCATGTAAATAAAAAAATAAAATTCTATTTGAAAAGAAACTTTAGGATAATAATCTTTTTGAAAAAAATGCAATCTTTTGACATTTATTTTATATGAGATAAAAAATTTTTAGAACGCATTCAGTTTGGTAACATGTAGATGTAGTATTGAAGCACCCAGCACCACCTACGTCAGTAGCTGAACTAATTGTATAATATTCCTTTTGAAAGTTTGCTCCTCATATGCATATGAGGTTAGGTAAATGTACTGTGGAAAGGTACTAAAGTTAGGGCAATATATATTTTTAAATTCAGTGCTTTTTTTAAAGAGAATATGCATGGAGGACAATAGTCCTCCACGCGACTACTGAAGGGTTAAAACGGCGTTTTAACGAATTTTAAATTATCTCGATGTACGACGACTGGATGGACATGTAAATATATAATTGCATGTTGTGTACTCCACAATATATGCATATTACAAGATGACATTATAAATATAGAATATGGAGATCACAATGATGAAGATGTCCAAAATAACATCGCTGATGTTCCTGAACCCGAAACGGGTGTAAACAAAAGAAATCGTCTCTGTCAACAATTGATATAATACATATCAGTACAAAAAATATATTATAAAACAAAAAAATATATATGTATGTACATATTATAAAAATGTTATTATTGAAATAAACTACATAATAAAAAATAAACTATATTATTAAGTTCAAACTACATAAAAAATTAACTACATTAAAAATAAAGATTTTGCTATGAAGAAAAAAATAAAATGTATTCTTCACTTTTAAAAAGCAACTGTTCAATTATCGTCTTTCTCCATATGATTCTTGAACCACTGGAATATCTTTTCCTTTTGGTCCAATCTCTCACGATGCCTCTTTCTTTTGCCTCTTCTTTAGATTCAGCTTTTGGCCTGGTTTTTCTACAACTAGCTTCAATCCTGTCTACAATTTATTGTAATTGATGCATAATGTTTATTTTCGTCACTCAATCACTCACCAGAGTCTGTATCACTATTTACTTTCTTGTTCTTTATAGGCACCATTGCACCAGTATCTTCCCTATCATCTCTAATTTTTTCTCTTTCACCTTCTCTAATTTTTATAATGCCAGTACTACTACATGTAGCTATAGGGTTTATACTAGGATCTTTGAAAAACATTGAATGCAGCAACTACAATAAAGTTTTATAGTAGTAGGAACTCGTAAACTAGTAAGAAACAATGCCTACCTCAAAATAAATCCATGTTTTACTATCTGCCCCTGTTTATTGATTTGCTTTCAAAATATTTTCATACTGCTTCCTTAGATTCCTCTATTTTTCGTCACATTTTTTTAAAGATTTATTAACTTTGCTTTGTTTCAACGTATCACTAATAATAGTCCACGCTTGCTTTTTATTATACATTGGTAACATTAACTTTTCTTTCTGCTCGTCATATGTATTTATTAAAAGTAATATTTCCTCGTAGCTCCATTTCTATGTGTTCTGTTCTATTATACCTTCTCCCTCCTCAATATCATCCCCGTTGTCTAACTGTTGTGTTTGTGCGTTTGGCTGATAGCCAAACGCTTTTCCATCAGGATCTATTGGCACATGTTCAAATGTTGCAAGGCAGGAATGCATTGGAAAATGCCGACATGCAGTTTCGAAACCCCTTGCAATAAAAAACGAACAATAGCCGCATTGTATATCCATATTACTCTAAAATATATAAAAAAATATATAAAACATAATAGGTTAGTATTTTACATACCTACCTCTATTTTATATAAATTTATTGACGTAAAAAAATCTATAATGAAAAATAATAAAACTCCGTAGAATTCAAATATAAACACCGATAAACACAAAACATAACCTATACCAGACATTTACCACTAAAAACCTGCATTTGAAAGCGGTGACTTCGGTTACAAGCAATTTGAACCAATTTCGGACAACCGTGTTTCGTTAGCACACTTTTTTCAGGATTGTGTGTTTTGTTCAATCACAACTGCGGTTAAAATATTATATTTACGGTATATACTCTAAATAGGAGCTTTGTTCATTATAATTCATCGAATAGAACGAATAAGGGTATGTTTCGCGATTCAATAATTTGGAACCTATGGTTAGGTTACGGTTTCGTGATGGTTAGTCAGAGTTTGCTGAAATTCTTGCGAAATAACGGAACGACTCTCAGTTTTCTATTTGTTTATATTCTTTGATTTCTTTATTTATACATGTATACGTAGGTTATAGTATTAGTCCGGAAAGATGGCAAATAATGCCCACAAAATTAAAAATTGGTATTTTTTAACAGAAAATGTAATGTCTAGCAACAGCAGTAGTAGCGATGAAGATGTATTCTGTAAGTATAGGTATACATCTATTTTAATGTTTTTATTCATACAAAAATTATTTTTTCTAGCTGAGAGACCTCAAGATAATTTTTTACAAATAATAGAACAAATGAATGAGGGTGAATTTAAAAAACATTTTCGAATGAAAACAAATACAGTAAATGAAATTTTAAAATAAATACAAAGTGACATATCGACTTGCATTATTGATCGAGGAAAACATTCAATAAATGCATATAAGCAATTATTAATCACAATCTGGTATTTTGCTACACCTGGTTCCTACAGGTAGGCATTTATATATGTATAAAGTTATTATTATAATTAGTATGTATCATTTATAGATCAATATGCAGTCGTTTTGGAATAGGAAGGGCTACAGGGCTGCGAACAGTAGGGCGTGTTTGTAAAGCTATTTTGAAATTAGCTCCTACATATATAAAATGGGCAGAAGGGAAATATGCAGAGGAGGTGATCAATGGATTTCAGAGAATGGGTTTTCCTGGAACTATTGGTTCCATTGACGGTTCATATATACAAATACCACAACCAAATGATCATGGCTTGGCATATATGTGCAGAAAAATTTTGCAGCTGTAATATTACAGGTAAAGTATCTTATGGATCCATTGAATTATTTCTGTAACATATTTTTTTCTTACTGCAGGCTGTTTGTGATAATAAAATGCTGTTTACTCACTGTTATGCTGGAGAAGTGGGCTCCAAAAATGATGGTACTGTTTTGAGAAACAGCGAGGTATGGACATATTTAACCCAAGTGCCGGATAAATTTCCTTATAATAGCCATTTAATAGGCGATAAAGCATATCCTTGTATGTCTAGGTTAATGACACCTTATAAAGATTATGGACAAATGTCTAGGAGACAAAGAAATTATAATTATCAACATTCTTGTGCTAGAAGTGTAATTGAAAGAGCTTTTGCTCTCCTTAAAGGGAAGATTTCGAAAATTGAAATTTATGGATGTGAAGTCGATTGAATGGATACCAAGATATACCAGAGCATGTTGCATATTGCATAATTTATGCATTTTGCAAAGCGATGTCTTACAACTAGACAATGCTATGCAGAATGTTCAAGATTATGAAAACATAGTACATGTAATACAGGATGAAGAAAGAAGATTAGGTCAAGAAAAGAGACAGTAACTGCAAACACTATTAATTTTAATCATGAATCCTAAAATTTTATACAATATCATCTACAAATTATATTACGATTTTTTCCCTTTCACATCTCGATTAAACTCTTAAGAAAGAATACAAATTTTGAATTTACTTATATATTACATAATAATCATATACTACATACATACATACATAATAATCATATACTACTATACTAGTCGGGCTAGTGGTCTAGTGGCTTGTGCACTTGCCTCGTAGTCCGACAGTACCGGGTTCGAACCTCGATGCTTCCTTTCTGAGTTTGGTTTTCTGTAGTTTTCCAAATTCCACGGCAAATGCGGAAAGGTAACATCTTAAGTCGGTCTACAGCCGCAGGCGTAATAATAACTCATGGCCAGCCGATGCCCCCTGTAATTGGCGCAAGCTGTTGGGGGATGCTAAGGCATGAATTATTATTATTATTATTATTATTACTAAAAGAAAAAAATATATCTTGTATAATTTGCAAATGAAATGAAAGGTTTACATGAGGTACATTTTAAAGATAAATAAGGCAGAGAAAGATAACGGCAAAAATCTTTATTGGTATATTATTTCTAACTAAGTATTCTTTAATCTCTTACAATGCTTATCATAAGCTATTTTGGTAACAAAATCCATTTCCTTATATCGGAGATCCTTTCCCGACAGTATGTTATTTATAATTTTTATATATATCTAAATAAAATAATATTGATCGTAACCTTAATAAATACGTCAATATAATCACAATGCTCGGTGCAAAATACACATATTTTGCACATAAGTTATTTCTACATATATTAGAGGAAGTGGTGCAAATGTGGAAACCCTGTTTAATTTTTTTCTATAACTAGTTCGTTTACCAATAGAATATTTCTAAAGTCTGGAAAACACTTCACAAAAATGTTATTAACACTAACCGTTTCAGGTTTTATGCAAAAAATTACGTTTACATTGTAATAATAATTGTCAATGAAGTATGAAACACTGTATATTACATACATGATAAAATTACTCTTTGATCCGAGTTTCAAAATGTGCTGGTAATGTGGAAACATTAGTTTTAAGGTGAAAAACAGTCCCAAACCGTAAATTATTAGAACATTTTATTATTATATGTTACAAAAACAATACAACGGCTTAATAACTGAAATTGTAAAGAAAAAACTGAACTATTTGATAAAATGTTCACTTGCAAAAGTCACAAATGTAATGCTCATTTTCACACCCAGAGCACAAAGTATGGCACCATGAATCACAAAGTAAGCACCTAATCCAAAGTTCCCCTCGAACATCATTTGAAAAAGCCTCTCCGCAAAAAATACATAAGGCGTCATTCTCTTCTGCTGGAATTTCACCCACAGGCAGCTCCATAACTGATTCCCCTGAGAATATTGAATCGCTGTCTGACTTTTCTTTAAATTCAAGTTTTCTGTTGCAAGGTTTGAGTTGTCGTGTTTTCGATTTTCCTTTCCGAGGTAGTTTTTTAGCATTGTTCAAAGCTTTTTCAAGTTCCATTTTATAAGGAGAGCTTGTAATGACTGCAGCCGAAGATGGTTTTCTTCCTCTGTTTGAAGTTTTCCGCTTTGGCGCAGATACTTGCATTATATGCCGAGGTGAAACATATGTAGTAGGTTGATTTGAAGGACCAGCTTCTTGTAGATCGACATCACTGAGCCGGAAAGGGTTGTGTGGTATTCCAGCATCTCGATCATTCTGAGCAGCAGGCGTGGAGGCGCATGACGAATGATCACTGAACTGAAGCCTGGTAGACGGAGGCGACTGAATATTTACATCAGGACTTGGAATTGCTTCAGTTTGCGAAGAAGATTCTGAAGGTAAGAAATCAACATCCTTAAAAACAGTGCGGTCACATGGGTATATCCCCGTAACTTTGAACCCAGTAGCAGCAATACGTCCTGTTTGGCATTGCAAGTAAGCCTTCCCAAAAAGTTCTGCGATGTCATAAGGGCCTACGGGCCGAGTATTGTGTCGCAAAAACTGGCGTACAAATTCACTATAATAAGTTTTCAGAGGTCCCATAAATGTTTTATCCAACGGTTGGGTTTTGTGGGATGTATGTGGGGGAATGCTGACGATTGTAACATGATTTTTACGAGCTAGATCTATTTCTTGAAGATTCCTCATATGGGTGTTGTGCCCATCGAGAATTACGAGGACAGGAGACTCTTCACTCGGACGTGTCGTTTGAAGAAAGTGGTGGAACCACTCAGTAAACAGATCCGTTTGGATCCACCCAGACGGATGGCATCTGCCGAGTGACGCCGGTGGCGCTCCTCTCATGAGAGTATCCGTCATGTTCTTTCTTGGAAAAATCATCATAGGGGGTACAAAAGTACCTCTTGCGCTCATACAACAAATTACTGTAACCAGTGAACCTCGTTCTGCTGATGTAATTGCGCCCACTTGCCTTTTCCCTTTTAATCCAATAACATGTGGTATTTTAGTTTGTATAACCGTTAGCCCGGTTTCGTCGACGTTAAACACCCTGTCACTTGGGTAAGGATGTTTATCGTACTCAGCCGTTAACATATTAAAAAACTTATCAATAGCATCCTTGTTAAATCCATTACATCTAGAAAATGAGATCCCGATTGGTTTGTGTATAGTGAGCCTCTTCTTGTGACGTCTTATGAATAAGTCAAACCAGGCTCTGCCTGCAGTTTTATTTAGAAACGGGTGTGGAACATTGTTCCTAACAGCCAACTGGTAGGCCAATCTTTTTACATCATTCCTCTTTAAGCCATAGAAACGATCATCCATTTCTATTAAATACTCAACCAGCTCTGTTTCCAAATTAGCAGGTAAAACAGGCTTTCGTCCTACTTTGAGGTTTACACACTCTTCAGGTGTTTTATCACTATTGACAAATCTTTGCAAAGACGTCTGAGAAACTTCGTAAAGCTTCACAGCTTTTCTCAAACCCATCTTCTTTTCTCTTACGGAAACAATCGCTTTCATCATAGATTGCGCATCCCAATTCTTCAATTTACCCTTGGGCTTGCAACCAATAATCTTCCTCGGCATCTGGAAAAGGCGCGTAGGAAATGTAGTAGACACAACAAATTTAGTTGAGGGAAATGTGGAAACGTTTCCACATTTCCCCCAGTGTTGTGCTTCCACATTACCAGCATCGCTACATTGAACTATAAAGTTAAAACTATGCTACATTTTCAACCTAGGAATTTACTTACTTGCACAAGATTGTAGCGTATTTTTTGCTTACCAATAACCGCCTAAGCGCTAAGAAATAGCTTAGTAGACTATGTGATTAACACACTTTAAAAACTTACCTTAAAAGTTTGAATATTCAAGAATAACTTTGGACAACCACATCACAGACAATACACAACAGAGTGGCTGCCAGCGCTCCTATAGACTAACTAAGGAAACTCAGTAACAAGTTGAAACGGTCACAACTAGATGGCATCAGCTCCAGAGCCCTAGAAATTGTGCTTCCACATTACCAACACGTTTCCACATTTGCACCACTACCTCTACTTATTAATTGCTCTTTAATTCTAGTAGTCGTTATAACATATGGTAACATAAAAAGTAACTGGTCACACAGCATACTAAACGCTGCTGTAAACGTAGACGAAGGATGAACTAAATTACAATCTTCAAATTGCGTGTACTTTATCAAAGTATTTTCCTGTAACTCTGATTTTGCTGTCACTTTTTTTATTGCACACACTGCAATCAATTAGACAAAACAATTTTCGCACAACAGATCCAGCGACATATGGAGTAACTAAATCCACTACTAAAATTCGTGCATTAGTTTCATTTGGCATTGAAATATTTACCTTATTTAACGGTAACATTTGCACTTTTATTTTATTTTCTAAAAACACCTGAAGATTACTCAGAGCACCAACTGACTCATCCTCTTCACAATTAGCACCTGCAGAATGTGCCGATACAAAATTATTAACTAGAAGGGACTTAGTGGATGGCGCAAATGATGACCAGGTTGGATTTATATTCCTTATTCCGTGGCTTCTAACGCACGAAAAAAAATTTTCAATAGGATTGATTAAAAGCTCTTGGAGATACATGCCTAAACTCTTTTCCTACTAATTTCTGGCATAAGTATATGAAGCCACGCAATGTGAAAATCCAATTTTTAATTGAGGGGATATTTACGCGACGTGAGCATTTAGGGCTCCGAAAATACATTAATTGCAATATTGGGAGGCAAGATTGCCAAAATTTGATATGTCCAGATTTAGTTGTAACCACGCATCTCAACCTCTTTCCTGCAAGTGCTAAAATGCTACTACCATTGACACTGTCGAACAACTCATCAAAAAACAAAAAAAGGTCGCGGATTAAAATAAAAAGTTGAGGATTCATCTAGATCCCTACTAATCATAGCCCTGGTTTTCATAGCAGTTGCTACACTGTGACTGAAGACTTGTGTACAATTTCTAACTTTCATCTTTTGAATTTTATCCGGTAGAACGTGCTCATCGGTTAACTTCATAAAATAACTAAACTTGCTCATCTGTTTATCTAAATAGTATAATTGGACAAGAAGATGCCAGGAAGCAACTTTCTCTGTCCCATTTTGTGTGAAATAAAGATCTTTATTTAATAAACTATTTCTAATGCCCTTTAAAAGGTGAGGGCAATCATACAAATGTACAATTTCCAAATTGTCTATAAGGTAACCTTGTTACCGGTTTTCTATATTTTGTCGAAGGCAATATGAATTTGTATCTGATATCAGTTGATTTATTGCTGCAGTGTTGGTGGCACCTTGGTCACAAATCGATCCCACTGGATGTAATCCTATTTGCCGAACATGCCTTACAATATATTTTATTATTCTCACCAAATCTGTGGTGGAAGTAGTGTGCTGCGAAAAATAAAAACAAATTGGCTGCTTCCACTTTCTGTGTATGCCTCTTAGCATAAAAAGTAATGCATGATCAGCAAACAACAATTTACGCTCTTGACCAAAATCCACAAACCCTTCAACGAAATCTTGACCAGGGTTATATTATAAACCGGTATCCAAAGAAATTTCATCGAAAAGTATTACACAATATTTGTCACTTTCTTTCATTTTCTTTACTCTATCTTTTAAATGAGAAAAAATACATTCGTTGATACCACACTTAAAAGGGATATTTGACATCAATTTTCTTAATGTTTTTAGAGACGACAAGGCAAAAATTTTGGACAAATAACGGTAACCTTTTCCACTTTGTTTAAAAATGGATAAAGCAAAAACCTTATCCTGAAGGCTAAATCTTCTACTTCTTGGTTTCAACGGCTGATTTTTATATTGGCTGTATACAAACTGCACGGTTGTTTCATTCATATTTTTCATTAAACTTATAAAATGTGGCCTCTTCTTTAATGTTAATAACACATTTTTTACTTCTTTGCTTTTCTTCTTTGCTCGACGACAAGCTCTCAAACATAACTGCAGATTTTTATGTAGCATTTTAGCATCTGGCGATAGATGTTTGATATCTTTGGTAATGTGGTAGTTAGACCCTATAGAAAAAAAAATGAGAATACTATCGAATTGTTCAAATTTTGAAACATATTGTGTTTATCATTACTTACTCTTTACTTTTGATAATGTTCTTAACTTTGAAGAACTGGTAAAAACAACACTTGCAGTACAAGGTAATTGTTGTTCTCCTAAAACACAAAAAAAATCACTTCGTAAAAATAATAAATTTAGATAATCATTCACAAAATAGAGGAAAATCAAAAATTTGACCTCATTGTTTTTTGCATATTAGCTCTATTAATTAGATAATTAAAAAATTAAATTAATAGATATATGGGACGTGGTGTCTCTTCTACAAAGGGTCTTTTCCTACTGTACATTTTGGCAGCCTTACTAACTGATAACTCTCCTGGTTCATCCAGCGCACAATGCATAGCTAAACCAGCACTTTGCGAAGAGAACTTCTCCAGTGCTTCTAACAAAAATTAAATAGATATTTTGATTAGGATTTTTTTCAAATTTTTTATAAGTTTATATTACCTTTTAACATTGGAGGAGTAATAAATTTCGAAGATGGTTGTTCGAAAAAACAATTACTTTCACAAGAATATTCTATAAAATGAAAAATGCATTTTTATTAATCTTTTCATTAATAAAATAATTTTTTTTAATTAACCAAGTAGGCAAGCCAAGTTTAAAGTAGGCAAAGCAAATTTCATAAGTTTTCCATTTTCTTCTTTGCACTTTTGGTCAAAGTGAATATCACATACAGCATAGTACTTCAAATTATCTGGATCCGCAAGAGATAATTTAGGATTATTTATCCTTTCATTCCAGATATCTTTGATTTGTGGGTTGCTAAGAATATAATGCCTAAATAACAAGCATATCAAGTATTAAAAACATTGAATTGACGATCGATGTATTTATAGAATATATTTATAGCTTATATATGAATCAGTTGATCTTGAAGGGTACTATGTAACTTTTATGCAGTTTTGAGAAAAACTAAAAAAACTGAATACCTTTGTTGTGTCAGATTTATCGTTAGATATTATTGTGAAACTGGTTTTATATTGTCTGTGCACAAAAAATGGAGATATCTTACCCATGATATTAAGACTCCAACTAATGTTATTAAAAAAAAAAGAAAGTGTAGTTAGGCCCTTTCTGCATCTAAGACAAAAAGGCAAGTAATGTCAATTCAAAACACTGATTTATTAATTTTTGAACAATGAATACATATTGTTAAAACAAACTTGACATTTCATAGAAATATTTATTACTCTTTAGCGTGTTTGGATGGCTTCTTCGTTGGCCAGCAGCGGATAATGTTGGAGTAAAATTCTTTATATTCCTCTTCTACGTAGGTTAGCAGTTTTTGCAAATGCTGTATCTTAGTTTCCAGTATGGGAACATTTCCCTCAGGATATGCTTTGGTGTGAGGTAATTCGAGAGGAGTACGTTCATTATTTCGAGGCATATGCAGTGGAAATGTATGATGTACGAAACTATTGATATATTCCGAAGCGACCAGATATCCTGGTTTCGATGATTGGTGGAGAAAGTAGTGGAACTGGGATATAGAAAATGACTGTTTCTGGTTTCTTGAAACGCCCCTCTTATCGGTCTCGAGTGAAAGAAATTGCTTTTTGTAATATTTTGTCCACCAATTTTTAAAATCTAGCACATCTTCAGTAGCAATTTCTTTTACTGTAAAATGGTTTTTTGTACTGGATGTTACAACCATTTCAGTGTATTGGTGAACTGAGAAGATCCTATCGTGTTGCTTTAATTTTTTTTATCAATCCAAAATCCCTATCACAGGGTAAAAAAGAGTGCCCTCTGATAGGAAAAAAATGTTCCACTTTAGCGAATCTACCTGTTTCAGTTAATGCCATGCACATACGTACCATGGTATGGTTCTTGTTTTGCCCTGGACAATTGTCAGAATACAGCCGAAGTTCTGTTACTGATTCGGGGATGCAGTTATTAATATAGTCCAACACGAAGGAGCAAACTTCGTTTGGTCCCTTATTGGCGAGTCCTTTATGGTAAATGTAGAAAAATGCCTGACCTGTTTTCAAATTATGAATGCCGAAGATATTAACGATCAGTTGAGTTAAATAAAACAAGTCCTGTACTGGAACTTCAAGGAGATGGACGTTCTGCATGAAATCGAAAGCCAGTGGTACCATTTCATCTCGGTTTTTACACTCGTAGGTAGATTGTTGCAGTGAACTATAAAATTTCTTTGCTCTTCTCTTATGTACCAACAATTCAGCAACAGCTGCTCTCTTGGCAGCATCCCCAAGAGACGGGCTTTTGATTTTCACATCAAGTTCTTCGCACTTACAACAAGTGTCTATTTGGGGACGTCCAAAACGAAGAGTAAAATGTTCATGGAAATATTTGACAAAATAGCTATAACTCACTGGAGCATCAGGATATTCTGTGGAATACATCTTGTACATAATTTTTAAAGTTAGCCTTGGATTGAGATATTCATAAGGTTGGTCCTTGTAATGAGCCACCTTTATAGGAAAAGCTTGAATATGCTGGCGTATTAAAATATTAGTTTCTTCGTTTATTGCATGCGTTTTTGGATTTGTACCTCGCTTATCACGAGGAGTTTCATTTTTTTTAAGAAGATTCTTAATGCGCTTTAATCTTTTTACTCCAGTGTCGTGTAAACGCGTTTATAACGTTTTGGCATACTTTCAACCTTCTACCATTAATAGATACAAAATGAACAAAAGAACAACTTCTCGAGATATTACTATCTTCATTTTTGGTGTTTGGTGTAACCCGACGTTGAACATTACGTATTTCTATGCTTCCTTGTAAATAAATATCTTGCTCGTCTTTTGTTTTTAATGCATAAAATTTTTTTAATATGTCATTCCTCTGATCCTCGCCAACTTTTTCGAAGCATTTCATCGGGCATCTGTTATAGACGAGCGTTATTATTGAATTTTGTTCTTATTCTTAAGAAAGGCACTTACCGACAAGGAAGACCGATTTTCTTTGCAACAACATCGTTACCGTTGTAGTCTTTATAAGCAACTCCTTCTACTCTGCTCCGTTTAATAACATTTCTGCTGTATACATCAGTATTACGTACACCTTTTTTCCGTTTGTTATGCAACGGCACTTCAGTTTCTGCACCTGCCTCTGAAGACTCTGATTCACGTTCCATGATTAAAAAATATTGTTGAAATAAGAACTAACAGCACTAACACATTGCACTTTCTCACATTAGCAATGTTACTGTGTCGGCCATGCTTATAAAGCCGGTAATACAGCAAGCAATACATCGTTTGTTGTTGAAAGATTCCAACTGACGTCACTTGGTCCCTTTGAACAATAAATCTTATTTAAAACTTGTGCCCACAACAACACCCGATGCTCGCACATAGACCCTTTCTACGTATAATGATGGGGATATGGTAGAAATATTAATATCGTGCAAAACCTCAAAATTGCGTTACTTAGTACCTTTCAACATCGACCGATTCATACATATAACATATATAGAATTTATAGTTTGTTATAATTAAACTTACCTAATTGCATCTTTATTCTTGCAATTCGGTACGCAACAATTTCTCAAGCATTTGCTTATTTTCAAAATCACAAAATGCTAACAACGACAATACAAACAACGAAATAACCGCTGGAAATATCAAAATAAAAAAACGAGAATAAAACACGAACAAATGAACAAATCCACAGCGAAGTCAAGCGAAGTAAAACCGCAAGCGGAATAAGAAAATTTAGAGAATAAGTCATGAATAAGTATTAATGCCAGTGCCAATAATCTAAATCCCTAAATCACCAATTGCGAAGTCGTACCAACCTGGTAACATGTCAGTATTTCCTTTAAATTGCTGTGCCATCTGTTGTGGCTCTTGGAAATAACGCTTTGATAACTTTATGCAACACCAATAGATGGCCTACAAAATCGAATTTCAAAACATGTACAATACATACCACCATCGAACCACGCTGGTTGGTCTTAAATTGTTCATTTATTACATTCGGATGTAGGGGACGTAAATCGTGATCGTTCGGATATT
This sequence comes from Holotrichia oblita, assembly GCA_023690525.1. Lineage (NCBI taxonomy): Eukaryota > Metazoa > Arthropoda > Insecta > Coleoptera > Scarabaeidae > Holotrichia > Holotrichia oblita. Next base: position 68,556,952 of record CM043023.1, read on the forward strand.
AAGTCTGTCGCCGTCCGATCGAGCTCGATTTGATCGGATCATTTTGGCAGACGACCGGGATTAATCTGTCAAAAGGTTATGTTTTCGTGGTTTTAGTGTTTATTTTTGTTTTGTTAACTTTACGATTGTATTGAATTTCAAATTACATGGTTAACGTTGTTTTGTTAAAATGAAAGAAATTCAATTGTATGATCCAGAAGAAGAAACCGATTACAAGTTGAAGATAATGTTTATGAGGAAATTGTCTCACGAGGAAGTAAATATAAAAGTAATTGTTTACATTTAAGATTATTACGTTTTTGTTATATTATTACTCTAACAAATACTTTTAGATTTTGGCAATGTCTCTATTGCAAAAACAACGAGAGAAGAATAATTTTGTGGCTGCCTATAAGGTATGGCATAGTGATAGTACACTTGAAAGCTCTTCAACAAATTCCAATAACTGTGACTTGCAAGAAACCTCAGTAACCAATAGAAGTTTTGATAATCAATCGGAAACAGAATTAACCACTGTAGGTAAGTGATTTGTGTTTGTTACTACTTTGTTACCTATATGTTTTTACCGGTAATCAATATGTCATCAGTCACAGTAACATATTTGAAGCTTAAGTATTTTTGCTGTTAGTAGGGTAGGGTGGGCCACCATAAGACATGGGCCACAATGAGACACCGATATATTTCCATTTAGGTATACTATTGCCATCTGTGGATTTAGTCAGACGAATAAACTCAACCGTTCCAGTTACTAATATAATTCTATGCACTATTTGATCTCTCTCAGTCGAGTTGTGATTGTCATTAGGTGTGTATTGAGTGAATTTTTTTCCATTGTGTATTTTCGATCTTCTGTGTGGAGAACCAAAATAATAATCAAGGTAAAGTATTTATATCATTTTTACTACTGATTAATAAGCTTTGTTTTAAACTAAAAAAATCTGCTATTTACTAATTAATAACGGACATAACGAAACATTTTGTAAATACGTGCAAACGGGCTACCATGAGACATATTTTTCGGGCCACCTTGAGACACTGTCTCATGGTGGCCCATTGAAACAACGAAGTTCAGTAGGTTTAAAAAATTTTCAGATGTCACGTGGGCGGAAAAGAAAAAGTCAGAAAGGTGTATTTCCAGAGAAAAGTATGAGGAGAGCTGTTCAGCAAGTATTGGTTGGGGAAAATGGAGTAAAACTATCTCTGCGAAAGGCTGCAGGAGAAAATAACGTGTCTTTTCAAACTCTGCAAAGGTATGTTAAAAAAACACGAGAGAGTCCAAATACACAGATTTCTATGAAAAGTAATTATACACATAGACAAATATTCACTGAAAATGAAGAAAAGGAGCTAGTGGATTATATCATCACATGCTCAAAAATGTGCTACGGACAATCAACAAAAGATACACGTGAGCTGGCGTATGAAATGGCTAGAATTAATAAGAAAAAACTGCCGCCAAGTTGGGAGAAAAATAAAATAGCTGGTATTGATTGGCTACAAGGATTTTTAAAAAGACATAATAAAGAATTAAGCATTCGACAGCCTGAAGGTTGCAGTCTTTCACGAGCATCGTCATTTAACGAGCATAACGTTCAATTATTTTTTAATAATCTGAAAAAAGCGTATGACCGGTCCGACAAATTCTGTGATGGTACTCGTATTTACAACCTAGATGAAACTGGTACGACTACTGTTCAAAAGCCAAAGAAAGTTTTGTCGGAGAAAGGAATCAAGCAAGTTAGTTAATGTACCAGTGGTGAACGTAGGGTATTAATAACCACATGCTTTATAATAAGTGCCAATGGAAATACTTTGCCGCTGGCAATGATATTTCCGAGAAAAAAAATTAAACCTCACATGTTAAATGGAGCACCTCCCGGTACTTTAGGCCTTGCCACGTCAACAGGGTGGATGAATGGAGAGTTATTTCCATCCGTTATGAAACACTGCATACAATACAGTGGATCTTCGAAAGAAAACCCTGATTTTAATATGTGATAACCATGATAGTCATCTGACCATACAAACACTTAATATGGCTAAAGAAAACGGGGTTACCATTGTTACACTACCTCCACACTGCAGCCACAAACTGCAGCCATTAGATGTGTCTGTATTTGCTCCATTTAAGGCACATTATAATTCTGCGGTTGATTCTTGGCTATTACACCATCCTGGGATTCCACTATCTATATATCACCTTGCAGCTTGTGTGGGCATCGCATGTGAACGCGCCATGACTCCATCAAATATAAAAGCCGGATTTAAAAAAACAGGAATTTTTCCTTTTGATCGGGAAGCTTTCACGCCTGATGATTTCTTAAGCTCTTCTGTCACGGATAGACAATTGCCTACTAGCTTAGTTTTATCCAATTGTGATCAACCAAGTGCCTCAACACCGACTGAGAACACAATCGTTGTCAAAAATGATGACCAAACTTCATCAGTTCCGTTAAATTTACGACAATCTTCCGACAAAGCCACTGATGAAATTTCAGCACCACTTTTTGTTAGTCCTCGAATGTTCAAAGGATTTCCAAAAGCAGGCGAAAGGAAACTAAGAAAGAGTGAACGTAACCGAGCTGTAAGTTTTATTCCCACTGACACACCCGAGAAGGATAAAATTGAAGAAAAAGAATTGGCGAAGAAAGAAAAAGAAGAGCTTAAGAAAAGAAAACAGGAGCTTAAGAAAAGAAAAGAAGAGTGCAAGAAAGATTTATTTTCAAAGAAAAGGAAGTTAACTTCTAAGTCTAACGTTAAAGATATATCCTCCGATGAAAGCGAATGTGAAGATGAAATTTCTTATCAAGACGATTCCGATGATGAAGGGTGGGCTTCTGAACTCGAGGGTCCAAGTTTTGAAGAACTCGTTAGAGATCCTCAACCCGATGATTTTGTCCTGGTACTTTTCAAAGCAAAAAATGATGTGTTCTTTATAGGGAAAGTAATATCGCTAGAAAAAGAGTCGGATGATATTAAGATCAACTTTTTAAGGAAATCTTCAAAGGTCGAGGGACATTTTATTTTTCCATCTTCACCAGATATTTCAGTGGTTGCAATCAATGACGTTAAAATGATTTTACCAGCACCAAATTTGCTAGGAAATACAAGACGGTTGCAATCGTATTATAAATTCGAAATTAATTTTACCCAACTTAATATCCGCTAAAATGTTTCTTCGAAAATGTGTATTTTTACAATGTTTATGGTTTTGTACATTCCTATGAATAAAAATATATTTTTCATTGAACATGGCTAGATTATTTCAAAAATTACTTCTGTCTCATAGTAGCCCTTAAGTCGGGCCACTATGAGACGGCAGCGAAAAAAATAAATAATTAATATTCCCTCTATATGATACATTGGAATTGTATTTTTTGTATTTTTAGTGTAAGATGTTGGTAATGACCCTTCTTAAACCCAATAGTGCTCTAATTTGATTTCAATTAGTAAAATAATCCAACTAAACTTTTTATGTCTCATGGTGGCCCACTCTCCCCTACTAAAATTTGGAATGAACAAGCCATAAAATTAGTGATGAGTTTATGCAAAAAATATGACAAAGAATTTGAGTCAGGTGTCAAAAAGTATGTATGGCTTAAAATTTCCAAAGAATTATCAGAAAAATGTAACCAAGTATACACACATCAACAGTGTGATACAAAATTTAAAGGGCTTAAGAATATGTACAATCAAGTGAAAAAACATAATGAACAGTCGGGCCAGAATATCAAAATATGGATATATTATGATCTGGTGGATGAAATTCTATATTCAAAACCAGAAATTAATGCAGTAGCTATGTACATGTTCCAGTAAGGTAGGTCTTTTTGTGAAGGGTACACCCATGATGCAGCCTGAAGGTCAGTACCTAGTTTTGTTATCAACTGTAGAGTAAAAAGCCAAAGACAAACGGCCCCCCAAAGTCCCCAAAGAAATCTGAACGCGCTCCTAGCGGTCTACCTCAAAATTGTTAGACTATGATCGATCGATTCTGAGAGGCTGTAAGTATGTGTGATGAAGGATTGTCGTCTAGGTAAGGTGCATCGTGACATAGATATTAGTTTTGCGCACAATATGCATTTTTTTAGTCAAGGTAAAAAAAAAAATTGCGAGTTTATTGGTTCTTACAAAACAAACGAGTTCTAGTGTCTAAACTTAACTAAAGAGTGACTGTGGATGATGAAGCGTGACACTGCATGTCCTCAACATACTTTTCATAAGGTGGTACGTAATTATCGAGTGCTAATCGCAAGCATCATAATATATTCATCAGTTAGTCGATTGCGATATTTTGACTTAATCACCTTCATCTCAGAAAATGCAGACACGCACAAGTAAGTTGACCCAAACATTGCCGTCAGTCGAAGGGCGATTTGCCTTAGATTCGGATATTTATCTTCAGATATAAAACATCAGAATTTTGGATCAGATGCTGTGGCTTTGAGATGTATATTTGATATAATCTCCACTAACTCATTTTCAACAGAACATGAGTCACTGTTAAACTGACTTGCTATTTCAGTAGCTAATTCTTCAATGTTTTTACACGAAAAAGGATAACTCATAAATGATGCGATATTTGCCAATTTACAAAACGCATTTCGAATTGGCCCAAAATATTTGATAATTCTGTCTCATAAATATCATGATTCAACTTAGGAATCCTTGCTTTCCGAGACGGAAAATTTTTAACATTCTTACTTTTCAGTTGATCTATTATAAGTTGTAATTTACTTTTGAATGCGTTTATTGCGCTAATCATCTCAATAATAGTTTTTCCTTTACCTTGAAGCTCCAAGTTAATGTTGTTTAAATGCATCGCAATATCTGTCCAAAATGTAGACTTTATTTTATTTGCTTGTTTAATTAGGGAATTAGTTGCTTCCGATCTTGCTGATGTGATGTTGTCTTCAGTAGTGCAGTTCAAACAACAATTTAGATCTGTTTCGGTAAAATCGGCACTGCATTTATGATATATTTTAGACTGATCTTCTGAGTCACTCTCAGTATTATCTTCGTGCATGCTGCTTTGGTTTCCTTCTGCTATGATTTTCTCTAAATCCTCTTCTCTTTCTAAGGTAGCCATTATTTCTAAAGGCAAAGAAGACGTAGCCAATCCAACTCTGGGTTCAATGCCAAACATAGCTTTATAAGGACTTTGTCTTATACCTGAATGAAAAGCTCGATTTTTTATGAACTGAACGTACGGAAGACCTTCAGCCCATTGAACGCTGTTGTTATCCGTCATCCAAGCAGCTAACATGTTTTCAATGTCCTGATTAGCTCTTTCGACGGACCCTTGACTTTGCTTATGTGGGAGTTTACCGTGGACTATTTTACGTTTCGGCTACAATGTCTTAAATTCTTCTATAATGGAACTAGCAAATTCTCTGCCATTATCGCTACGCAGAATGCAAGGGGCGCCAAAGGTTAGGAACATATCACTTAGTTTATACGCAATTTCAGCAGCTCCTTTGGTTGTCAAAGCTCGAAGTAGAACAAATTTTGTCAGGTGATCTTGGTAGACCATTATGAATTTATTGGATCTGTCAGCTTAGCTTTGCATGTCTATAAGATCTACTTGACAACGCCTATTTAGTTCGTTGTGGAGAATTGGTTTGGACACAAGACCCTTTTTCTTTTTGGACTTTTTACTGTTGCACACTTCACACATAAATAGAAATAGGCTAATCGTTTTGGTGCTAATATTGGCATACTTCCTACCTGTTTCCATCCATAGACGATCATGACCTCCATGTCCGATCGATATATAAGCGCTTTCAATAACATCGAATATTTCTGCGACCGGCAAGTAGTACAATATCTCGTCGCTCTTTGATTTAGCGATTATTCGCCGCGTACTTCCTATATCCAGTTCATTAAAACGATTCACACGCCTGTATTGCAAAGAAGTTTTTTTCTGGCTAATTTTGCCTGTATTATTTCGGAAAGAGCATAATAGAAGGCCTGGTAGTCCTTTTCCATATTAAGTTTTAATTCCTGGAGGTAATTGTACTTGTCATAACTGATTAATGGTTGCATTTGGAAAAGATTCGTACTGTAGGTGTCCATAGGTTGATTCTCGCGTCTGTATGGCAACATTTCCCATAGATCAGAATAATCAAGAGTGAAAAGCATGTGGCCGTTAGGTAAATACTTTAGTTGTCTGATATCTACCACTACAGGGTCATGTGCCTTCTTTCCAGCCCTAATGGAACTGAAATTTGAAGACAAATCTCACTTCTTGAAGAAGGTGTAATCTAAGTGATTGATTTCATAGGGTTGTTTAGAACGTGCAAGTCTCATACGTATAATATAGTCTAATGATGCAAATATAGGAGGTTGAAAATAGTGCTCAAGTGTTGAATGGACCGTACCAGCCTCCATCATTGTATGACCTTTTTCTAAATATACATATATATGTCTTTTTCTTTAGCTAAATCGTTAAGTACGCTTGATAGGGTTTTATTTCTGTTTTGGTATTTGCAACCATCTGAAATAAGCACAACAGTTTTATATTTCTCTGACATATTAGCAACGTAATCGATAAGACATGACACGAATTCATTGGAACTAACCCCTCCATTAGCTTCATGCCAGACGTATAAATTTACTTTTTTATCGTTCAGCGCATAGATCGTAAAATTGTGTACTTGCAATTTTAGTTTGTAAGAACTCTGTGAAACTAGTAGTCTGGGACATGTTAAAACACTTTGTAAATCCATAGTTATGACTAATCGTTCGTCGTTTGCGCTTTCCTTTAGTTTTGCTTTTGCTTCCCTTGCTGCGTTTTTTTTACTCTGTGCGCACTGTATTCTTCAAAGGTTACATTACCGCATTTGTGACCAACACATATATCACATTGGTCTTTCCGCGGTTTGTTTATAGAAATATTCTCATTTCTTAGAACTGCTCTAAATATCTTTGCATTTACCTCCTTTTTTGATTTTTCATGCACCACTCTTGAAATATTTTGTGCATGTGATTTTTAGATAAAAACTAGTTATCAATATAGACTCTATTTGAAGAGGCCCTACAATAATGAGAAGGTACTTTAGGAATCATCCGTAGCCACTCTTTAACAGTCTCAGTCTTCTTTTCTTTAAAAGATTCTCTTGTTGATATTTTTTTTCTTTTAGGCGTAGGACTTTCATAATCGCTAGAATCTGTTATTGAAGCAACTCCGTCTACGGTTGTCCATCTTTTCAAAGTGTCTTCTCCCAAATTTAAAGTATTCAGTAGCATTGTGCGACATACTTTAAAGCGCTTACCTTCTACATCACTCAGGAAGTAGTCATGACCTTCGCTTTTCTTTATTGGTTTTTCATTCTCGGCGTCTTCTGCGTATTAGCCGAGTTTCTACTAAACCCGTTACAAACACCCTCCCCAAGAACTCAAATTCCAAAAAGAAGCAAATCTTTTTTCTCTGTCAGAATCTGACAGCAACTTACACAGGAAAGATTTTTGAGTGGGCGTCTTAGGAACTTGGTGACTGCACCTACTTTTCATACTTCTCTTGTGTTTCAGCACATTTTGTGTAACAGTCTTCTTTTTATCTACTTTATATCCAATATACGATTTTCCATGTAGTCTTCTGTCTCTAGCAGTTTTTCTTTTCTTAAAGATGTTGCTTTCACGTTGACTGTGGACTATTATGTTCTCATGTGATTGAAGTATTTGATAATTTGCATTGGCTTTAGATACACCTATTTCACGTGTATTGTCTATAACACTTACATTATGTACGTCAGCTTCCGTAAGTGAATTCTGAAGATTGTTGCATCCGTTGACGGGCTGTAACTCGCGTGAACGCTCATCTGTCTCGATCTCTAAACCAGCTATATTAATATTGTTACTTTGTATTTCAGTACTATTCGTGATAGCTGGTTTAGCTTAATAATCTATTGCGTGTTCTAGATTATTAGTAACATCAAATATGTTTGTTAAAATATGAGCTTGTTGATTTTGCCTTTCCCCATGAGGTTCGGATTGCCACAAAATGTTTTGTTCTGCAAGAATTCCATCAGGTTGCACAATATAATTTTCAATAATACAATCACTTGTGTCTGGATCAGGTTCATCGTCTTTAGAAATATCTCGTTCACTGTAATATATTTCTTTACTGGAATTCTTAACTCTTTCCGTTATTAATTTTGTTCTTGTTGAATACATTATACCTACAATTAAATATGGCATAATATTATCTACTTAGAGCAATAGAGCAAAATATTAACAATTATAAAACTTTGTAGGATGTATGTTTGTCATGATTAAACAAGAAACTACGAAACTCCTAACCTCACTGACTATAAATCATGTTGTAATTACTTAAAGATTATATTGGGGGGTAGGAGGTGCTAATAATGATATATAATAATTCCTGGCAGTTGGAGACGAAATGCTCCTCTTGTTTTCAGAAAAACCACAAAGACATCCGTGAAGAATATAAAGAACATTTTGTGTCTTGTGAAGGCGAAGTTAGCTGGCAGTATAGATATATAAGCTAAAATTTGAATTTGAAATTGTTATTCTATTCATATGGATTATGGATATTTTTTTTAATTTTCTCAGTTCATTGTTAAATTGCGTTCGCAAATTATGCAATTTTCTATGTATTTCCAATGCAGTACTGTTAAATTGTTCGGCCAACTTTTCTAAATTTGGTTGGTGGTTTGAAATTTGGGTAAGTTCGAAACTCGTGACACTTGTGTCAGACACTATAAACGTCCTGTCTGCACGGCAGCGACACAGACACTAAGCGACCAATCCAGCGACATGTAATAGAATGAGATTGCAGCTCTATATTGCGCCACCTCTGAACGTGTGGACACACTAATCCTAAATGGCGGGATAATATGAAATGTCTAACTAATAGTTCTGGGCTGATTGTAGTTTGTACATGATTAATTATAGTACAGGAAGTTACAAACTTTCCTGACGTAGTAACTTCCTGTTATATAATTAATCATGGACAAAATTTAAAAATATATATATTAGAAAAAATATATAACTGATCGACAATAAAAACACCAAATCGTTCCATTATGATTTTATTACATAAAAATAAAAACGAATATAAACGAATTTATTATTTCAGTGACGCATATTTGCGTAAATAGTCGTCAACTATACTATGAAAATGGTAATCTTTTCTATTAATTTTCTTATTTATAACACCACACAAATGACGACACATAATGTGTACTATTGATAATTTTATAATGTCCGCATAATCGTGCAGGTCACAGAAGGATTCTATTTCTAATAAATTTTTAAGGTGGGAAATAATGTTTAAATGATTAATGCTGCTGCAAAAATTTAAATATATGGTCTCTTTCATTTCGTCTATCACTTTTATAATTTTTTCACTTGGATAATATAGACCGTCATAATCTCGTAATTTAATTACTGCGTGACTATCTGTACAGTCTGTGGAAATAAAATTTTCTTTACATATGTTGCAATCATCAATGTTTATGAATTTCCGGATTATAAAACCGGCTATGTATGCGCTGGTATTCTGTCGCATTTTATATATTATTTAGACAATTTACGGTATCTCGCACATGTGTTTGAAATTGAGGAGGAGCTGCCGTGGAAGAAGAAGGAAGAGGTTCATCAGAAAAATGAGAAACAGTGGATAAAGTTTGTACGAAAGAAAGAAGAAAGTATGTGCTATCATTTTCACAATTCGTAGAGTTTGAATTTGATAGTAAATTATTAATTAAACATGTTTTATACGCCGCTGCAAACTGAGAACATGTCGGCATATAATTGTAGCCACATAAACCGCGAACTACCCCAAAAAATTTTCTATTGGATCCTGGTTTAAAGTCCTTGTCAGCAAAAACTGAAAACCAAGATTTTTTAACTGTTTCCACAGAGTCTTCATATTTCGTAAGGTGGCAATTAAATTATTTACTGACGGAGGAGGAGGCATAAATTCATCACCCTTCTTGAATTTTAAAGACTTCAAAAGTGTTTGGGCTTCGTCCCATATTTGAAAATGCGAAGAGCGATCACTCAATGGTCTTTTTAACGGTGTTGAAGAAGTTCGGACTCCATTTAATGAATCAAATAAATTATTCATAAACAAAATGAAATCTGCTGTATCCATGTTACTAATAGCTTTGCATTTGCAGACAAAACATAATGCTGCATAAACGGATCGACTAAAAATCTGTGTAGCATACTTCACCTTCATTTTGTGTTTTCCTATCGGATTTAAATGGCGTTCAGTTAATTTCGGGCATACTTTAGAAACGGGATTTTCACCGTCAATATGGTACACAGTTTGTAAGTCATTCCACTTAGCTATTTTATTGCCAAAGTAAATATCCTTACTCATGAAATGGTTGCGTAAACATTTAAATAAATGAGGAACATCAAATATATGTACTATTGTTTCACCGTCTATCTTAAACATTGCATCTTCTCTACGATAGCCACTCTCACTGCTTAATTGATGTACAGCAGATTGATTTGATGAACCTTGATCACTAACTGTTGCAAGTATTTTCAGCTTGGTTTTATTATGAACTGTTCGAATAGTATTTTTGATTATTCTTTTCAAATCGGGCGTTTTTATAGAAGATTTAACAAAATAAAAACCAGTTGGTTGCTTCCATTTTTGATTAATACCTCGCAACATAAAAACTGTAGCATGATCTGCTATATATTTTGTTAAGCCTTCGCCCACGTCTTCTAAGCCATCTACAATTTCAAAATGTTTATTGATGCCTATGTTCGACTGAAGTTGTACTTCATCGAACATAAGAACACAATATCTATCAGTGGCTTTTAATTTTTCTGATACTGTTCCCAAATGGATAAGCATCTTCTCGTTGATTCCTGTGGTTAAATCAATTTTTAAAAGTAATCTTTGTAATGTTCGAATGGATGGTAATAAAAATAGTTTTCTTAAAAATCTATAACACTTGGGCGATGATTTATACATCGCCAATGCTAAACATTTTTCTTCATTATTCCATGGTTTAGATCTCCTTTTGTGACCTGCACGTTGCAATTGCAACTTGAGAAACTTCTTGCCCATGGGAGACATCTTCTGCAATGCGGCAAGTTGCCTATCATTTAACAGTGTGTCGTTATCAAAAAGACGCCGCCTTCCCTGGAGACACCTCTTCAACCGATAAGTAATACTTTGATAATAATTTTTCTCTCTTATGAGCGCTGATTTTCTTGGTGTTATGTCTACTTTAGGGATTCTGATATTTTTTACTTGGAGTTTTCTATCTGTAAACATTACATTAAGTACTTGACAAGGAATACTTGAGCAGAAATGAATAGGCACACTTACATTTTGATAACCTGGCGACAGACTGCGATGGAGAACGTGAACCAAACCTTGGTCTCATTGGCATTGCAGAGTTACTTTGCTGACTTGATGAAACAGTCAATGATGTACTTGGTCTTTCAAATACTTGGACCATAGATTCATCAGGCTGCTCTTCAACAACAGCTATATAAACAAACACACGTATAAAAAATAATCATGCAAAATAACTAGTATTGTTCGCAATAGTTATCAGAATTATATAGGAAACTTAAGTCATCCCATATAACTAATTTATTGTGGTTAAAGGTACATCGCATAATACACATCACAATTAAAAATAAAAGGAGGTAATGCTTACATGCTTCATGGGTAGTCATATAGGGTACAGCAGTCCGATTCAATTTAAATTTAGTTGGAGTTTGAAATTGATTATCTTGGAAATGATCACTGCATACAGTATAACTATTATGCACATGGTCATATTCTTCTCGATTTAACTGCTCATTCTTTATTATTTGTAGCCATAATTTCCCTTTTGTTTCGTTTCTAGGAAAACGAAAATATTTTACATTTTTATTATTCGTGAATCTATTGCTGCACCTTAAAACTGCGCATTTTTTATATGATATTGCGCTTTTCCCTGATAGTTTCTACAATAATATAATTTTTGGTTAGCCATCGAATTGAATGAACAGAACCTTCTGCTATGACGGTACATGAACATTGTGTACTTACCATTATAACTTCTCAAATTAATATATCAACATCTGTATAATAACTTACGGCACGCACAATATTGGAAAACAATAATTAACGTATTCGACCATCAGCTGATAATGTCAAACGATATTCTTTGATGACAAATAGCCGTTTATCGCGAAGTACTATTTTACCGTTTCAGTAATATTTTTTAAATTAGGTAATCAGCGCCATCTAAAAACGTATGGAACATTTATTAATATCATTCAACAATATCCATAAGTTTGACACGGGACTGCTAAGCGACACTACCACTACATTTGCAACTTGGTGTCGCGGCGGTGGACACACGTAGACACTGACTGTCTAGTGTGGTCGTGTATCCTGACCATAAGGGGTATTCGTGCTAGCTAGAAATTAGTAAAGCAGTGATGGTAACACAGAATAATAGAGATAAATGTGATATACACACTTGAAGGTACTTTGTCATCATCATCATAACCTGGCGACTTTTTTCTTCTAACACGTTGCCTTTTCCATCGCCAATTGAAACTTCCACTATATTCCTGACATATTTGTTCGCTTTATTATCTGAATACATGAGAAGAAGTACAAAATTAGTACCGACTACGGGTGCACAACATAACCTAAAAATGTGCGTATCTACCTAAATTTTGTGAATGTTGCTCGTTTGCCAATATTTCAAATATCTTGTGCATTCTGGTAATCATGATAACAGATAGCAGTGTAGAGAGTAAATAAATTTATTAAAATCACAACATTTTAACCAAATCCCTAAATCTACATTATGTAAATGAAGTTAACACGTGGTACTGTAGCAATCTTCTATAATACTTATTAGCTCATACCCCCATTACAGTGTAATTATTGTGCGACAATAAAGACGTATAAACATAATGTTAGGGAGCCGTAAGCTATTAACAGAATAACTTATTAAAACAAACAATAGATCACGACATATCTCAGCAACCGCTGTTTCTCTCCCTACTCTTTTCTAACTAGTTCCACTCGCAACAATCACAATGGCGGCGTGGTTTATTAAGGCAGGGGCGTCTCAAAGGGGATTCTTCCTTACAATACGCCCTTTTGGTTTGTTATCAAACAGCCAAATTGGCTGTTACGCCATTTTGAAGTGCTAAAAACGGTCTACATATAGTCGGTAGCAGTGCTCCCTTTTAACAAGACACGTACTTGACTCGTCTCTTTGCATTAAGGTTAAAACCCGGATTTCATCAAAAATGTTCATACGCCCTTCTAGCATGATGCCCTCGATATGTACAGTCAATATTCAAATTATATATAGTAAGATATGCGGCTGTATAGTATATGACCAACGTACATCTTCTTTTTTTGTTTTAATATCGTCATATCTTTCCCAAAAATCATTAGGCCTTAAACAATAAGCAACATAATGGTCAACGGATGTGTAGGTAGAAGAGGAACTACCACTAAAGCTCGGAAGGTCTCGTAAGCGATATTTAATGTTTTGGATGATTACTTGTTTCGGTAGTGTATCCAGCTTTAAATCTGGTATATCGCCACCGTAGAGACATACTTCTATTAGTAGATTTTGTTTATCGATAGGAATATTGTCGTAGTTTGTGTACCGAAATAAGAAGGAATGGTACATAGTTTTTCAGAATTTCCGTATTTATGATGGAGTATGTCAGATAATTGAAATATATTGGTTATATTATATTAGTTTGGTTTATTTCGGCAATCAAGTACGTGTACTTTATGGATTTCTCAGAGCAGCATTCTTTACTCGTACAGCGTGTTGTCTCATGTCGAATATTTCGAATATAATTTGGTTAGCCATTTGATTAAGTAATTGGTTCATGGAAACTTATGTGGATAGAAGATATATATTATTTATATATATATTAATAATTGTATTCGAAGGGTATATGCCCTGTTATATGAAGCGGATACTGTTACATCTACCAGGAAATGGTACGGGCCGTTTTTGCTTAAATAATTTTCAATTAAAGAACTGTCGCATACCGCAGCGGCATCAATTTGGGTTAGGGAATCAATAGCACACGTATCCGTACTTACAAATCTTTGATTAGGTACCAATTCGAATAGGTATGAAAGTCAAATTACTTCCGTTTTTAAGAAGACCGATTGGCACAGTTTTATATTTTGCCACTCTATATTTGGTTCTAAATATGATTTACGAGGGCGCTTTGCACGTTGTGTTACCATACCGCGCCAATCCTCTTGACAATTTAATTCCTGAGCAATATTATAATTATTACCATTTTACGAGCAATACCTATATGATCTCGATTGGGAAGTATATACCTACTTCGTTAAAAGGAAGGGCAGTAGAACATCCACTTAAATTATGAATTGGGACATTGCAATAGCAGCATCTGCGTGAATGTAGGTTTCGTCAGGAACATTTTCAATTGCACACGCAGGGTGCGATATCGTTTTCAATGGGCAAACTCCTTGTGGCCGCCAATTTCATACTACCCTCTATCGATATAACATGGTGCTTTATAAATTCGTCTATTTTAATAGGTTAGAGCTTATTGTTGAAGATTCTGTTTTTAATGTCGTTAAAGTTGCTTTCTACGGAAGTACTACTAGCTATATGTAATGGACTACTAAAACATGATTCCAGAAATAAAAGGCAGGTATTTTATAATATTCACTAGATGCGGTACGATCTCTGGAATACATTGCAGGTTATCCCTGTAACTCTCTGTAATAGACTGCTTAACTTGGTGAATCAATGATAGCGTCCATTTAACAAAAGGGTTATATGTGTCAAGTACATTTTAATCCCACTTCATTATTTTTCCCAAACTCTTCATTAACTTCATCCTCAGTATCGTCATCAGTAGACACGTTTTCCAGTTCGTCATTTTCTTCCGCATAATTTATTGCATTTTTTTCCCCTGGTAGACTTTGCTCTGGGACTTCTTTACATTCGCAATCTTTTGGCTTTTGTCACATTTTCTTTCATCTTTCCGCTATTGTTTTTCTTCTAAATAATTTTAAAAGATCTTGCAAACTGAATGGGGGTTAGATTTCTACAATTTTCTGAAGCATTTCATACTTTTCCAAAATAATTCTCTGAGCAATCTTGATTTAAATAACGTGTAAATAGGTAAGGAATGTACCTACTTCGCACGTCTTTCCAGAATTCAGAAAAAGCTGCTATCGTAAGTCCCCATCCATGCAAGAATTTCATTCTCTTTGTAACATCTTCTTCTCCATTAGATATTTTAACTTCTTTGAAAAAACTTTTCATTTTTTGCAGCACTCCAATTTGCGCCGAATTTCCAATGAAAGCCGCATTCAACGGTTTGCAATCTTTAAATCGGCTGGAATTCAGCACATCAAATAATTTATCCATATCTTCAATGAATTGGGCAGTAAAGGTAGCCGATTGTGGTAATTCATTAAAGCTTATGTATGTGTTAAGTCCAACTATCACTGAGTTGCTAAAATCGAAGCAAGTTCTAGACTCATCTTTTTGGAAGTTCGAAGGGTATAGGTGCATATCTGTCAGCCGTGATGCTAACCTTTATTGCTTTATTTTGTCTTTTGCATAACATTGTTCTAGATATTTTTTACTTATTTCGTTATTGTGCCATGAAAACAAGTAGCTGAAAAAATTGTTTCTTGTGCTCTTTAATAGATGTGGGACATCAAACATATAATGCACTTTCTTTTCGTTAACAAAAAAATATGGCGCCGCTTCTGTTAATTTCAATTCTTTAAAAACAAGTTTATGGAAGTTTGATCCCATATCCCAGCAAACAGAACCGAAACGAACCCGTGTTATTCACGTTGTATTTTGGATTATGATAACGAGTTGTTGAGCGTCCTGATGAATATATAAAGTATTTGATGTAGACTATATATTTTCAACGACTTTTGGGCAAACTAAAATTATTGACAAAAATTTTTAGATTTTTTAAATCCAAAATTGAGATGTATAAAAACAACAATTTTACATACAACATGTATATGTCAACTTAGGTACTAAAAAAACCTGTTCTATACGTCAAATTTAACCCAAAAATCTCCCAAATGTAAATATATTTGAAAATGTTTATTATTTGTGTTATACAGTACCTACTGTTTCTTGGTGAACAAATTATGAAACATGATTTTATTTTCATAAATCTAGAACTGTTGATAAACAGTGATCTCATGGAATATGAAATTGAAATACGCGCCATCGGGCGATATCATCCCGCCAACGGCCATTTGTCATTTTTCACTTACCGCCGGTTTTATCTTTAGTATGCTATCGTAAATTATTATTTATCACTGCTGTGAATTAAAGTAGATTTTATTATTAATATTGTGTATGCAGGTAAGAAACACATGTATATGAGTAGTTTATTGAAACACGTTCTTAGATTATTTTTTGGGATTAGATATATCAGGATAGGTTCTTAACCTCCAATATGTTTGTTCTGTTGGAGTATCGAGAACATGATGAACTTGGTGTTGGTGTTGTGCATCGTAGCTAGCTAACGCCATAGAAAAGAGAAGTTTATTGGCCGCCTTATAAAATTAAGTCCATTTTTGATAAAGCCATATTAAAGGGTGAACCGGTAGGAAGTAAGTGGGAATTATATCCAGTGGAACGCATTTTTAATACTTATGGTAAGTGTTTTTGGTGTTGAGCTGCTGCTCGCCCTCATTTTGTCTATTTTATCTAAACATATTTAATGCAATTTTAGATAACTACAAAGAAGCTCAACGGAAAGCTATAATTGCTGAGAGAACCTCCCATCTTCAAACCGAGGCTGATGAAGAGGACGACATTAACCTTAATAAACGTCGACGAATAAAGAGATCTTTGAGGTATATTGATGATGATAGCGATAACGAAGAAGCTGATAAAAACAGTAATGATGAACAACAATCAGCCCTCAGCAGACCTCCTTTAATAGGTAACTAGCTTGAATCATGGTTTATTTACTTTTGTTTCAAACCAAAAAAAAGTGATTAAAAAATGAAAATATTCTCGTAGCGTTAAAAATCGATGACCAATTTATTGGGGACAGCAGCCTGTGGCAGTTGATGAATCAAAACAAGAGACTCGTTTTTTATACCTTAAGCTTTCGAATTTAGTTTTAAATTAATCCTCAGAAGGCAATTCTACAATAGCAAAATAGACAGACAAATTATGCTTAAATTAAAAAAGAATTATAAAATGACTTACATAAGAGTGTTGAAGCAAGCAAAACATCAGTGTAAATAACTATGTTACAACACAAAAGTCACAGACAACTATGTTAGCAAGTATAAAATACAACAAAAATCCAGGTACATATCAGGATATAACACTTTACTATGTCAATGTTAAAAATTTGTTTATCATGACATTAAAATTACAAGTTAAAAGTTATAAAGATTCTTTAAACGGAATTTTGATGTGACCGCATGTTGCAGTTCGTGTGCAAAGCCATTATAAGTGAGGTTATGTACAACTATGGGGGGAACCGTGCCAAAATGAAAAGTTACTAATAAAATTGCATTACTTAAGTATTTAGGGGAGGGGACCTTTCCGAGGGAAATTTAAATCTACAGACAAGTAGGAATTATAAGGATTATGTCAATCGGAGTCGACAACAATGATGGTGGAATTCGGATCAAATGGTTGAATATTATATGTGTTGAAATGGGGAATATTGATGTTAAATAGTACGCTATATATATCGCTAAGATTTTCAATATCTGTTCTGAAATTCATAGTGTCAGGAGTCATATGTATAAAATACATTTCCAAAAACATCCGTTTATAGTATCCTTTTTTAGTAGCCAAAATAGAGACATTTTCAAAGCTCATTTCATGACCGTTGCTAGAGCAATGAGAGGACAAAGCTGTGTTCTCCGAAGTCTTCATACAATCTCTTCTATGTTGGTAGATTCTGTTCTTCAACAGCTGACCCGTTGTGCCTATATATACATGTCTGCAATCACCGCATGGGATCTGGTATATCACATTAGAACGTTGTAATAGTGGGGTTGTATCTTTCAAACGAGAAAAAATGGAACCCACAGTGATGGAATTGTAATAAGCCAATTTGATAGAATGATCTTGGAATAATGATTTAATTTTTTCTGTACAATGAGGGATGTACGGAAAACTAAAATATTTTATATCATTACCAGGAACCAACGTAGATTGGTCACCATCTGCAGAAGGGGACCGACACGGAAGATTGAGGGGGGATTGATAGATGATCGTTTTTACTATATTGCGGGGGTATCCATTGTTACAGAATAAGTGTATAAGTTGGTCTTTTATTCTGTCATGAAATCGAGGGTCCGCGATCCTTAGAGCTCTGTTCTTAATAGGACGCAGAGTGTTGAGCTTCATCTGAATTGTATGGTTCGAATGAAAGTTTATATATCTCCCCGAGAATGAGGGTTTTGTATACCAATTGAAGTGAATACTCTGGTCTTCATCTCTGCATACTCTAGTATCAAGAAAAGGAACAGATCTATTATTTTCAGTCTCTATCGTAAACTGTAAATGTTGGCTAAAGCCGTTGAAATAGTGGAGGATCGTTTCTTCCTCTCGGGAATAGCGCATATCAAGTCGTCTACGTACTTATAGATGAACGGAAGCTGGAAAGGTAGATGAGGCACCGCTTCCTCTAGTAGACGATTCATGCAGATAAGAGCCAACACTGGGCTGATCGAACTCCCCATAGGTGTGCCGAATGTTTGTTTGTAGTAAGTCCCCATTAAAGGAGAAAACACAACTATCAAACAGAAAACGGATAAGTCGGATGAAAAAGTTGCAGGGGATGTCAGTATGAGGTGAAATACGATCCCAATGAAGGAGAACAGCATCAACCACCAATTCCACAGGGATATTGGTGAATAAGGAAAGCACATCCAAAGAAACTATCTGATAGTTAGGAGGTAAAGTAAAATCTTTCATGGTGTTGACGAACTCGAAGGTGTCTTTAATATTATAGGTGGTTCTACTACCCATAGAGAGCGAAAGTATTCTAGAAAGAAAGAAACGTGGACAATAAGTCGGTGATCCAATGAAGGAGACTATAGGTCTTAGAGGGCAGTTAGCTTTGTGGATCTTTGGATGACCGTGGAACTTGGAAGGTGATAATGATTATTTATTTCGTAGTGTTTTAGTTTGATACTTTTTGTTTGTGCACATTGCTTCGATAAAAATTTGCAATTTTTAAATAACGTAACGTTAATAGTGTGATCGATCAGAAAATTGATGTGATCGTAACATTCATCAACATTCAGATTTAGTACCTGTTGAGTTTTATTAATAATTTTTGCTTAATATTAAGTTTTTCTACCCAATAGACAGCGATTGTAGACGGCGCGATTAACACAAAAGAATCTTTCAAACTAAGGTTGGTTTTTTTTTAAATAAATGAAGGGTGCACGTCCAAAAGGAGCCAAGTCCATATATTAGGTATTTGGGACTGGTGCTGCCATCTAATAGGGTTTCCAATGTAGTATCTTGTCATATAAGTGAAAACGTCCAGAAGGAGCCATATCCCATAATATTTTAAATGTTGGTTTAGTAGCACCCGTCCGAAAGGGTTTAAGTCACGTGTATACGCGTTCAGAAAGAGCTAACTCCATATATGGTTTGCATGCACGGCACTTTTATTGCGCAATACCACTGAGATTGTTCCCGGCAGTGTTGTGGGTGTTCTTTGCTGTTTTAAGTGTTTTTTATTGTTTACACCTCCACATTAAAAATAAAGTTCAAGTTAAGCATGGAGGCAAACGATAGTAGTGGTAATAATAGCGAGTGTGAACAATTAAGAGTTACAAGTGAATCGAAAAAGAGGAAAAGTTACGGTAGGATGAGTGAGGTTATGAAAAGGATTAGGTTGCAAAGTCACGAGCTAGGAAAAAATTGTAACTGCAGAAAGAAGTGTTTTGAAAATGTTCCTGAAGAAGCTAGAAATAGAATAATTAAGAACTTTAACACACTTTCATCAAACAATGAACAAAATTCTTACCTCACTAGCTTAATAAGCGTTTTATCTGTTCGCCGAAGAAGACCCAGGAACAACGAAGAAGAGGCAAACCTTAGGAGTTCTTCTTTCGCTTACAGGGTACGCTTTAATATCGAAAATTGTTTTAAGGAAGTTGTCGTGTGCAGGCAAGCCTTTATGTCCATTCATGGAATAAAAAAGAAAAAGCTCTCGTATATACAAAATTCTCTGAAATTAACCGGAATGTTTCCCAAAGATAAAAGGGGCGAAAACAAGAATCATCCTAGAAAATTCCAGCCCCATGTTCTGAGATTTGTTTGCGATCACATTAAATCCTTCAAAGGCAGAAAAAGTCATTACAGTATGAAAGATAGTAAGAGAATATACTTACCTGAAGAGTTAAACATAAAGAAAATGTTCAAAATGTTTTGTGAGATGCACCCAGATGTCAATGTATCGTACGAATCTTACAGGAGAATTTTTAATACAAAATTCAACATATCATTCGGATATCCAAGGACCGACACTTGCAGTACATGCGATGAATTTATGATAAAGGTAAAAAGTCTCCAATCCGATATTTCGAAACCAGAAACTACAGTCGATGATAAGGAAACCTTACAAAAGGAAATTAACGAACTTTCTATTAAAAATGAACTACATAAAAGAAAGGCTGAGGTATTTTATAACAGAAAGAGAGTTGCAAAAAGAAATAGCCAAAAATCTGAAACTGAGGAAGCTGTTTGCTTTGACTTTGGAAAGAATCTTTGTGTTCCAAACATTTCAACAAATGATGTTTATTACAAAAGCCAACTAAATGTTTACGCGTTTAATATTCACATTCTCTCCACTGCACAAAGCGTGTTTTATATTTATCCAGAAACCGTTGGAAAGAAGGGAAGCGATGATGTATGTTCTATGCTTCATAACTTTTTCTATAATTTTTTGGACCCGAAAGTTAAAAATCTAGTTATGTTTTGTGATTCTTGCGGAGGACAAAACAAAAACTACACAATGTTTAGATTTTTGCATAATGTAGTCCACAACCAACGCAGATTCAATAACATCAAAATAATTTTTCCTATTCGTGGGCATTCATACATGGAGCCGGACAAGAATATGGGCTTAATAAATACAGCTCAAAGAGCAGAAATTCCTGCAGACTGGATAGACATAATAAGGCAGGCTCGTTCAAAACCATCCCCTTTTGATGTTGTAGATGTCAAACAGTCACTTTTTAGGACATGGACAAAATTGTTCAATTCAAATTCAGAATATGTGAAAAAATGCCCTTTTGCTTCTAGACCAGTCCGTGAACTGGAAATTCGTCAGGAACATCCCAGATTTCTTTACTATAGAACCACCTATAACGGAGCATGGGAAGCAGCCATTGTCAAAGATAAACGGAAGATAAAGAAGGGGCCTATATTGCTGCAGAACGAATTTATACTTCCACAGGACTCTTATTCAAGTAAATTCTTCTGCTTTGCATAAAAAATAATATATTTATCTTACCTTACCTAATTCTCTTTCAGGCCCTATTCCGATAGCGATGAAAAAATTTCTGCATCTGCAACATCTGAAAAAGTTTTGCTGTATTGGAGCACAGAAATTATTTGATAACCTGCCAAAGAAATAATAATACCCAGATATAACGATTTCATTAAGTTAAAGTAGTGATATAAGTTTTGGCTATTTACATGATAAGTGGTTATGGTAGTTTTGAGGACTTAGCTCCTTTTGATCGTTAATATTTTGTAGTTGAATCAAGTTTTATTTTTTTGTGTTCGATATTAGTAAACTAACCAGGATTATTTTATGTTTTTATTTAAAGTATATGTAGTTAAATCCGTTTAATATGTGAATTCTACATTAATAAATAAATAATAAAGATAAGCCGTTTTGAACTTTCTTTTTCCGTTTACACGGAAACAAAATTTTGTGACTAAGCTCCTTTTGGACCTGTACCCTTCAAATGTATATTGAGACTATGTCTCGAAACTGAGTGGTGCTTGAGTTAGCTATTAAATATGCCACTGGAAATTTCCACGATACGTACAAACCTCTTAGTAATATCACAAGCGCATCGGTACCCAATTTTCTTGTTCGACCCATTTCCTGTCCGAAATCCTCAAAACCTTCTATCATATCCAAATATTTTGTATATTCTAACAAAGTTTTTAATTTCATTTCGTTGAACATTACAACACACTTCTTTGCGGCTTCATCCATTCTTGATAACTTTACTTTCAGAAAGGCAAGTATTTTACTATTAACTCCTGGCAAATATTTCGTATCGCCCATCCACCTGTTGATACTTGAAACCGATGGTAGCACAATTTTTTGTTTTCTTAAAAACTTGTAAGCTGGTGCTGACTTATATAATATAGGGCTAAAGCAAATTCCCTTTGAGTTTTTCCCCATATATTTCTCTTTCTCGGTAGAATCTGCATTTCCGTTAAGGCCTTTGATTGAGGAGAAATATATTTAATGTATTTCAAAAAATTGTATTCATTACAACAATATGTTTTTTGCTTTGGTTGTGCATATGTTAAGCGTCTTCGATAACTTTTTACTTGCTGTCAATTTGCTTATTTGTTCCCGTAGCTTTCGTTTTTTTTTTTTGAGTAGAACTGATTTTAGACGATCCAGCAGGCATATCGACAATTTCGTTCAAAACGGGAGGTGTAGCAGGTCTTTTTGTTGGTATAGAGGCACTAAAATTTGAAGTAGACGGTAAATCTTGTCTTGTGTACTGTTTTAAGGAGAAAGATGAAGTGAGTGTAGGCTGCAGTGAATTTTCTTCTTGATGTATTAACAATGTAGGACGTATGTAAGTATAAAAAATTAAAAACTATTCTAATTTTTATTAGTACAAAAATTTACATAAACTGAACACAGTATTAGAATCGTTGGAAAATAAAATTCATCCCAAGAACAGAAATCCTGTCATATTAGACATTATTGAACATTAGTCATCTAAGAAAAGAAAAAAAGAAATATTAAAGTGATTCGTAATTTTGTAAAGTTAGGAACTGTGTGTAATCACTTTTTGCGACGGATGTGTCAATCACATTGATGGCGTTGGTGTCATTGAGATTAAATAAGTACTCGGTGATGAAGATGGTAGAGGGAAGTTGTAACTGCATGAGTTGCGATTTTCCAAATCGATCACCATCTGCAGGGATCTCATTTTGGCCTCATTAGTCAAATTGGGACAATATATAATAAAAACTTACTACAGATTTTATGTTGATACAATAAAGATAGTTGTATTTTATTCAATAAACAATAGTTAACATCGAATCATATACCCACCATATAACACCATACATGATCTGCACTATCACAACAACAACTGAATGATTAGTATACAATAAGTAAATAAAGTACCTAATTAACAATATCTATATTTATTATTAGTGAAACTGAAATTCAAAATTAGCGCATTGTCATATATCTTATTATTAACAAAATTTATTATCTCTTTACATGTTATGGTACATAATAACTGAAATATCTTATTGAACTAAAAACATTACAGCATTATAAAAGACAGACCTAATCGCGGAGCACAGCTCAGTTATGAGTCCAAATTTTTATCAGTAGCAGTAGTCAAAGATGCACGACCACGGCCTTTTTCAAATTACGCTCAGCTCCACCACCATCTCTATCACGTGCAGTAGCTAGCCATCAACCAACAGTTTTATTAATGTCGTAATCCGTTGCAGTATCAAATCGTTGGCGCACAGCCACTGTGAACAAATTAAAAAATGTAACATATGTATAACTAGTATACGTTTAGTTTATGTGAAGTATTAGAAGTATACACCATGTCCAAAGTTATGGTAAGGTGTTTACCATTGCAAACTTATTACTAAAGCTATGAAGTTGGTTAAATTAACAATGGCTAAGTATATCAATTTTTTCTATAATTTAGATATACTTGTAGCATATTACATTTCACAAAAAGAGTAAATAAATGGCACTCTCACAGCAATAATTTAGTAATTATTCTTTAACTTTTGCCTCATAACTAGTCCTTTTCATGAAAATATTGCAGACAAATTTGTAGTTGTTTTTAGTTGATTATTTCTTAATTAGAAGGAATTTCAAAAAATACAAAACAATAATAACGACTATCCACAATAAGTTTTTACATAAATACCTACATATCTCAAGAATAATACACAAGAATTAAATCTTACCTATAATCGCTTGGAAGACGTTCGTTTTATCAAAGGCTTGCTTCGATAATTTTCCTTTCAGTGATATTGCAAGCATAACTGTTTTGTCATAAGCTTTTTCATAATCATATGCACAGCATTCCTCAGACAGTCCCCACCACATAAGTATAGCACGCTCACCTAAACAGTCAATGGTTAAAATGAAAGAGAAGTCCGTTTGTTACTGTTGTGTTCTTAGGAATTGAAGTTAGGAGCTATACAGGGTGCGTTCCACTTGGCGACCGCAAAGCTTACGCCCGCATTCGCCACTAATGCCGTTCCAGAAGTTTTGCGTGATGTAGTAAAAAATTCAAATGGAACGGTGAGCGGTGAGTGTACGTTGTATTTGGTGCAACACATGATTCGAGGTGCTCGGAGGTTAGGTATGTACTCTGTTGTGGAAATCGAATTTCAATATTCACAGTTTTATATTCGTAGGTTATCAACAAATTCTAAGAATGGAGTGTAAGGCTACAATTGCATTGTTGATGCATGAGAGAAATGAGTTTGAAAGCTCGCCTGCCATCTCCCCCTTCATGTTTTAAATAAACTAAATGTGTCTTACAAGTAACCTTAACA
This sequence comes from Holotrichia oblita, assembly GCA_023690525.1. NCBI lineage: Eukaryota > Metazoa > Arthropoda > Insecta > Coleoptera > Scarabaeidae > Holotrichia > Holotrichia oblita. The sequence goes on from CM043023.1 coordinate 68,581,746, forward strand.
TTATAACATTAATACAAAACATAATTATTAAATTTACTAGGTGGTTTAACATAACGTTTCTCTCGTTCGTTTAGATTGCATGTCGGTGTATTTACAATCTTATCATTAGTACTTTCTACATGATTTGTTGGAAAGTAAACGTAATTTAAATGTGATGTTGAAAGATTGTTTTTATTTGGTAGATATCTAGTGTTTATATAAAACTTATTTTTTGTGATACATGATCCATCTTCTCTTACAATCCTGTATGTTCTGTCTCTAATCTTGTTTAATATCTTCCCTTTCTACCAAACGTCTTTAGGTTTGTTTTGATACCATACTAATTCGTTTATATTGAATTCACAGCTCCCTTGTCATATTGTTTTTTTGTATTTTTTTTTAGTTTCGTTAATAACTTTGTTTAAGTCGGTTTTGTTGATTGCTTTCGGTTGTACCTTCTCTTTCTTCTACTGGAAAATTATCTCTTAAGTATCTCGACATAAGAATTTGTGATGGATGGACTGTATACGTTATTGTATACTGGCGTATTTCTAAAGAATAGTAATGCTAAGTATACGTCTTCATTTCCTTCATTACATTTTTTGATTAGCTTTTTTATATTCTGTATCGTGCGTTCTGCTAATCAATTTGCCTGTTGGTAACATGGCGACACTAAGATACTTCTGAAATTCCAGTCATGTGAAAATTTTTGATATTCTGCACTTGTAAATTGTCTTCGCTGTATAGGAATTCCACCTTAAACGTACCGAAAACATGCATTTTTATAATTTTTTTTGGTTTTTTAATTTTTTTTTCTGCAAAAGAATAACTGCGAAAGAAAAAGTAAAACATCTTAAAAAATTAAACCATGAATATTGAATATTGGTTTTTCTTCCAACGCTCTTAAAATTAATCCTCGTAATCCCAAAAATTTTTAGTGTCAAGTAATACCAGAGGGGTCACCTGTTCCCCCACAGCTCTTTACCTCGGGAAGTTATGAAATTTTTATATTTTATTTTAAAATTTATTACATTATAGAAAGTTAAAAACTATTGAATGCAATGACAAATTTTAACAAATTTTATAAACTTATTATATCGTCGCCCTCATGCCAAAACAACGAATGTGCAATTTTGACGGTTTCGAAGTAATAATGCATACAAAACTATTTTAGTTACATCTTTCGTATGCCACAAGAACGAATGTGGTTTGTTATTGGAAAATCCGAGAAACGGTAGCTATAAAAATCCGAATGTACATTTGACAAACAGTTCCAAGACCAAAAGAACGAATCTGGTACATTCATTTGTTTGGTATTGCATCTTTTTGCCAAGCTTGTTTATATATTTATGCATATAGTTATTCTACTGAATTTAGTTCCCTTAGTTTCTTCGTATTAGCTATTACTTTGTTCGTATTTGTTCGTGCTTCCGAATATTTTTCATAAATACATCCATAAGTAAAAATCATAGAACAACTGACAAAAATTCACCCGATTCTCAAAGTTACCGATAGGTGCCGTTTGTTAATAACGGTAGTTGAATGTAAGTCTTTTCGTGTGCAGGTTATTCTTTCTACTTAATTATTTAAGTGAATACGTGCAAGATGTACTCAAGAGGGAAGAGAATGGTGTTAATGTGTGGATCTAGGAGCGAAGGTAAGTACAAAAACGCTGCAAAACGTGAACAATAACCTCACTTTTCTGTAGATATAGGAAAATCCTGCTCACCGTTAGTGCAAGAAATCAGTTCTGTCGGTAAGCATAATAGTTTTCTCAGAACTTCATAAAGTGTGCGATATAATCGATAATACAAGTATTAAGTAATTTTGTGAAATCAGTATTTGTGTCTGCTTTTAGTAACTCCCAGCACTGAAACATCTGTTAATAAAACCGACCATCCATCAGCTTCTACTGTAACGAGCGCGATCAACGAATTAGATGGTAATTTGTAAATCTAGTGGTGTAATTTACATTTTTATAACTTCAGAATTTCTAGACACCTCCGACATAGAGGCGCCAATTGAAAATTATTTTGATTTTAATTCTTCATCAGAAGGCTATGTACCATCCAATGATTCGGGCTCTAGCAGGGACTCAACAGTGTCTGGTGAAACTCAACTCGTTCCCCTAAAAAAAAAAGAAATCCTCTCAAATGGAAAAAAAACATTATTAAACAGAAACGTGTAAAGGGAGAACCTTATACCGGATTTCGAGGAATTGAACGACCTGCACGTCCATTGTTGCCACCCCTTGTGTTGGTAAGCTAAAACACAGATTATGTAATACGGTTAACGAAGAAATGCGAATTGGCATATACAATGCATTTCGAAATTTAGAATCTATTCATGAACAACGTCAATTTGTTGTTAATCACGTTCAGCGTCAAACAAAAAATAGAACTACAAGAAATCTAGAAACGTCCAGAAGGGCATATACTAATTTTTACTCTTTAAGTTTTAATGGAGAGAAGAAAAAAGTGTGTAGAGACTTCTTTATGGCTACGCTGAACATAACAGATACCTTTATTCGCACAGCTCTAAATAAAATAACATCAACAGGAATATTAGAAAAAGATAAAAGGGGAAAGCATCGTCCTCATAATAAAATGACAGAGGAAGATGAAAAATACTTACGGAAGCACATTGTATCGTTTCCTGCAGTAGAATCACATTACTGCAGGCAGTCAAGTTCTAAAAAATATTTGGACGCTTCTTTAAATATTTCTGTTATGTATCGCATGTATAAGGAAAAATGCAATGAAGATCAACGAAAACCGATCTCTTTAGAAAAATACAGACTTGTTTTTAATCAATACAATTTAGGATTTTTTAAACCTAAGAAAGACCAGTGTAAAAAATGTTTAGCGTTTAGGACATTAACTGGAGAAGAAAAAGAAGTAAATCAAAGCACGTTTGATCAACATTTAGAACGAAAAACATTGGCACGTTCAGCTCGAGATGAAGACAAAGAAGCTGCAAAGGATCCAAACGTTTTGTCTATGAATTTTGATTTGCAAGCGGTGTTGAACACGCCAAAAGGTGCAGCTGGACAAATATTTTACTTACGTAAATTGGCAATTTATAACTTAACGGTTTATAATTTGGGAAATCGGGAAGTAAAATGTTATCTGTGGGATGAAACTAATGGAAAGCGTGGAGCAAATGAAATATCCAGTTGCATTGCAAAGTTCATACTGGCATGCCCAAATATAAGACATGTTCGCATGATGTCAGATGGTTGTGGCGGTCAGCAAAAGAATTCTATATTTGCCACTATGTGTCTTCAATTGATAACGCACCATCCTACTTTAGAAATTATTGACCATAAATTTTTTGAAGTGGGACATACAGAAATGGAATGTGACTCAATTCATTCTAAAATTGAACGGAAAGCAAAACCTGTACCTGTTTACACACCAAATGAATGGGCCCAAATAATACGTGGGGCTAGAATTAACCCATTCCCGTTTCAGGTTGAAACAATGTTGTTTGATGATTTTTATGATTATGCTACCTTATCAAAAGAGTTAATGATCCAAAAGATACCTTGGAGAAGTATCTGCTGGTTGCATTACGAAAAACAGAATTCCACAAAATTGTTTTATAAAGTGAAATTTACCGAAGAAAATTTTACAGAAACGAAAGTAACTCGTAGAAAACGCGGCCGCCCAAGTAATGTTGGTCATCTTACCGAACTACTAAAGAATGCTTATAATGAACCGCTGCCAGTGGCAGAGAAAAAGTGGCAAAATTTGCAGCAAATGTGCAAAGAGTTTACTATACCAAAGGCATACCATCAATTCTATACTTCACTCCAGAGTAACAAAGATGTTCGCGACTGTTTGCCTGAACCAGATGTAGATGAAGATTCTGATTATGAGTAATGCAAAATAATCAAAAATATTTACCTGTAACTGATATTTTTATCATTATTATTTGTTTTTTTAACATTGGTGTCAATCACTGTAGTTTATTTTGGTAAATTTATTTCGCTTTTGTATTCATTTGCGTTTTGTTGTACCCTCTGACCTTCTTTACTATTGAGAGTTATATATTTACTTTTAAATAATGTACATGCTCAATAAATAAATACACAAGAAAACCTGTTCTACTTATGTTTTATTTTATTCACGAATGATATCTTTACGGTAAAGATACAACAGTAAAATAACGAATGTGAACTTCTTCTTTTGAAATAAAATTTTTCGTAATGAAACACAGAACTGCATATACACAACCATCTCTGCAGTAACTATACCGATATAGAAGAATGTATACGCAAATCTCTATTTTTAAGCAACTTTTAAAATATAAACCTTAATTTTCTCATGACGAAGATTACGCACATTCGTTGTTTTGGCATGGGGGCGACGATATAGATAATATATTTTTAAAAGTTTTACATTTCTTTGGCTTGACATATAGAACAAACAAGGATTGTGTGATTACTAAATATGAAGCGATTGCATATACGACATGTATTTGAGTATTTTCTACTTTCCTGGGGACACTTCTAACACCTCCCACGTTTGACTTTTCGAGGTTATTGTGACTGAACCTGGGAAGTAGATTGTTCTACTGGAGTTGTTTCTGTAGAAGGAAGTTGCTTTCCTAATTGTAATAGGAATTGTCTCCGTTTGTATCCTCTTTTTCTTTGCCAATCTTTATTTAGATGACACCTAATAATATAAGCGTTCACGGCACTAATATCTCTAGAATCATAAAAAATTGTTACAGGCCATCTTCTTGTTTGTCTTTTTACGGTGTATGTTCGAACTAGCTTGTCCATTGTATCTACACCTGATTTTGTGTTATTGTAGTTAGTTATTATTTGTGGTTTGTTCTATTCATTTTCACAAATTTCGCCGGTTTCATGCAGAGTTAATAATAATGTAACAATTTTTCCTTTTTTTTGACAGTAAGATGCCAACATTGCTTGGTTTTGGAATCCATATTTAGTTGAATATACTTGTCTGTCATGTGGAGTTACCTGTTTTTGAGGCAGCTCTAGTTTATTTTTTCTAATTGTACCACGCAATGTAAGATCATCCGTTTCTAATTCTCTTGCTAGTTCAAGACTTGTAAAAAAATTATCTGTGGTCACATTCCGACCTGATTTTTCCAAACCGTCAACCATTTCTAAGCCGACACATTTACCTTGATTGCGTTCACGCTGGTCGCCTGTTTTTCCACTATACATAGACTTGGCAGTTGTAAACGTATGAAGTTTTACCATCACAACCTGCCCAAATTTTTATACCATACTTTCCTGGTTTAGATGGTATGTACTGCTTGAATGGACATCTACCACGAAAGGTAAACAGCTGTTCATCTACTGTTATGTTTTCATAAGACGTATAGGCATCTTGAAGTGTAGGTATCCACAACTCAAAAAAGTTCGGATTGGTGATAGCTCTCTATTGACGAATCCTTCGTTTAGCTTCAGCATTCTCAAAACACAGACAGTGAGATATTGTTGTAAACCTGTTTCGAATCATACTTTGGTTGAAAATCGAGCGTCCATCTTCAAGATTCCACAAATTTGTAATTCCTTCATTGTGAGCTTTATAAATTCCTGCCAGCACCAACAACCCAATAAATCGTAGCTACTCTGTCATCTACAGTTTGCCGTGAGTCTCCATGCTTCAGTTGACCTTCTGCATTTGTCTATTTTACAATATGATTTACAATATTGTCTCTAAAAAAAGAGGCAAAAAGTACTCCGGATCGTATCCATATTTCGCTTTGCGTATCTCGTAGGTCCTCCTTCTTGATGCATAACATTCCGTTGTGAGCGTCGTCCACATCCTTGTTTTTTTAGTTCTAAATACCATTTTTCCAGTTTATTCATTGACCTGCAATATAACTAAAATAAATTGTCACGTTACTTTTGAAAACACAAGTATAAATTATGAAAAATACCACAAAATAACAGAAAATATAAAATGAAAAGCTCATAATAAAAGAGTATTATAATGAATTAAAAAGTAACACGTGGTAAGAAAGCAGAATTATAAAAATGGATGCAAGAATATCTACAGCACTGTCACTTACTGGAAATGTGAATAATAACTGGAAGAAGTTTACGCATTCTTTTAAAATTTATATGAGGGAGACAGGAAAATGTACAAAGTCGTCTGACGTCAAAGTAGCAATTCTTCTAAATATTATAGGGTCGATGCGCCAGTAAGCCGGCCGCCACCAGAAGTCAGCCACATACGACTTTATTCCGAAATAACTTGAATCGCCTGCGAAATATCAGATGTTTATGTGCGTAGTAAGTATATGCCATATTTATGCAACTTGATTGTCAAATATAGTTTGTCCTGTATCAAATTGCGGACTTGTAATTCCCTCCAAATGAAGTCATGTCTACAACTTAGTGTTTTAGCTGGTGTGTTAAAGTTGGTGTAAACTTGCGCCTTGGGCAATGCAACGGTACGTCACATTTTATTCGTTAAAGTTATATATGTTGTGGTGGTAGAATAAACTTTGAAATATCATATTATTTGGGCGAAAAGGCATATTTTCGCTTTTAACCTAAAACCGAAGGAGGTCGGTCACTGGCGAGAACTTTTACAAGACTTGCCAGTGGTCGGCCGGGGCGGCCGATTACTGGAACGTTATGTACATTATATTTTCACCAGCTCGTTTATCTGTTAAGTTATATACATGTATCTGTCCTCGTCGTATGAGATTAAACGGACTGATTATCTGTGCCAGTACTCGGCCGCGCAAATAACCAATAATAAAAATGCAAGGGAAGATTAAATCAGATGGCCGACTACTAGAATAAAAATAAATTACTGCTTTTGCTAGTAGTCGGCCAAGAAATTTGAAAGCCTTGGCTGCTTAATTTTTCGGTTGAAAATTTGAAATTATCAATTTCAGAAAGCTAGAAACGAAAAAAAGCGGAAATTTCATCAATATTCTTACGAGACTCTGCAAAAAGCCCACGAAGCTGTTAAGAAAGGGGCAACAATAATAGAAACCAGCAGGAAGTATGGTATCCCCAGGGCAACACTTCAGGACCGGATTCACGGGCGCATTGCAGACAAACTCCAAAGAATGGGCCCAGACCCATATTTGAGCATGGACATCGAGAATAAAATCGTTGACTGGATAATTAACATAGCCAAACGCGGATTTCCGATTAAAAACAGAGTTAATTGATACAGTGAAAAGAATTGTAGTGGACGAAAAAACAAAAACACCGTTTAAAGAAAGCAACCCTGGGCAGAAATGGTACGTATCTTTCCTGAAGAGGCACCCGGAACTTTCTTCCGGAACTGCCGAATCCATTGATAAGTCTCGAGGTAAACTGACCAAAGAATATATTCAATCGTGGCTGAGAGCACTTGAAATTTATTTAGAGAATATCAACGCCGCTGACGTATTGAAACATCCATCACGAATTTTTAACTCTGATGAGTGGATTTAGTCTTTGCCCCAAAACAGGGAAAGTGTTGGGTTCTAAGGGATATAGAAATTTACATGAAGTAAAGAAAAGTAGCGAAAAAGATAATATATTTATCTGTACTTGTTACATATTCGGCTGACGGAAAATTATGTCCGCCATGTGTCGTGTATCCATACATTAAGCCACCACCAGCTATTGCAGACATTATGCCACCCCATTTGAATTTTGAGCAAATCCGAGACTGGCTGGACGAGATCCGAAGTTTTCTTCGATTATGTTTCAAACAGGCTACACCAATGGATTTTGGGGAATAATATTAAAAAACCAGTATTATGCTAACGACTTACATGCGGATGGAAGAAGACAAAATATATAGTTACAAACTCGATTACACATCCTATTACTAATCAAATCAACGACATTTCTGTTGATTAATTATTAAAATAATCATTATTGAAATTATGGTGGAAGTTAATCGCACAAACTTCAAATAAAATTGTTAAAAGATTATAACCTCAATTGCTAATAATCCCGAACATGTGTCAAAAGTGCGGGAAACGAAACTCATAGGTTAACAATAAATTATACTAAGATCTAGCGGTAAATTACACAAGAAAATCCCTAAAATTTAAATGCATTACCAAGAACACCAAAAGTCACTACGAGATATTAAAAGTAATATACAGTAAAGGCTAAAAGTTTGTACATCAAGTTAAATCTAACGCAACATTGTTGGTTGCATATGTAGTCTTTGTTGAATCCAAATGCAATATATAGGTGTACGTTTTTTTTTTTTTTTTAATGTGTGGTGGGTGCTTAGTTGCAGTGACTCCGTAAGCTGTATTACTTGTCTGGCTATCACTGCAACTCTTGCGGTGTAGTTTTAGTGTGTGTAAGTTGTGTTTAAAAATTACTTAGGTTATTAAGGTCGGTCCTAAAATTGTCACAGTTATCTGTTTTTTTATATAGTACATTTCTAGAAATAGGCTTTTAGACTAATATTGTTCGTTACTTAAAATCTTTATCTCTATTTATTGTAAAAAGGTTTTTTTTTAATTTTAAACGGCTGCTATCCCAATAGTTTTTCTGTGTTTCTGGATCTTAACGTTGTACAGCCAGTACTTCTACTCTACCTCAAAAAAACAATATTACGAAGCCGGACATATAACATATGACAAATATCTGAAAGATAAAGTGAAGTTAAAAGAGGAACAATTGAAACTATTAGAACGTAACGATAGCCCTAGAAAAAATTGGTGCAGCTTTCACAATAAATTGTATATTGTATATTTATATTTGAGAATGTTTAATGATTGTTTCCTATTATATATAAATGTTTTTCTATTTTAAGAATATACTTTTGTTTAAATACGTTAGATGTCCTCATTTATTAACCTTTAACTGACGAACTGGGGGACCCTGGGTCCCCCATATTCAGCATATATTCGAGTACGTTGGTAATAACTTTATTTTCTTAATATTGTTACAGGTAGCTGAATTTTTTGTAATAGCCTTTGTATTTGTGTTGCTACCAAGGACGTATTTTGGATTATTTGTTAAATAACAGTAAGTTCTTACTAGGGGACCTTAGGTCCCCCACTTAGTCATTCATGGTACATTTATTATTTCCTGTTTTTGTAGTAGAAATGGCAAGATACACCAAGTATTTAACTCAAAATGAATTGGAAGAGATTGCAGAGACTATGAGCGACATTGATGACGATCCATGTGATGCAGAAGGAGATTATGAAGATGATGATCCTGATTTTCTACCTAATGACGAGGAGGAAACTTCTGAAACGGAGGATGCAATTGAGATTGCAGAATTGGAAGAAGACGATGCTATTTCAGATGCGGATGAAGCTGATGAAGATGAACATCAGGAAAATACAGATATATACACAGCAAAATCTGGCCGAACTTGGAAAAGAAACCCATTTCATCCTACTCGCAGATTGCAGCGTAATATTTTGAGTGTAACGCCCGGCATTACAGGGCATACAAGCTCAGCCAACACCATTGTTGAAGTATTCAACTTATTTGTGACAACAGCTATGAAGCAAAATATCTGTATCCATACTAATGAAGAAGCTCGAAGAGTATATAATAGATACAACGATACCCATTCCGGTAAACCAAAAGTTTGGAAAGAGCTTACTGTAATTGAACTCGATGCATATATTGGTGTGCTACTGATAGCGGGAGCATTGCATTGTCGAAAAGAAAATGTTACGGATATGTGGAGTACTGACGAAGCCACTCGTCGTAACATTTTTACGGCGTCGATGTCCAGAGATCGGTTTGCGGCAATTTCTCGTTTCATAAGATTTGGCGATAAAAATACAAGACCAATCAGGAAAGAAACAGATAAATTGGCGGCAATACGGGATATTTGGGATTCATTCGTGGAGAATTGTAGGAACGCATTCGTTCCTTTTGGAGAAGTAACAATAGATGAACAACTAGTCCCTTTTCGTGGAAAATGCCCATTTCGTCAGTATATAAAAACAAAACCTGGAAAGTACGGCATAAAAATTTGGGCGGCCGCTGATGTTAAAACTTCTTACCTTTATAATATGCAAGTCTATACTGGTAAACTTCCCGGTGGAGTAACGGAGAAGAATCAAGGCACCCGTGTAGTGAAAGACCTTGCAGAACCTTTGTTTGGCTCAGGACAAGGCATAACAACCGATAATTTTTTCACGAATACTGAACTGGCAGAGTACCTTATTACAAAGAAATTGACACTTCTAGGCACAGTTCGGAAAAACAAAGCAGATACCCCTTATGAATTGAAAGTGCTGCGCAACAGACAAGTGTATTCATCTACATTTGCTTTTACGAAGGACATAACTATGGTATCCTACATACCAAAGAAGAATCGGATGGTCCACCTCTTATCCACTCAACACTTTGATAATTCCATTTCTGACGAACCTCATTCAAAACCAATCATTGTATTGGACTACAATCATACTAAAGGCGCTGTAGATAGCGCTGATAAGCTAGTAAGGGAATATTCTTGCGCTAGGCGCACTCTTAGATGGCCCTTTCGATTATTCATGAATATCCTAGATATAGCCGCAATGAATGCGTATATTATCTTTAGAGAAAAGAACCCTGAATGGCAATTATCAAACAAATCTAGGAGAAAAGTGTTTCTCTTATCTTTGGGAAGGCAGCTGGTGGAGCCAAATATGAAAGAACGCCTATCGAATGCTAAAACCGTTCCTCACCTACGGCGAGCCCTGGTAGCATGCGGTATTCAAATACCGAGTAAAGAACAACCACGTTCAGGATCAGAAGCAGGATGTAAACGTGGACGCTGCATCTTATGCCCTAGAGCAGCAGATAAAAAATCGAAGGTCAGATGCTCTATATGTAGCAGTTTTGTATGCAATAAACACAGAAAAGAAGAGAAGAGAATCATCTGCCTACGAAGTCATGATAAAGAAGATAGTATTGATTAACCACTTTTGTTCTGTTGTTTTTTTACTGTATTATGTATAATTATAATCTTGAAGTAGAGTTAGTTTGACATACATATAAAAAGTAAATGTAAAGTATGTAGTTACTAGAATTTTATAATAAAGAGTTCTATTGATATTGTTGTATCATTTAAAATTAGCCGGAATGCTGTTTTTCCATTGGGGGACCTTGGGTACCCCAGTTCGTTGTATGCGTAACAACAAAGAGCTTCCTGCGTTAAAGGTTAAATGTTGATTTATAATAAATATTTTATTTACATAATAAATAAATAACAAAATTACATTTCAACATTAAACATATTACAAAATATTTTATCTCTTATCATATGATTGATTTAAGTCTGTAGTATAAGGCATTACAAATGTGTCTTCTTCAGATTCTGCAATCACTTCATCATTTAAATCAATACATATATTATGTAGAACTGCTGCAGCAACAGTACACTCGATAACAAGAGGGATATTCTCGTTATCAAAAAAACTTAATCGTGCATTTTCTATTACACATCTAGATGATGAATGCTTATAATTAAATAATTTTTGGTGTTGGCTTAAGTGCCCATTACCCTTACATGGGGGTATTAACTATTCTAACACAGGATATGCAGAATCACCTAATAGATAATTGTTTCCAAGGAAACCATTGATTGCTTTTGCATATAGTGAGGATCGTTTTAGTAAACGTGCATCTTGGAGTGCCCCTACTTCGCCAGCAGAGAAGTCTAGGAACCTTATACACTTATATACGTTATACAGAGTGTTCTAGAAATCTTTTTGATACAACTGAAATGCGAAAATCTTCATTTTTTCAAATTGAAACACTACATTATTTATGGGTTAGTTGAAAGCGAAATTTAATTATTTATTAATTTGAATAAAGCATGTATGTTGTTAAAATTAATGGTTTTAGAGATATTTCAAATTACTCCTATTTGATATTTCTGTATGTTGCTATGTAGGTGCGCCCTTTGAAAGAAACTTTTGAGACCAAATATTAAATAAAAATTTGAAAATTGAACTTTCTTTACTATTTGTCTGCTGTGCTGACATTTTTGTAAACCTACGTGCGTTTTAAATTGGTAGTTATATTTAAAATATGAAGGTACGTTAACGTAATGGATATGAAGTAGGCTTTTTACAGGTTAGTTCATACCTACGCCACTCTCTAAATTTGAATTTTATGGGTCAGTGCTGCCCTCTAACAATGGGGCGAGTTTAGCATTGAAAATTTATAGTATATTGGTTTGTAGCTCGACTAAAAGGCGGGAATATTAAATCAACTTTAAAATAAAATGTTTCCTCTACCGAATTTTGTACATTTTCAAATGAGAAATATTCCATTAAAATATATAAAAAATTCATTCGAAATATGTATACTGAAATACGGTTACATACGAGGGAGCGTTTTTATATTCGCGGAATGGGGGATAAGGGGTGGAAATAAAAAAAACCAAATTATTTTTCTTTTTCAATATATTCACCTGCAAGACGGATACATTTTTCACATCTTTCAATTAATTTATTTATACCCTCATAAAAAATGATTTCTCTTTATCTGCAAAATACGCCGAAACTGCCTCCTTGGCTTCATCATCGGCAGTAAATTTTTTACCCCGCAGCTCTTTTCATTTTCGGAAACAGGTAATAATCACTCGGGGCCAGGTCTGGGCTGTAGGGTGGGTGATTCACAATTTCGAAGCCCACCTTATGCAGGGCAGCTAACGCAACGCGGCTCTTGTGGACGGGCGCGTTGTCGTGCAAAAGCAGCACATCTTTCGTCAATTTTTCCCGTCTTTTCTCTTTAATGGCTTCTTTTAGTCGCTCTAATATTGAAGCGTAATATTCTCCGGTTATAGAAACACCTTTATCTTTATAATCAATCAACAATATTCCTTCCGAGTCCCAAAATACTGTTGCCGTGAGTTTCCCAGGTGATTGTGACACTTTAAATTTCTTGGGAGGTGCTGTGCCCTTTTTATGCCACTGCATGGAGTCTTGTTTGGACTCAGGTTCATAATGATGTTCGTTTCCAGGAACAATTCGACTCAATACACCATCCTTGTCTTCGTTACAGAGGTCCAAAAATGCACGCGAACACTCTACGCGCTGTTGTTTTTGCGGCGTCCTGAGCATTCTCGGCACCCATCTTGCGCTGACCTTAGACATACAGAGATGATCGTGTAGGATTTTAAATATTGTTGTATCGGATACTCCAACCATTTCTGCGAGTTGTTTCTTCTTTAGTCCAGCATCTTCGAGTACAATTTTTTCAACTTTTTGGATAAGTGCTGGCGTGGTCACCTCATACTCCTGCTCGGCCTCGGGTCGTCTTCAAGGGATTCCCTTCCTTGTTTAAATAAACTATGCCACTTGTACACCATGGTTTTTCCTGGACAAGAGTCGCCGTAAACCAATGACATCTCATTCATTATGGTCGCGACTGATTTTCTTTGCCTGGTAAGGAACTTTATAACGGCACGATATTCGATTTTTTCCATATTTCACTTTTCACTCCTGATTATGTTACTTAGTTGACGATAGCTCAAAGACTAACTGTCTAATAACAATGAAACTTCGTATTTATACTAATTATGAGTCGCTGCACAGGCCACGCCCGCAAGGCGCCTAATCACCTCCCTACAACCCGCTCATTCCGCGAATATAAAAACGCTCCCTCGTATTTGAACAAATTTTTAATATATTCCAGCGATATATTTCCTACCATTTGAAATGTATAAAATTCAGTAATGTAACTCACAAGAAAAATCTGCTTATAAAATCACATCTTACATAATTAAAGCTCTTTGTCTTTAATATAATGGCAAAAAGTTAAGAGAGGTTACAATAGGTACCATGGTTTCATTTCTGTAAGATTTACTGTATATTACACAGCTCGTGCATACAAGAATTATTGCATATTTCAGATTTTTGTCCTTTAGTTATTTGTTTTTTACACAAGTAATACACCTGTTAAAACTTCCCGTTAAATGTGTTGCACCCCAGAAAATATTGTTAACCTTATTTAATTTTAAAAATTCTTTGTTTGTTTCACTATGGACAGGACACATCACGTTAAGATTAATTCATTTCTTTACATTCTTATATACAATTTTTGATATTTTAGTCCATGAACACATATCGAAGGCTATAATACTCATTTAAATATCTTAAAATGCTGTTACGTTTTATTTTGGTGACCTAAAAGATTTCGCTTTAGTTTACTGCGAACTTAGCCTACTATATAATTTTACCTGCTACGTGACTGTGTAAGGATTTTGTTTGTAATACAGGTCTGTTTCGGGTGTTGAAGACTGATGCATATTTCATCTTGCGGCTATATTTCCTTTTTTACTTTAGGTGAGACTGCGTAGAGTGAACTGACACTCTACGAATGGTTTATTTTTGTCAGACGAGTCCTATCGTTATTGATGGATGTATTTATTTATTAACAGCCGATGCTAATTTAGGGAATATAAACATTTGCTCTTCAGCCATCAGTTGGCGTTTTCTCTTCAGGATGTTAGAGTTCAGAGTTTCATTTGCTACAATTGCTTCGGTTAGTTCAATTAGTATTTGTTTTATACACCTACCTGGGTTAATTTTATAGCTTTGGTATTCTCTCAGCCTATCTGTCTTATGACAGCGTTGCAGGTTATGAACGACTTGATCTGTCACTAATATCCTGGGGAGTTTTAATTTTCACAGTTGCGTACTCTATCGCGTTTTCTTGCAGGGAACTATTACTTAAATCGGGATATATGTATTATTTGTATAATTGAGGTTTGGACGCTCTTTCGCGTTATTTTGAATTAATCTCTTTTAAGTTTTTCTTACTACTTCGTTTCGTTGCTGAATTTGTTGAGAGTTGTCGTGGCGTTCCTTCGTGAAACTATCGCTAGATAGCGCATGACGATCTTCAGCTGTCTTCGGGGTGCTGCGCGTAGATTCATGGCACACGGCTTACTTACGAGGGTCGATTGATTGACTTAACGGACATTAAAGTGAGTGGACGTTCTTTTCGGCGTGTGCTAATTTGTAGCTGGTGGTAATATTGGAGAAATTTTAAGCCACGAATTGTTCGGATTTGTTCACCGGCTACGTAACTTTATCAGCGGATTTTGGTATTTGGAATGGTTGTTAGCGATTTGCCTTGGTAAATATCCGTTGATATGACGCCGTTGGGCGGATTGGATTATTAGCACATTGTGAGTGGCCATTGTTATTTCTTCGCCGCTCAAGCATCTTAGCGTCCATCTTGAAGTCCGTTTTGCGTCTCGTTTTTGGTTCGCCTCGAATTTAATTCGGTAAGCAGTCCTTTCCTTTTTTTTCTTATTAGATTTATCTATTTTATATGTTTCTTTTAGAGGTTCTAGTGAAGGGGTTTTTATCTTCCCCGAGGAGAATTTACTTTTTGGTGAATCCCTGTACATAAATTTTGGGTAAGGTGTTCAATGTATAGGATCGTTAGCGTCGCTACAAGTCTGAGCTGGGTGCACGAGGTAGATTGGGAGTGAGTCTTTTTGTTTTCTTTTCCGTGGAGATCCCAGTTCAGCGTGGGAATCAACCGGAGTTGTAGTCACCATCGTACCATCGAGCTATCAGTAATATTTTGTGTGAAATTGTAGAAGTCTACGTTCAAGGTCAGAGGTCTAAATTTTAATTTTTAATAGTAAATTTTCTTGTTAATTATTTTGAGCCCCTCCGGCATAGTCTTTAATACTCGTTGGGCCTTAAGCCACACAGTTGATGATTAAACGCTGCATTTTGGTAGCACGTATTTCTTGGTAGGTTTGTAAATCCACCAGGTAGGGCTTCACCTAGCCCGGTGTTTGTTTTTTTTTGGCCGTGCAGGCCTGTTAGTTTTTTTGTATATTTTGTAACTTAACAGTGGGGACTATTCGTTGGCACCAAGTGCATTTTAGCTTAGAATTGTTGTAGTTTTTGGTACCGATATCAACCTTGTGTAACGGGTTGGTTTATATTTTATGATTTTGTAAACGATTGTTGTAAGCGGCAAACTCTGGTGCACCACGGTACTGTTGCGGGTAATTTATTAATTTTGTACGATTTTCGTTATCTGTACTTTGAATAACAACCCACTGGATACGTTCGGAATTTGTTCTGGTGGTTGCCTACCTTATTTCGGGGGAAAGCACACCAAAGGGTATTTTTATTTTTTTTGGTAAATATATACTTACTTTACAACTAGAAGGTGGACCTGTGTTTTTTTTTATGATAGCTCACCCTCGCATAAATTAGAGTAAATCCGGTCTCGTGACACACCTTATTGTTTTCGGTTGATTTTTTTTTCCCTATTTCAATACCGTGCGCTCGAATCCTACCCACTACTCTTCCGTCCCACCTCAGAGGTTCTCAATTTACTCAACGACCTCGACGGAGCTTAAATTAAATTGAGTGGCGCCTTTTTCTTACTTCTGGGTACTGACGTCCCGAACTATACTTTCGAACCACGCCGTCTCGACAGCAGCTGGCAGGCGCTCCGAATGAGAGGCAACAAATTTAAGGGTAGCAGGTAGGTGCGTTGCGGTTTCCGTTGTTTTTTGTAGTTTGTGTATTTATTTTTTTTTGGAATCTGTACTTTCTTTTGGGCCGGCGCCAACGCATATTTAAGACGTGCGTATCAATGCTCCATACCGTTTTATTAGCCACTGTTATAAAACTGTTTGACAACAGCTTTCACAGTATTTCACACAAGATACACTTACATTAAACTATAACTATTGAATTATTTCCAATTAAAAATAATCAAAATAGTACGAACATAATAATAACAAACTAAAATAAAACTCCAATTTTATTCTTGAAGGGTTCCATCTACCGTGATAAATATCAACTATTCCATTTTAAATCTTGGCGCTCAGTGCCAATGGTATGGGTTAGTTGAAGGCAAAATTTTATTATGTATTAGTTTTAGAGAAAGAAAAACAGCAGTTAGTTAGTTAAAAGTTGTCAAACATATGTGTATGAAGTATTAATATAGTAAAGTTGTTAATGTTTGTGTTGGATTTTATTATACAACCCCACTTCTGTGCCCCCACAGTAATTTAATAACGTTATCAATCAATATTTCACATTTTGGTACCGAAACCCGGGAAGATTAGATGAATCGGGACAGAAATTGAGGGCATGAAGTGAGGTTAGAAGGGTGAACAACGAAAACGAAAAGAGTAATATAGATCTAGCACTAAGAAAAACGTATCGTATGCAATTAACGAAGTTAATAAATAGTGTTGGTGATTTGTTAAAAGCAGAAAATACCGAGCTAGAAGAATTGCCAGTGCTAATTTCCCGAATAAGTGCAGTACAAACGAATTTAAATGACGTAAATCAACGCCTACTCCAGAGATTTGACGAAGAGCAGTTAGAAGGAGAGTGTCAAAAAATAGTGGAATACCAAGACAACGCCGTTGAAGCTATTGGTAGATTAAATCAACGATATCAAGCCAGGTTAAAGAAGGTACTGGTTACATTGACAAGTGAGATCGCAGCGGGGCAAGAAGATGCCGGCATACATGCAACAAATGCGGACAACAGCGAGGAATCACCGACAGTGGAAGTGGTAAACGATAAACAAAGCAAACGGTCGGTAAGATTACCTAAAATCGATTTAATAAAATTTAACGGGGACACTACAATGTGGCCAGTGTTTTGGGATCAATTTAATGCAACGGTGCATGAAAATACGGTCTTAGACGATGTTGATAAATATGCGTATTTGAAATCGTTGCTTGTCGGAAAAGCAGCTACTACTATAGCCGGTTTAACTCAAAGTAAAGTAGCTTATAACGATGCAATAGAATTATTAAAAACGGAGTACGGTAATACAGATACTATTGTAAATAATTATGTGCAAAAATTAATGAATCGATCGTTAATATCTTTAGGCATTTCAGCAGAGCAGTACGGACTCATGGTAAAATCTATTATTTTCAATGCATTTCCGTATAATAATTTAAGGGTCGAATATAATAGACAAAAAATAAGAAAATATGTAGTTATTAACGATAACATATCGGTAAATAATACAAATCTAACAGACGCGGACGTTACGACAAATTATGAAAATGAAATATCTAATCTGTTACAGTTTATAAAAATTGAATTAAATTCCATCGAACAGCCACAAAATAATGTAGAGTGTAGTGACATGGGTAAACGATATCGTGACAGTAATCAAAAGGAAAAAACATGTACAGCGGCTAACTAGTGCAAAAGATTGCTGTTTGTTTTGCAAAAATAAAACGCATTTAACGAAAAACTGCAGAACTGTAATGAACATAAACGAGAAAAAAGATATACTAAAACAAAACGGTTGCTGTTATAAATTAATGTACGGTACCCGGCCACAATTCAAAATTTTGTAAAGCAAATGTTTCTTGTGTAAAATGTAATCGCCGACATGCTACAGCGATGTGCGACCCAGAATTTGTTCAAAATGGAAATAAGGCGTTGTGCGCGGAAAAAACAGAAATGCTTCCAAAAGTAAGTAGTGAAAGCGGTCCGAGTACGTCAACAGATCGGCAAAGTGCTACTAATTTGTTCGCTAACGTACATATGAATGTTTATTTGCAAACTGCTTACGCATATTTAATTAATAATGAAACTAGCGCATTAGTTCGTGTAGTAATTGACGGCGGAAGTGAACTCACTTTTATAAAGGAAAATTTATCTAGACGATTAAACTTGCCTATTATTGGTCAACATAAATTATTGATAATGTCTTTCGGTAGTGCGAGCAGAGCACCGGCTCGGTTATGTAGTAAAGTGAAAATTACTTTAAAGAGTCAGTACGATAACGAAGTTTGCGAAATAACGGGAATCGAGGTACCGGAAATCTGTTTCGATTCGCTGAAACCACCATCAAGAAACGACCCCATAATTCGTAATTTTGCACAGACATATAAGCTGGCTGATGTAAATAGCAATAAAGTACCGGCGCAGGAGGATATCTCAATGTTAATCGGGGCTGATTATTATTGGAAGTTAGTGACAGTTGAAACGCGTCGAATTGCGGATAGTTTAACCGGAGTAAACACAAAGTTTGGCTGGACACTACATGGTGTCGGAAATGATAATCGTGATAGTGGCCTGATGTTGAAGCTTAGTGTAATTAGCACTACGGTGTTGCATTCACAAATAAAATATGAGGACGCTGATTTTGAGATTTGGAAGCAATGGGTATAAACGCGAACGAAAAGACAGTGACTAACTTCACTCAGGACTTTATAAAGGACAAAATAACTTTTAATAACGGACGTTATGAAGTCTCACTACCATGGAAGGGTGAGCTAGCGGATTCGAATTATCAAGGTGCCTTGTCGTGAACGCGAGTATTAACCTCAAAATTGTTGAACGATGGGGCGATTAATTGAATACGATAAGGCTATACGCGAATACATGAACAATGATTGCGCGGAAAAGGTGACGAACTATAAGAACTCAAATAATCTTTATTATTTACCGCATAGACCGGTGTATCGAGATGAAAAAGAGACTACGAAGGTGCGCGTAGTGTTCGATGCCTTTGCGCACGCAGCCGGATTCGCGTCTTTGAATGAACAGTTGTATTCGGGCGACAATTTAATTCCGGATATAGTGCAAATTTTGCTGAACTTCAGAATTGGTGCAAATGTTGATGGCTTGATAGCTGATATCGAAAAGGCATTTTTGCAAATATCATTGGCGGAAGAAGATCGCGATTCGCACAGATTTTTATGGTATAAGGATCCAATATGGGAACATATCTCTTACATCAAAGATGCAGGACAATTAGTAGAGTACAGAATGAAGCGTGTGACCTTCGGAATAACAACCAGTCCGTTCCTGCTATCTGCTACATTGAGGGATCTGCAGGAACAACCGGAGTCACTAAAGAGGACGGCCGAAATATTGAGGAAACGATTTTACGTAGATGACCTAGTGGTATCAGTTAGTTCAGTAGACGAGGCCACGAAGTTATACAAAGAATCCACTGAAATTACCTGCTCAGCAAATATGAATCTGCGAAAATGGGTCTCCAATAATTCCGAGATAATAAAGATTTCAAAGGAAGAAAAGGGTGAACTGGCAGTTCTAAGGAAGAAGGTCCTTGGTGTCACTTGGTTTCCAAAAACCGATGAATTAGCAGTTGATTTGGTTCTCAGCAACGAAGATCATACGCCAACCAAACGAAATGTTTTACAGAGCATAGCAAGGATTTATGATCCAATAGGTATGCTAGCATCGTTTACAGGTATGCTAGCATCGTTTACGGTTAAGGCAAAAATATTACTACAAAGTATTTGGAAAGAAAGAATTGAATGAGATGCGATTATACCAGAGCTGTTACAACAAGTGTGGTACAAATGGAACCAGGAAATTTCCCTGATATCGGATTTCCGACTGCCTCGTAAAATTCTGGATACTTCAACCAACGAAGTTGAACTTCACATTTTCGCCGATGCTAGCCCACAAGCATATGGGGCTGTGGCTTATATTAAGCGTTTGGAAAATAATCATTGTACGTTTTTATATGCGAGAAATAGAGTATCACCTATTTCCGAAAATGGTGATAAAGAACTTACGTTGCCAAGGCTGGAGTTAACTGCAGCTTTATGTGCAGCAAGGCTTCAAAACTATGTATTAAAAAATTTGAGTTTAAATGTGGTACGCACAATATTATGGTCTGACTCCCAGATAACCTTGCATTGGATTAAAGGTCGAAATACTAAGTGAAAACCCTATGTTCAAAACAGGGTAACTGTTAGATAAAAGTTGTCAAACATATATAATAATAATAATAGTATCTTTATTGACACATCATCGTACACAAAAAAAAAGAAATAGAGTAAAATGATTACGATCTACAACATAAGTATATAATACAATATTACAGTTTTCATATACAATACATAAACACGTATACATATACGATGACATTCAAAAGGGTTATCATCAGGTGAAATCCTGTTCTTCCTGATGATCCTAGGTGTTAGAAAATAACAAAAAAAAGCCATTAAAATTAAAATGACAGCTTAATAACGAGAATGCTCACCAACAACTCGCAACAGAAAAAAAGAAATTCCAAGAAAAAAAAATCTCAAGATAAACTCAACCGTGACAGAAGGCATGTATCAAGACGACTTTAGTCGCTGCTTGGACATCAGGATCGCAGTGACAGCCCGCTTAAATGTATGGAAAGATAATGATTTGGTCTGAAGAGACAGGCGGTTCCATATATTTGCACAAACATACTTAAAGCCTCTTTTAAACTGCTGAGTAGAGTGACAAGGAACATCAATGAGATCCCTTCTGTGAATATTGATGTTGTGCACATCAGTTCGAAATTTAATTTTCTCGACTAAACATGGTGGCGTACCAGAATTCAGAATTTTATACAAAAAGCAAGAAAAGTGTCTTCGTCTTGACATATTTAACCAATTTGCTTCAATGAGTTTATGTGAAATTCTATGACCGCTTCTAATACCAAATATAAATCTAAGACATGAGTTTTGTAAAACCTGAATTCTATGCATGTCAAGTTGGTCTAAACATCTATTATAAATTATATCACAGAAATTGAAATGAGAAAGAACCAAACTGTCACACAAGGTTTTTTTATAGATGTATTGAGCAAATGTCTGTGAGAATATAGCAGCTTCAAATTGAAATAAGCTTTTCTAATACACATGCTTATATGACCTTTAAATTTCAATTTATTATCCATTACCAAACCTAGATTTTTCACCTCCTTATGGCACTTCAGTTGTACATTGTTAATATGAAGAACGAAGTTTTCCATAACCGGTGGCTTACTTCTAGGACCAGAAAACATTATAAATTTGGATTTATTCTCGTTAATATCAAGGAAATGTTGTTTAGCAATAATAAAAAGATTGTTCAGATCTACGTTTAAACTTTCAATAGCCGTCGCGGCATCCCCAACATGAAATAATTTATATACCTGAGTGTCATCTGCATACAAGTGGAAACAGCATGAGAACCTGTGAAAGAAAAATAAATGGGAAGTGTAAATTGAAAAAAGCAATGGGCCCAGTATGGATCCCTGTGGCACTCCGGATTTTATTGATTTAACATCAGAAGATAAATTGTTGACAAGGACCTGCTGGCCTCTGTTGTGTAAATAGTTATAGAAAAACAGTACCGCATTGGGACTTAAACCAATATAATGGAGAATGGATAATAGTAAAGTATGCTTAATTCTATCAAATGCTTTCGAGAAATCTAGCAATACTAGAGCAGTCACCATGCCAGAATCGGCTGCCGTAATAATATCATCAGTAATTTTACATAGTGCAGTTTCACAACTAAACCCTGATCTGAATCCAGACTGCACACCTGGAAGTATAAGAAAATTAGTGATATGAGCACGTAGCTGTTTTTCCACTATCCTTTCCAACACCTTCGACAAAACTGGTAATATACTAATAGGGCGCAAATCCGATAGAGCGTCAGGGGAGCCTTTCTTGGGGATCGGTATTACACGTGCATTCTTCCACAATGAAGGAAATGAACCATTGCACAAGCAAAAATTAAATATGTGAGTTAAAATAGGTGTAATAGTAGGACAACAAAGGGTTATCATTCTTAAAGATATACCGTCAGTGCCACAGGAATTTGAAGACATTTTATGAATAATATCATTTACCTCAGAATCAGAAGTTTCTTTAAAGTTAAAAATACCTACACCTGGTCTCTGATTGTTTTCGTAAAAATTTAGTAATGTTTGATCCAACCGAGAACCTAAACTAGAACTGGAAGTAAAATATTCATTTAATTCATTAGGATTCGTTAAATGATTGGGAATAACAACAGGAGCCCTATTATATATATTAACATTGCGCAACTCATTCCACAAAGTTTTTTTTGTTGGAGAAGAGCAATTTATGTTCGAGATAAGCTTTTTTTTTCACGTTCAATAGCAGAAGAAGTGAAGTTCCGTAGAGCCTTATATTCGTCCCAACTAGACGGTAACTTATTACGTTTAAATTTATTTACAGCTTTATCTCATAGTGATATTAATAATTTAATATTATCCGTTAACCATGGCGCAGGAGGGCGCGTAAACCTCATGTTTATGAAGGGAGCATGTATATCAAACAAGGCCACAATGTGTTCATTGAACAGGGAAACTTTATCATCTATTGTTTCCAATAAAAAAATATTATACCAAGGTGTGATATTTAGATGATACAGAAAGCAATCATAATCAAATTGACGAAAATTACGAAAGACACGGTCAGCATGAAGGTTCACCTTTTATTAAATTCAATACTGCACTCAACCAAGCAATGATCTGACAGAGTGTGAACATCAATCACGTTACATGCAGTTACCTTAAAATTATTAGAAACAATAATCACATCGATGAGAGTCGCAGAGTCGCGTACAATACGTGTGGGCGCATCGACAATCTGCTGCATATCTAATGAGTGCAAAATGGACATAAAATTAAGAGAGTTATGACTGTTATCAAGTAAATTAATATTACAGTCTCCGACACAAATAACGCCATCGTAGGCCACTCCAACATCCGTCAGGATCTCATTAAATGTATACAAAAATTCTGAAATTTGTGTGCCGGGTGAACGATAAACCACACCCGCCACACAACCTAATATTGTTACAATGAATTTCTATCCATTGTTGTTCCAAAAATGTACAAGAACTATTAATGGGAATAGTCGAAAATCTCAAATTAGTACGAAGAAACAAAGCTACACCACCACCACGACCCCTTCTGTCACTTCTAACCAACTGATACCCCTGAATATGTATAGCAGCATCGTCAATATCATCATTAAGCCACGTCTCTGTAACACCAAAAATGTCACAGTCAAGAGAATTAAAAACATTGATAAAATTTTGAAAATTATGCAACAAAGATCTAGTGTTTAAGTGAGCAACCCGGAGCATTATAGTATATTCGAGCTTATGTACATCTATTGCAATACTGTGTCTCAACTCAAGACAAAACAAACTATTCACAATAGTATAAAACAAAGAATATCCTGTACAAGAAACTTGTAAAAGTAAAATGAACTATATATATATATACATGTATACACATGTCATCTCAATAGTCAGTGCAGAACAAATTAAATAAACTAATGCTAAAAAAAAAACAAGTGGCATATTGCAACTTAGAATTTAATACAATATATCTCTAATAAAGAGGCTAAAACGAAAATTAAAGTTATCAGTATACGCTCAAACATTAATTAGCCAATTATAAAAGAACAAAATACAATATATAAATAATTCAATCAGAAACGGACGCATTTAAACGCATTCGTAACTAGATAATATGAATACGTAGTAGAAAAATATACATATAAATAGAACAAACTATCTGTATTACAGTATGTAACAGCGAAAGAATCAATAATTTATGAGTTAAATGTATGACAATAATGCAAGTATGTGAATATTCAAATTAATAAGTACATACATATTATTACTAATACGACAGAAAATTAGTAAATGAAACAAAAATTCTCCGAAGGTTTACATACATGAATGAAGGTCAGCTTCATCCGCCACGCTTCTTATCCCTCTTTCGCTCGCAGTCGACTGCACTCTCAATATCATCAGAAGATTTAATTGGAATCTTCTTTCCGTGGATTCTAGCAAATATGGTACCACCCAGTACCCAGACATTGTTTTTTCCAAGTACAGAAGTAGCAGATTTATATAACTGGTAACGGGTACGGGCTAGGTCCTCAGTAATAAATATATGCGTACCTTTTAACAATTTCCTGCGCTTAACAACTTCTTTCACTGATTTCTGGCTAGTACAGCGAACAATAATGTCCCGCTTGCTTCCTCTAGAAGGTCCAATCAAGTGACAGTTAGCAATATCATCAAGAGAAATACGATCCATTTTCAGTTTGTTTTTAAAAATATCTATAACGAAGCCTTGCACCGCACAGCCTGTAACGGGACGCGATATTTTATATTATTTTATCTGTCAGTCGCATTAACCTGACAAGGGAAACAGATATTTATTAGATGTAGTAAAGAATGTTATCTATAATTTAAGAAATAAAATGCACCTATTTGAATATATTCCGTAATCATATATAAGTTCCCTATGTTAAATCATTCATATAATTATAATAGTTTGAAATTGTAATAGTTTTAACCGTCAACTGTAAAACATGTGACTTATGGTGTAAGCTGTACCTGCGTAGGGATTCGCATCGCTTCCTCCGCTAAAAAAGAACACTCTTCGCTAGGCCACCACAGAGAGTAGTTCGCTTCGCAGTTAGTTATACATATTTGCCAGTTCAGGGCTAGTTAGTGTACCAGTTTTATTACGTTTGTTAAATTAGTCAGTACAAAAAGGCCGTGTTCACGGGGGATACCCCGCACGAAGTCATACATAAAAATACTGATAAGCAGCAAACGAGAAAGGACACGCCCGAAGCCCATAGACTAGGCGAAGAAGGAAGCGGACATCTTGGTGGACCGAATCAACGCCAGCAAGTATACGCAGATAAGCGGAGAATACATATGTACGTACAGGTATTTGGCCAATAAACTATTATATACTACGAATACGAGCTCGCAATAAATAGAATCATTTGTATTAAAGTTAAATTGATTCCGCGTTCGTTGTTAAGTTCACTATTACGTATATATATATATATTTTTCCGTTGTAATTATTTAGAAATTAAACGCGTGCGTAGTTATAGTAAGAGTAAGATAGGTGCATCGTTAATGTTAAGATTCTGTTTAATATTTTCTGACTTTTGTATTTACATATTTATTCAGTTATTTTATTTAATATATTTGTTATTCGTTCATTTGTTGCATTTTCATTTATTCAGTAGTAAATTAGATTGCATGTTTTGTGTCATTAATTATTGTTTAAATATTGTAAATCCTCCATTTACCGCACGCACCTGAGAACGTATAAGGAAAAGATTATAAGAAAGTTTGTAAAGTAAGTATCTGTTTTCTTGATTACGTTAGAGCGATTGCTACCGACATTTTGCTAGTCAGGGGAATTAGTTTATTCATTTCGGTATCAGTAACGTCCGTCGTTGTGGGTTCACAGGGGGATTTGTTAACTTACCGTGGCGCCCAAGGTTATAAACACATTATCACAAAATAAGTCCGTGCAGCTACAATATGGCGACCAACTAAGGGCTCGTTTGGAGGTATATTTGAATTTTTATTTGTGAAATTTTAATATTTTGTGTAAAATATTGTGTTTAAATTATTTTATGAAGTTTCGTGAGTTGTTTTACATTTATTTTAATATTTTGTGTATTTTACCGAACGATAAATACACTAGTGGTCATAAGTGACGGATCATTTCAACATACACTAGTGGTCATAAGTGACGGATCGTTTCAAAATAGGCACGGTTACGTATAAAGACGTGATTTTTTCGCTAGTAAATGTTCAATATACAGTGTGAGTCAGAATATTGTCGCGTTAAAGTATTTGTTGAATTAGGAGTGTTTATTTAAAATAAATTTTTGAATTTCGACGATTTATATACCGAGTGTGTCGTATCGAACGAGTTATAATAAAATTATTTTGTGCAGAAAATATTACATATACAAGGGGGTACGAAAGTTTTAGACAATATTTATACCGGACGTGTCAAATATAACGTGTTGTTTTTGAGATACAGTGTTGATCATAAATAAAGGTACAGTTTTATTTAGTGGATTATCATATACAGGGTGTGTCGAAAGTGTATGTGCACGCTAGGGGGGTGATCAGGAGTAGAAATTAAATATTTTTCTTCGTATTTAGCCTTGTTGTATTATTTTAAATTTTGTTGCATTTTCATACGAGCCGCGTTGCATTTAGTATATTGTTATTAAATAAAGAGGTAAAAAAGATATTGGTATTTTTTGTCAATATCAAAGGAAATTAATAAAATAAAGGAGTTTATGTACCTAAGAAGCGGAAGAACGCTAAGAAAAGAAGAAATGGCTACCGGAACGTCTACTATCGAATCTGTCGGTGAAGACACTACTAGTCAGAAGGACCAAGAGGAATTTGGAAATACCATCTCAATAGAAGCGGAAACAGAAACGACGCTAATACAAGGTGCAAGTAACATCAATGACTTGTTCGCAGCCATGAAGCAAATGATGGAACAAACTAGAGAAATAAACCGACAATTAAAAGAAAATACTAAAGATAATAAACAAAGTAATGAACAATTGAGTAGAAAGATAGACGACACGGCTGAGAAACAAACCAAAAAGATGGACGATACAACAGAACAAGTCCGACAACAAAATAAAAAACTAGACGACGTAAGACTACAAAATGAAAAGAATAATGAGCAATTGAATAAGAAATTGGACGACGTGAGAAAACAAACTAGAAAAGATATTGAAGAATCGCACCAACAAATATATAATAAGGTGTTAAAAAAGCAGGAGGAAATGCAAGAAGAATTGGAAGAGTTTAAAGAAAAGACTAAAACCGAATTGGAAAAGGACATAGAAATAAAAGTCCAGAAGCAAACATCCATACTAAGAAAGGAATGGGAAATTACATGGAATGATGAAAGAGAAGAAATTAACCATGAAGTACATAAGAAAGTGGAAGCAATTCAACATGACTTGGAAAAGAAGGTTGAAGGAGTTAGGAATGGAGCGCCGATAAATATAGGGAGAATAGTTGAAGAAAGAAATCTTCCTACATATAACGGTAGCAATAAAGGTACTCAACCCCAAGAGTTCCTAGAAGCTATGGACAGACATTTTAAAATCCGAGCGACTCCTGAAGACCGCAAATTGGACTTTGCCATAGACCAGTTGGAAGGTGATGTGGCAATATGGGCGAATAGTAAGAAAAACCAGTGGCATACCTGGGAGGATCTCAAGAGAGACTTGTTGAAAATGTATTGGTCCGACGGCGTCCAGAAGAGGGTCTTGGCGGAATTGTTAAGGCCTAGAATTTATAATAGCCGTTTCGGTACAATGACTCATCACGCATGGTACTGGGTAAAGAAGACGCATTATATGGACCCACCCATAAGTCAATCTCTATTAATAGAAGCCTTGATAAAGCATTTCCCATTTGAAGTAGAGAATATCTTATTAGGAGCCAAAATTGAAACAGTCGAGGGATTAATAAACCTACTGGAGAAAATCCAAGATAGAGATCATAGGCCAAACAGGGGGGACGATAGACGCGATAACCCCAGGAACATTCAGATGTTTAATAGAGGAGAAATTCTAATAGATCACGAGGCCACGATAGAGGTAGGAGACCTCGCAATCCGTCACCTTACTCCGATTCGGGAAACGAGGAAAGGCAGAAGTAAGAGCTCCCAACCTTCTGCACCTAAAATTAGCGGAGCCTATGAAACGAATTAAATTACAAAAATATACACCTGATCGAGACACCCAAATACGAGATAGAAGATTATACCTACAACAACTGGCGTCCATTTTAAACAGAAACTGTCCTGAACATAAAGAAGAAACCAACACCGATTTGGAAAAGGGCGTAGAAATGGAAGTCGAAAATCAATTGTCTGTACTGAAGCAGGAAACTGTTAGCTCACAATACCCGATTGAAACAACTATAGAAAAAAATATGACCATGAGCACTCAAATAAATCAAGACGTCTTAAGTGCCAGATGGGATAGGATGCAACAAGAACGAGAAAAGGCGAGACAACAGGCCGTAGAAAAAGAAATGAACAACTGGATGACGACATACTTAGAGACACAATTAGTGACACCTGAGCGTGGAAATTATGAAAAATCAGCTGACACAAAATCACACAATGTATTGATGGACCAATGTGATCAACGGAATATCGTAAACCAAAGATTGGACTTTGCCGAAAATCAACGGAAGGATAACGTTGCGATAGATGTCACCAGATGGAAAAGACAACTGAAGACTTTAGAAAATATAGAAGGCAAACGACCTGAACACTTGATCAAACAATTCATCAAAGACCAAAATAGGACTAATAGACCCAAGGATGGAAAAATATTATTAGCCGAGGAACGCCTGCAGAATAGAGCGGCCCAACTAAGAAATAACCACAACCATAGAATCAATTCGATAATATACCGAGGAGAAAAATGTGTGTCAGCGCTCGTAAAAGATAGGAAGAAATTTCTTCAACTGTACGACAAACCTGACGCAATATTACGACTAGTGGATGAAAATGCTTGTTGGCCAGGTGATCCGGATAAACGATATGTAACGGATTGGAATCAACTTATGACGACACAAGAAACCGGTAAAGGACCTATCGTATACCAATAACGACTGTATCTATGTAAATAATAGTGATTAGTTACTTTTTCCTTGATAAATAACGAGGACGCTACGGTATCGTGAAAAAAGTAAGGGGGGTACTGTAACGGGACGCGATATTTTATATTATTTTATCTGTCAGTCGCATTAACCTGACAAGGGAAACAGATATTTATTAGATGTAGTAAAGAATGTTATCTATAATTTAAGAAATAAAATGCACCTATTTGAATATATTCCGTAATCATATATAAGTTCCCTATGTTAAATCATTCATATAATTATAATAGTTTGAAATTGTAATAGTTTTAACCGTCAACTGTAAAACATGTGACTTATGGTGTAAGCTGTACCTGCGTAGGGATTCGCATCGCTTCCTCCGCTAAAAAAGAACACTTCGCTAGGCCACCACAGAGAGTAGTTCGCTTCGCAGTTAGTTATACATATTTGCCAGTTCAGGGCTAGTTAGTGTACCAGTTTTATTACGTTTGTTAAATTAGTCAGTACAAAAAGGCCGTGTTCACGGGGATACCCCGCACGAAGTCATAAATAAAAATACTGATAAGCAGCAAACGAGAAAGGACACGCCCGAAGCCCATAGACTAGGCGAAGAAGGAAGCGGACATCTTGGTGGACCGAATCAACGCCAGCAAGTATACGCAGATAAGCGGAGAATACATATGTACGTACAGGTATTTGGCCAATAAACTATTATATACTACGAATACGAGCTCGCAATAAATAGAATCATTTGTATTAAAGTTAAATTGATTCCGCGTTCGTTGTTAAGTTCACTATTACGTATATATATATATATTTTTCCGTTGTAATTATTTAGAAATTAAACGCGTGCGTAGTTATAGTAAGAGTAAGATAGGTGCATCGTTAATGTTAAGATTCTGTTTAATATTTTCTGACTTTTGTATTTACATATTTATTCAGTTATTTTATTTAATATATTTGTTATTCGTTCATTTGTTGCATTTTCATTTATTCAGTAGTAAATTAGATTGCATGTTTTGTGTCATTAATTATTGTTTAAATATTGTAAATCCTCCATTTACCGCACGCACCTGAGAACGTATAAGGAAAAGATTATAAGAAAGTTTGTAAAGTAAGTATCTGTTTTCTTGATTACGTTAGAGCGATTGCTACCGACATTTTGCTAGTCAGGGGAATTAGTTTATTCATTTCGGTATCAGTAACGTCCGTCGTTGTGGGTTCACAGGGGGATTTGTTAACTTACCGTGGCGCCCAAGGTTATAAACACATTATCACAAAATAAGTTCGTGCTATCACAAGCCTTCCAAGCGGTTAACGCCAATTATCCTCACATTATTTTTACGTGAATATTGCTCTAATTCATCGCACTTAGACATTAATGTAGAGTTTTCTTTCGTACACGAAGCTATTTTATTACTGAACTCCACAGGTGAGTTGTTCTTTTAGTTCGGAGACTTGTTTTTCGAGCTCTCTAGTTTTTTCTTAAAAAAAACTTCGGTTTTTAATAGCACCTTTTCCATAATGTCCGATATAAATTTCTCATTAGATATTATTTCAGCCACACATTCCTTAATGAGTTCTTTATTTTCACGTGTGTTGACCATTTTAATAAATAACGTGAGAATTATCACAGTAAGGATAATAAAAAAACACTATTTAAATAGGATTTTTACCGGCAAAGTGAGAGACACAGAATCACACGTGCTAGTCACAAGCCGCTATGATAGTCGATAATGAATGTGTGTATGAAGTATTAATATAATAAAGTTGTTCATGTTTGTGTTGGATTTTATTATACAACCCCAGTTCTGTGCCCCCACAGTAATTTAATAACGTTATCAATCAATATTTCACAAGTTTGAATAAAGCATGTATGTAGTTAAAATTAATGGTTTTAAAGATATTTCTACTTATATCTATGACCATATAGTAGAAAAGATAAATTACACTTGGAATTTAATTGTTCCATACTTATATGCTGTAGTGACAGTTCCTAAGATAAATACACTACATATGTATGTACACTCGGTACGACTTAATCTTCGAACGATTTTAATAAGGTAACTCATTGAAATCGTT
The DNA here is from genome assembly GCA_023690525.1 of Holotrichia oblita. Taxonomy (NCBI): domain Eukaryota; kingdom Metazoa; phylum Arthropoda; class Insecta; order Coleoptera; family Scarabaeidae; genus Holotrichia; species Holotrichia oblita. Next base: position 68,612,992 of record CM043023.1, read on the forward strand.
CGAAGATTAAGTCGTACCGAGTGTACTTATGTCTGGATTCAACGAAGTGTTGGTAAATCGAACAGTCTACTATATTCATATTCTGTTACATCTTTAAAAACAGGCTACACAGGGAAAAAAAATCGTTTATTTAAAAGAAAAATAAAGAATACGTGGTAACTTTCAAAAATACAAAATTGCGGGTAGATAACTAATAAACTAAATATTTTATAAAGCATGTTCAATGTGGCCACCATTCTGATTGATGCACATTTCTACTCTTTTCAAGAATGATCGGGAAACTTTGTGCAGCATACGGTCATCAACACTTTGAAATGCTTCCCATATACGCTGATGCATCTCGTGTTGTGGGAGCTGTTCGGTAAACTTGGTCTTTTATGTATCCCGAAAGAAAAAAACCACATTTGGTCAGATCGGGTGACCTTGGTGGCCAATGCACTGGATCTCCTCTGCCAATCCATTTATCACGAAATGCATTATTTAGATAATTTCGGAGATTCCTAGAGAAATGACACGGTACTCTATCTAGCTGCAACCACAAATGCCTTATTATATTAAGAGGAAAAGTGTCTAGAAAATCTTCTAATTCATTCCTTACGAAATCTAGATAATTTTCCCCGTTAACTGTACCGTTAAAGAAATATGGACCAATAAGTAACCGGTTGCCTACTATTCCTCCCCATACATTCAAAGACCAACGATGTTCATAATCCACGGTTTTTATAAAATGAGGATTTTCGCGATCATAATATAAAAAATTGTGTCTATTAACGTAACCCTTTTGAATAGTGAAATAGTATTCTTAAATTGCTTTCAAAACATTCTAGATTCCTTGCAAGCATTAAGTGAGATGGTAAACATTGCAGAGAGTGAAATCCTTCAACTCGGATAATTCAAAACAGGTCAAGAAAGAGGTGAGTTCATAATACTTTATTTACTTATTTTTGCAAAGATTTACCTCTATAAAGTACAATTAATTAATTCTTTCAGCAAAAGTAATGCATGGTGATTATCGTTGTTTTAAAACTACATTATATAGCGGTACTGTGTTTTAAAAAATAGGCAATAACACCCAATAACTTTTCTCATATCAATTTTTAAAAATATTGCTGATTGGTTTTTTGCTTTGTTTTTTAAATGAAACTCCGTATATTAGGTCAATCTGAACAGAAAACCATTTAACCATTTCCTTTGTAAGCTGCATCCTAAAAAAATAATGAATATTCCCTCCTTTTTGAAACACGCTCCATATATCAATATTTTATAATAAAACAGAATGTTATAGTGTTATAGTTTTTTGACTAAACAGATATTGGAAAAAAATATTTTGTGTACAAATTCGAAAGCAAGGAAAGAGTTTCATAAGAAGGGAAAGATATGGCAGGATATTGAACTAGATGAAATTAATGCGTTCATTGGTTTACTTCTATTAGCAGGAGTTGAAAAGAGTAGGGATGTTTCTCTAATGGGGCTCTTTCTAGATAAATGTTCAAATACTATGTACAGGGTCCGCCAAGGGAATCTGACGAGTTTTGGTATTAAACTACACAGTTATGTAACAAGATATTTATTTTCACATACAAGTAATCGATAGTATATTACATGCCATTTTATGTATGGAAAACAATGTCGCTTAAGTGACGTCCTTCACCGCGTACACACTGTTCCAAGCGGTTTTGCAAATTGTTCATTACTCGGTCTAGCATATTCATAGGAATTGCATGAATTTCATTGCGAATGTTTTCTTTTAATTCCTGAATTGTGTGCGGTCTATTTAAATGCACCTTGCTCTTCAGGTAACCCCATAGCCAAAAATCACAAACGGTCAGGTCGGGAGACCGTGCCGGCCAAGGAACATCCCCATTCCGCGAAATTACTGCTGCTGGAAACAATTCTTGTAATCTAGCTATTGACACTCGTGCAGTGTGAGCTGTTGCTCCATCCTGTTGGAACCATACAGTATCCATATCAATGTTTCGTCGACGAAGCTCTGGTTCCAAAAAGTTATTCAACAGTTCCACATATCGTTGCGAATTGACCGTGACTGCATTTCCGAGACCATCTTCAAAAAATACGGACCAATTATACCGAATCGCGCCACTCCGCACCATACAGTTACCTTGCGGCTATGCAGAGGTCGTTGATGGAGCTGCCTGGGATTTTCGGAACTCCAATAACGAAAATTTTGTTTGTTTACACATCCAGATAACTCAAAATGCGCTTCATCGGACATAATTAAGCTATTAAAGTCATTGTCAGCAAAAAGGTCTAGAAGTCGATTGCAACAATTCACACGATTTACAAAGTCTTGGGCAGTCAGTTCTTGAACAGTTGCTAACTTATATGGGTGGAAATTTAAATCCTTATGCAAAATACGCCGTACTGTTGTTTCGGAAATTCTTAAAGCGCTTGCTTGTCGATTAACTGAACGACATGGACTTCGTTGGATGGCTATTCTCACCTGCTCAACAGTTGCTGGTGTTCGAACAGTGCGTCGCATTCCTGGTGGTTTAACCTTCATTGCAGACGCACGTTGACGAAAATTTTGAACCCATAATTTAATTGTGTTACGGCATGGAACACTACCATGACGTCCAATGTTGAAATGCGTGCGAAATAAACGCTGTGTCGCGATCACCGAATCACTATTTTTAAAATACGTTTCGATAACGAATGCGCGATGTTCACTACGCCACGCTTCCATGATTACTGCAATGGCAACTACTAACGATGTTATTCCCCCACTAACCGCTATTCAACGAAGTACAGTGGCTTCGTACAATACATGTTAAAAACATCAGGTTCCCTTGGCGGACCCTGTACAAGGCTACTATGTCTGTTAATCGTATTGAATGTATGACGATTTTTGAGGATTGATGATAAAAGAACAAGGCAAATTAGACTTCAAACTGATAAGCTAGCTCCAATAAGATATATTTGGGACTTATTTATAACACAATGTAAAAGTGTAATGATTCCTGAAAGTAATCTTACAATTGATGACCAGTTGCTTGCTTATAGAGGTCGTTGTAGTTTTATACAGTATATGCCAAGTAAACCGGCCAAATATGGTATAAAATTCTTTTGGTTGTGTGAAAGTAAGAGTGGGTATGTTGCGAATGGGACGATTTATGTGGGAAAGCAAGCAGGCGATGATGCGCAAAAAATTTGGGAATGCTTATTGTAGAGACATTGATTGCGCCATTTAAATATTCGTCGAGAAATTTGAAAATCATTTTTTTACAAGTATCCCTTTAGTTGAGCAATTGCTATACATTGGAATAACTACAGTCGGAACTTTACGCAAGAACAAGCGAGAAATTCCACCACAATTTCCGCCCAATAAAGAGAGACAAGTATTATCATCGATTTTTGGCTTCAATGAAAATCTTACAATTGTTAGCTATGTCCCTAAAAAAATAAATCTGTTATATTAGTCAGTTCAATGCATAATGATGCATCAAGAAATGAAGATCACTCCAAAAAGAAGCTTGTTGCAATAATTGAGATTGCAAATTGAGTACTTCCTTCTTCAAGTCCGCAACTTCCTCATATTTCTGTGCAACATTGTGAGTTTTATTAATCCACTAAATTCGCCAAGTACGCCTATGTATGTAGTTAATGAAGGGAATTTTGTGTTGAAGTGGTGGCACAATGTGTACTGTATGTAGATTTAGTGCTACAACGTCAGAAGTGTGCTACAAGTCTTGATAATCGCAAGTGTTTTCAAGTGCGTCAGCGTATTTCACTAAGCTCGATGGCAATAGATCAGTCTTCGTAAGTATATAGGCTTGTAATCATATTTATATTAGTATTAGATAATTTAGTAGTCTTGCTAAAATATGTTATTTTGTACTTTTATAATTAGTTTATCAATTCAGTAAGATTTTACAAAATGGCGGCCATTTACATTTCGATGGCAACTTTAGTTGCCAATGGGAAAATGAGGTTATATATAATGTATAAAGTTTTTTCGTTAGGTATATCCGCGGAAGAGACGGAAAGGGGTTACTTTTTCATGAACTGCTGGACATGATTTCAGAAGATGACGAAATACCCCAGAGCATCGCAATTTGTCCCCCGTCTGGACCACCCGATGCAGAGAAACTGATAAAGATTCCGATTTATCCGATGAAGAAGTAGAGGGCAACATTGATAGTCTACCTGGTCGCATACTTCGCGCAGAAGTTGCTGTACGGTACGATGATAACGTCGAAATTGATAACGTCTCAAACAACGAACCAGTGGACGCTGGTATGCCTTCGACTAGTGCACAGCCAAACAAAAAAAGTACAATAAAACGTAAAAACTCAAATAGCCATCGGCTAAGCGTTCTAAGGCTTCCTTAGCTCAGGAAACAAAGTGGTGTGCTAATATTACCGAAATAAATTCTGAAGTATCAAAATTTGATGACAGTGTGATTCATCCCAATGCAGAAGATTTGCTAAAGGAAACCGTTAAAACTGCTTTTGAGGCAATGAAAACGTTTTTGAATCAAGAGATGTTAGTGCATATTGTCCGTAAAACAAATCGTTATGACTCACAGAAACTGCTGCACAATTTTAATATTTCAGAGCAAGAAATTTTGACTTTTATTGGTGTAATTTTGCTTTCTGGATATCATCCACTACCGTATCGGAGACTTTATTGGTCATCAGAACCAGATGTTCACTGTGAACTTATTTCTAATGCAATTCGTCGAAACCGCTTCGATGAGATTATGGCTCATCTGCATCTTGCTAACAATGAAACCAATGACGGTAATGATAACTTATATAAAGTGCGCAAGTTTATTGATATATTGAATGCATCATTCAAACTAATAAGTACAAGACCAACTCTTAGCATAGACGAAAGTATAGTACCTTATTATGGCAGACATGGACTGGAGAAATTTATAAAAGGAAAGCCGATTCGTTTCGGATTTAAATTATGGGTAGCTGCAGATCCTTCTGGCAGAATACTTCATGCCGAGCCCTATTGTGGTGCTTCAACACATCTTCCGACAACAGGTTTGGGTCAAGGTGGAGATGTGGTACTTGGTTTAGCTGGTTACATAGAATCCAAGGCGAGTACTATATTTTACTTTGACAATCTTTTTACTTCAGTTGGCTTATTACAAAAACTAAATGAAAAAAAATAGGAGGTACCGGCACATTACGTGAAAATCGGTGCAACCCTCTAATGAAGTTACCAGACAAACAAGCTTTTAGAAAAACACCACGAGGTGCACTATCGTCATCTGGTACCGGTAATATTCTCGGAGTGCGCTGGAATGATAATAATGTGGTCACTGTTCTCAGCAATTGCGAGAATATCCCTTGAAAAATCAAATAGATATAGCCGAACAGAAAAAGCCAAGATTCCAGTGAATATACTTAATCCAATTGATCGCTATAATAAGTGCATGGGCGGTGTGGATCTGTCGGATCAATTTGTGGCATCTTACCGATCCAGAATAAGATCTAAAAAATGGTGATGGCCATTCTTTGCTTGGGGAGTTGACATTTGTTGTGTACAAAGTTGGCTTATGTACAGGAAATTTGGCCATAACTTAACCCTTTTGAACTTTCGGAGGGAATGTGCCATTTTCATTTGGGGGAATCTTGCAAAACCACAGGTGTTCGTTCTTCTTTGCAATTTTCCCCGGCCTTGCAAGAAATTCGGACCGAACTGATCACGTTATTGAAAAGGGAACTTCCAAATATAGAAGATGCAAAGTATGTGGAAATCGAAAATTGTTTTAAAACATTCCATAAGTAAAAAATAAAATTATTTAAATTATATCATTTTTTAATAAAAATTTCCTATATTATCCCATTGGCAACTTTAATTGCCAGGACGAAACGTCCTTATATAAAATTAAAATAATGCTTCTTTTCAGAGAAACTGTATTTAAATACATTCATTATTGAACACATAAAATATTAAATAAAAATCAGCAAAAATGAATTATGGGCTTTAATGGGTTAAGACTGGGTCGTCTTCGATTTGACCATTCCATCTGCTGGGGTGATGTAACAGATTTTAACTCTTTTCTAACAGGCACTTTGAGTTTTTTGGAAGTATAGTTACCCCAATTATTTGCTTCAATTTCCTAAATTATACATACATATTTATACCAGTGGCAATACTAATATTTGTGCAATCAAAACATACCACTGACATGTCATTGTTTTTATTATTTATTTCCAATACAATTAATTCTTCCTCGTCATCCTAAGCAAAACATTTCAATTATGTTATATAGGTATTAAGCAATTGTTCAGCGATTTATCGATACTTACAACAAAATATACTTACCATATTTTGAGTCATATTTTCATTATTTGCTTTTTCCTCAACAATGGCAGTGCCTGAACTTAACTGTAATAGAGGATACATAAAAAAGCTAAGTGAGACTATTTACTAACAGCATACCTGACAATCATTCGTCACAGGGATTGTAGAGCCCATCCAGTGTTAAATTAAAGATCGGATCATCTGCTACTTTCGCACCACTACTACTAATCAATAATTAAATTTGTTCAGTGCAATGGTATTCATATGTAATTAATAAGTAAATTAATTTGTGATTAGTTAATTAAAACGTTAATCATAAGCGGTGCAAACGGCCGTAAATAAAGAAATTTCACAAGCAGAACCAAAGTTTTTCATAAAAAAAATTACAGCAAACGAGCATCGGGTGATTACTTTTACTCCACCCACATGCTGATAAACTTGTATATCCAAGCCTAAAATTAGTTGAAACTCTGTCTTTGGCCAGCAAATTAATAGAAGATATTTTAGAAGCAGAAGGCCATGTTCCTAATATTTATTAAAAAATATATTAAAATATCATTCAAACTAAGGTAGACACCTCTTGGATAAATTGCAGTGAGCACTCAACTATATTAACGGAACAAATATGGTCTTTCATATGGTTGATCTGCATACCATGGTACTGCAAACGTAAAAACCATGAATTTATATCAGTTATTATCAGTTTTTTAGGTAAAAAACTTGTAACTTTATTTATCTGACTAGGGATTAGTCCGTACAATTTAAGTAATTTTCTTCAAATGTACTTACAGTAAATACTGCATAGATAGGGGAAATAGGGGTACATTCGTCAGTGGGGTACATTCGTCATACCAACAGAACTTCGGTTTTATTTAAAATTTGCGCCAAAATTTTGTGAAACGCTGTTGCCAACAACCCATCAGTGGCTGTGATGTGAATTTGCCGGCGAAGAACGTTGTAAGAGACAAGTTGTGAAAAAAACCGTTTATTTCTGAAATTGAGGTAAATTTTTAAAGATTTCAGACTATGAAACTGTCTTCCATGAATTAGTAATATTTTCAATTAAATATGAGTTTCGAAATCAACAATATTTGTAAAAGTAAGCAAGAATGCACTTTAACCTAACATTCAATACACTTTGCTTTGACATTCTGCAAAAGTCCGACACATCAAGTGGGGTACAATCGGCAATTGATGATGGGGTAGTTTCGTCTACCTATGTGACGAATCTACACCACGCACCTAAAATTAATTATGTCATAACTAATGTGCCTACCTATGTACCTATACAGTTAATTCTCATTTGATTATTGTATATGTTTTATACATTTTAGATACATACATAAAAAAGACAGATAGAGTCAATACTGACGAGAAAAATGTAAAATTAGCTATAAGTGAATGTCTTAATAAGAGGCTAAAAGTAAGCGAGGCAGCTAGGCAGTATGGAATCAAGAGAACAATGTTGCAATCTAGAATTAACACTCTGTTAAAAAAAGCCATTAGAGTAAATTATTAACAATGATTCTGGCAATGAATCGGAAGATGAGCCAAAATATAATAGTAAATATAGCGTCAATCAAGTCTTTACGGCAAAACAGGAAACTCAATTATGTGACTACATCAAAAAATCTTCTGATCTGCACTATGGATTATCATACATGCAAATAAGATTATTGGCATACGAACTTGGAAACTCGTTGGCTACTTGCAGACTTCCCGATAATTGGGAAATTAACAACACTGCAGGATTGCATTAAAGAAATGTTCTGTAAAATAGAAAATTAAATATTTTGTTTGTAGGAAAAGAATGGTTAATGAGCTTTATGAAGAGGCATGCTGATCTGTCGTTACGAAAGCCAGAAAGCACGAGTTTAAGTCGTTCCATGGCGTTCAACAAGCCCGTTATAGATGATTTCTTTAATAAATACAGTTCTGTCTCGGAAAGGTTTAATTTTACTCCTGATAAAATTTGGAATTTGGATGAAACAGGAATTACAACAGTGATGAGGCCCGTTAAAATAGTTTCTACCAAAGGAAAGAAGCAGGTTGGATAGGTAGCTTCAGTCGAAAGAGGAACATTGGTAACTTTTGTGGGGATTATCAACGCTATTGGAACAGCGACATTTGTATTTCCAGATGTGGACGATGTCACTGAGGTGGAAGTTTCAGACGTTGTGGCAAAATTGCACGCGCCCTCTCTAACCGGAACGATGAGAACTGCCTCCATACATACATTCAATTATAAGTTTGGTACTCTAGTTGTAAAATAGATAGGTAATTTTAATAAACACGTTTTGTAAGTTCCTAATGCTAATTATTTATTAATTTCACATGGTGAAGAAAGTACCCCATCCCTATAACTAAAGCAAGACTTTTTAAAATTCCGCGTGCTACATTACAATTTAGGCTAGGCAAGAACTTTAATAAAACCAGACACGGACCCTCAACTATCTTGACCTCAGAGAAGAAAATGTATTGGTAGAATGGATACATGAATGTCAGCGGAAAGGCTTTCCTAGACGTAAAGAAGACATTCAAGCATCCGTAAAAGGTTTCTTTGATAGTCTTCTTCGCGATAATCCGTTTCAAAATAATTTTCCGGGAGATGGTTGGTATAGAGCTTTCTTGAAACGTCATCCAAATATTACAGCCAGGAAAATAGAAGCTGTAACTTCTGCTTCCGCACGAGTAAGCGAGATGGACATCAGAAAGTAGTTTAAAGACATCTTAGATTATCTAAGAGAAAAGGGATACGATAACATTCTAGAAAATCCAAGTAGGGTATTCAATGGCGACGAAACGAATTTTATGCTATGTCCGCAAAATACGAGGGTTTTGGCGCCACGAGGGTCACGAAATGTATACGAAGTGGATGCTTCTACAAAAACTGCAATAATAGTCATGTTTTCATTTGGTGCTAACCGTCAGATAACTCCACCATTAATTGTGTACCCGTACAAGAGAATTCCTAAAAATGTTGCAGCTTCAGATTCAGATTAGATGAGGAGAGAAATATTTTACGAATATGTTGGAAACATGGAGTGGCGAAGAAATCATACAGAAAGTGCATTTTGCACCTATTTTGAAAACTGTACTAAATAATACCATTACACCAGATATTATTCCTAAAGGATTTCGGGTTTGTGGGTTGTGTCCATGGAATCCAGACGCACTTTATTACAGTAAATGTTTGGGCAAGAATAAGTCATCTTTGGTGTCGGATATTCGACTAACTCCCAGCTTACCATATCGTGCTTTCGAAAAAATTGTTGGACAGGACAAAATAGATCATTTTAAAATATTTAAACATCATGAATGGGCTGATGAAAATTTTCTTGCTCTATAGGTACAATATTTGGAAAGCATTTCATGTACAAGAACCTGCAGATGAAGTAGTTATCGCGAAGAACGATGAATTGCAAGAAAATGAAGTTTTGGATATCGATAATAAGAATGGTTATTCTTATTATTATTAACTGCGAATGAAGATCAACAAGGCTGTAAAACAACGACAATGACCAAGCTCTGACAATGAATGAAGCGCACACCAACTTCTAACAGCTGCAATTTAACAGATCTTGATGTTTTAAGTATGCCAGTAATTATTGAGTCAACTTTACCAGAATGTAATAGTAAAAATGATTTACAAACTGAGCAATTTGATGATGTTTTATTAAATCCAAAAAACATCCTTATCCTAAAACACCGGAACAACAGAGAGTCCGTAAAATAGAGCGTGTACCATTTGTTATTACATCAAGCACGTGGAAAGAATTGAAAGATAAAAAAGAACAAGAAAAAGATGAGCAATTAAAAAAGGAAAATAGGAAACGTGAAAGAGAAACAAAAAAGTTATTAAGAGAATCAGAAAAAGATATGGAGAAAACAAATAATTAAAAACACAGGAAGAAATTGACAGATTTAGGGACAAAAGCTCCAACAGAAGATGCGGTAAAAAATTTTCAAAAAAGCCTCAAAATCAAAGTTATTTCCAATGTACTGCTGACCTCAAACCTGAAGATTATGAATGCATCTAAGGTATTATATAAGGACGTGACAGAAATCTCTATGGCATCCCCTATAAAACGTTTAGGAATAGATCTCGCCTTTAATAATGACAAACATTTTAAAGGCATATGTTTTATATGTACATTTAATATAACTGGGGAGAATTTCGGCATTAATTGCAGCAGATGCATACGATCCTATTACGTTAAATGTATTGTTAAACATAATATTCAAAAGTCTAATTCTAACATATTTACCTGTATGCCATGTTTAAAAAAGAAATTAAATATTGTTCAAGTTAGAAGTAAGTAGTGTATTTCATTATTTTGCATCCATAATCATAATAAGTAATGAGTATATCCGCCATTGTTTCCAATAATTTCCACTAAACGGGTTGGCAATGACCGCACCAGTCTACGAATATAATCCACTTCCAGGATTTTCCAAGTATGCTTCTTATTGCTTCTATCAGATCTGCTCTAGTTCTAGGTTGAAAAAATTGGCCATCATCATCTCGCCGACTATATATTTTTTTACCATATGTGCCCACATACTTTCAATAATATTGAAATCAGGGCTTCGCGGGGGTCAAGGCAGAACATTTATGTAATTGTTTCGAAACTATTGATGGACTATCCTAGCCGTGTGTATGAGAGAATTATCCTAATTAATACAGAAGAAACAATTAATTATTAAAAAATAAGATAATTGTTTAATAATTCTATTTAATACACTAAATAAAAAATAAGAGAGTAAAATTACTTTTTAATGTTGAAAACCTCACCTGTTGGTAAAAGTAGTTGTTATTTGGATAAAAGTTTTTTTACTGATGGTTTCATTATATCTTCCAAAATAATGCAATGTTCGGCATTAAGCCTTCTCTCAATTGCCCAACACATTCCGGGACCTCTCGGTAACTTACCCATACTCATACATTCACCGAAAAACATCCACTTTAAGCGTGATTAGAAATAAATCGCTGGTCATATCTGGTATTTGCTGGTCGGTAGACTCTAACCCGGACGTTAAAACAATTTTGGAAAACACACAACTAAACGTATAGCTTAAATCGAAGTAATATTCGCGAGCATAAATTAAACTAACAATAAGTAACTAATATCAAAGCAGAACTAAGAACTATACAACATTTTAAAATTCCACCACCATATGTTTTCTTTAAAATGAATTATTTTTTCCATAACATCAAACAGGTTAAATATATCATATATGTATGTATATATATAACTAAATGAAGCCGTCTGTTGTGGACTAAACTGTTTCTTTAAGTAAAATACGAGTTTCGTTTATATAATTGACAATCTATCATCACTTCAACGGTGCTACTTATTTTGTATATTCTGACAAATGTTGACATTTGCATGAAACTACAATGTGTTTATTCTGTGTATAAACATTTCTTGTCTTTATATAGGGTAAAGTTGCCTATATTCCATTACTTGTAAGATTTCCCTCAACATAATTTACGGAACATGAAACAGTCTCAAGTTATCACTACTAATGTTTTATTGGTTAGCTCAGGCATCTAGTTATAAATTGAAAAGGCATTACTACCATTGCAAATATTTTTTCTATCCAAAATTGTTCGAGCCTGCAAGTGGTGCGATTTAAGGAACTAGTTCCCCAAATAGCACCATGTGTTGCCTAAATCGCACTCTATATTAAAACTAGTTTAACTAGTAAAGTTGTATATTTATAAACTATGAGTAGGAAACATAGAAACAGGTATTTAAAGCAACACAACATAAACAAAATATAATTTCTAAACAAAAAATGAAACAAAACTAAACAATTCAAGGCTCACAAAAATCGCAAATGAAACGTTGCCTTAATACTTCGTCGTCACATCCCGCACATATCTCGTGTGCCCACTAAACAACGTATCATATCTTCAATAATATTGTCCTCGCCACAAAGCGACCAATACCATTTACATTATCATCCAACACAATTTCTACGTTTGCTGTTGTTGGCAAAGTTTTTTATTTCTTGTTTTTTCTACTTATTCCACTGTGCCCTGGATTTCCTAGCGTTTCACCTCTCTCTATCATTTGAACACAGTTTCCTTGTGGCAGGCTTAGTTTTCTTCTCCATTTCCTTTTCGACTTGCTTCCGTTTCAATTCTTGCAAGTCATTTTTATATGGACTCGAAGTTAACACCATCATCAAAAAATTTTAAGATTCTCAATTGCTAGTGTCTCGATCAACAACCATAAAATTACACATAGTATCTTAACACTTGTATTGTGCTAGTTTTGTTAATTTACCCATTACTTATACTTAACAGGTTGAGCGCCGTGAGTGTCCAATGCGGTCTCTCACATACTTGACTTTCTTGCCGCGTGAGACCAACGTGGTTAACATGCACTAGTACTAATTTGGCTGCGTATCTCATAAGCGGTCTCTCGCAGTAATGTGAAATGAATAGCACTCGAAAGAACGCTGCCTTGCGGACCAGAGACAACGTTTGCTGTGTGAATTTGAGAGACCGGTGAGGTGCTACGCGTCTAGTAAATGTATCTAATCAGTATTTTAGATTTGTTTTCATTTCTTTCTGCGGATTTTATTTATTGACATGTAACAAACAAATATAAAACAATCTATAAGGAATTTTTTGAACAAAACAATTAACTAAAACTTTCGAAAGAATAATAGTACTGCCCGAACCTCTGCAACGTTTTCACGCATCATTTCTTCACTTCATGGCTTTCAAAAAAACAGTCAAGGCAGTAATATTTGTCACAAGCCCCGCATTTCAACATACTTTGAGAAGTATTTTTCAGTGCTTCTATCCTGCCTACCTCTTGACTATATTGTGAATAACAGATTACACAGCGCCTTCTCATCTGTCTACCGAGATTGATTAATTTATGGTCGTGTGTTCTAACCATTTCTCTATTTCGTTCGTTTTTGTATATATGAAAAGAGAATATACTCTCTTTAAATTTAGAATGCTTAGTATGCTCCGTGCATGTTTTTATGACAACTGTAAGATGTCTTGTCAAGTAAAAAATTAATCGATAAAAACAAAGTTATGAAAGAGAAACCTAAGAGAATAATTGACTTTAATTATTGTCGTTTCTCTATTTCATAGAAACTAATTTGGTTCGTTTATTCCGACAATCAAACTTCTGATATAAAAAGATATTATATATATAACATAAAAATGTATTTTTATATATCATTTGTATTAATTAGACTACATGTTGCCAAATTATTTGGGAGTTTATGTAATATAAGTTATAATAGTAATTATTGAATGTCTTTATTTAATCTAGATGTACACTACCGGCCATTAAAGTTAGGCCAATTACTAAAATTTAACAAATTGGAATGTTTTCACTATCAAATACTGTCGGTATTATTTTAAAAGATTATACAACAAATTTCAAAGAATATTTAAGTATTTAAGACGAAAATCCTCATTATAATACGTGAAATAGAAACAAATTTCATGTCAATAGCATGTAGAGAACTCATTAAGAAACGGTATTCAATGAATAACAGATTAGCAGGTTTACCATTAAGGAAACAAATGTAGGGGGCTGTAAAATGTTACCTGCGTATTTGCTATTATATTAGAAAGAAGTTCTTATCATATTCGCTGTGAACAGTGGTGTTAATCAACCACTGACGATACGGACGTTCTATTAGTGTGTTTGTATTATTTAAAAGATTACATTACACGAAGAAGGATATTCTGTACGTGTAATTGCGGAAAAATTACTAGTGAGCAAATCAACTGTACATTACACTATTCGTCGGTACCAAACCAGCGGTACTTTAGAAGACCGTAATCGACCTGGTCGACCAAAAGTGACGACCCCTGCGGAAGATCGACGCCTGAAAGTGCTAAGCAAGCGAAACCGACGATTGACAGCGCCCGAAATCGCAGCAGAAATGAACAGGGCACGCGAGAGACCGATTTCTCTAACAACTACTAAACGTCGTTTAAGACAAGCCGGCCTTTACGGTCGCGTTGCAGTAAAAAAACCATTGTTACGTCGCAGAAATCGGCAAAAGCGTCTACAGTGGGCCAAACAATATAGAAATTGGACGGCAGAAGATTGGAAAAATGTTCTTTGGACAGACGAATCCAAATTCGAAATTTTTGGACAGAAGCGTAGAGTCTTTGTAAGACGAACGAGAGCGGAAAGAATGTTGCGCGAATGTGTCGTTCCCACAGTTAAACACGGTGGTGGTTCTGTGGTGGTTTGGGGTTGTTTCAGCAGTGCAGGAACCGGAGATCTTGTAAAAATTGATGGTATTATGCGCAAAGAGAACTATAGACAAATATTGGAGGAAAACGCTGTGACATCCGGATTGCGTTTGATAGGAGACAACTCTGTGTTTGCACATGATAACGACCCCAAACATACAGCACGAATTTGCAAAGAGTATTTAACGTCTCAAGAGGAAACAAATGTGCAAACAAATCATGCCCTGGCCACCACAGAGTCCGGATTTGAACCCCATCGAATTACTGTGGGATGAACTTGATAGACGAATTCGAAATGTTTGTCCAACTTCAAAAAAACATCTGTGGGAGCTTCTTCAAATTGAGTGGAACAACATTCCCGGCGAAACTTTAACCAAATTGACAGAACGTATGCCGCGAGTGGTCCAGGGAGTTTTACGCGCCAAAGGAGGCTATTTTGACGAACAGAAGATATAGTATAGTTTTGTAATAAGAATGTTTTGTTTTATTTTTTATGATATTTCTTTTTCTTATTTGTATATATTTGTAGTTCTAGCATTAAATTTTTAGTTTTGTTTTAATTACTATCATTTTTATTCATATTTTCAATAATTTACTTGCTGTCCTAACTTTAATGGCCGGTAGATAAACAAAAATACTCTTATTACTTGGAGCACTGTATTAAGTTGGCTTATTGGAACACAAACATTTTTGTGCAATATTTCTTGGACAAAATGCGTTTTGTTTTCCAATAAATTAAAATAAAAGACGTCTTAAAAACTCGTGCAATATCGGAAATCGGGTGACAATAGAAGCCTGCCGGTATCGGTATAATAATATATTTCTAAATGATAGTTCACTCCTTATTTATTTTGACTAATTATTATTAATAAAAAGATGACGATGCTAGTGATTATAAAAAAATGTACGTTTGTTTGACAATGTAATATTTCTCTTCTCATTCTAGCTGATCAAGTCAAAATCCGATGGCGAACTCTTCGTGAGAGGTTCGTGAAAGAGGATAAGATACACGAAGCAAATACTACAAGCGGACAAAGCCAAGAATATATGTTGTTGAAATGGGAGTCGTGGAGAATGTTAATATATCAAAATATTTCAAATTAATTGCCTTTTTAAAAAGAAAAAATGATAATTATAAACCTAAAAAATCATTAATATTTTCTCAAGACGAAATTATCAAGTTTCTTACTGAGGCATCTGACGCATGTTACATTGAAACTAAGGTACAGGGTGGGGTAAAACAACCTCCCTAGTTTTTAAAGTGAATTAAAAAAAAGTAGTAGAGATAGAACAAAATTATTTCAATATAATAAAGTATGTTACCTTGTACATTTGTCAATTTTAACTTATGTGATTTTAAAAATCACATCGGGCAAGTGTTGTCCTTCATTGTCTATACACAAACAACCTCTGAAGATTCTCATAACCCTTTCGAGCATATCTGCAGGTATACGGCGAATTTCCGTGCGGATTGCCTCCCTTAGGGTTTGCAGGTTCTTCGGACGATGTTCATGAACCTCACAAAAAAGTCACACGGGCTCAAATCTGGCGAGCGCGCGGGCCACGGAATATCGCCTCTCTGAGAGATCAAGCGCGCGGGGAACATTTTCCTCAAAACCAGCGCTGATACTCACGCTGCATGGGTTGTGGCCCCGTCCTGCGAAAACCACACAAATTGTTTATTTACACAGCTAGAAAAATGAAAATGTGCCTCGTCACTGAAGTATACAATCACGTCATGCAATAAAGTCTCAATCATTTCATTACATGCCACAATTCGGCTATGCCGATCAAGTTCTGACAATTCTTGAACAATGAACATCTTGTATGGATGAAGATTAAGGTCTTGATGAAGAATTTGCCGCATACTGCGATTAGAGCGGCGAAGTGCGCTCGCATGTTTGCGAGCAGAGCGTGTAGGTGAGTAATTGAGTGTTTGACTGCGTCTGATTTCGAGTGTTCGAGCAGTTCGACCTCTCATTTTGACAACGGTTCCTGTTTCCCGAAAGTTTCCTACCCACAACGTAATCGATTTGCGGTCCGGAACTGCTTGACGACGGGGAATTTGGAATCGAATACGGAACCCGCGCTGGGCAGCGATTACAGACTCGTTTCCGTGTATGCTTCCACGGCAAAAGCGCGCTGCTCGTTCGCCCACATTATATTTACGACTGAAACCTTTTGTAACGCAAACGGCATATCTACCTACCGCCATGTACTATCGCGAGCATTTTAAACGACTCACACTTCAAGTTATGGCCGTATACAACTTCTCGAAACATTTGACAAGTAGCACTGGGCGACTGTAATTAGGGGTTGATAACAAGCAGGTAGAAAGATTCGCAATAAATTATATACCCTATGATGGTTGTAATACATCCTTCATGATTATAATATGATTCGTATTTATTGACGAAATTCGCCCTGTTTGATTATGTCTAGAATATTCATACGCAGTGCAAGTTTAAAATATATCTTTATATTTAATATTACTATTGTATTTATAGGAAATCTGATGAAGGAAAAACAATGTTTACAAAACATTAAGAAATGATTAAAATTAAATATCAATTTAAACAAATATTTATTTCTGAATATATATTAATTTTTTAATAGGGCGAAATATATCTAAGGTAATTATCAGTTGATTTAGGAACATTTTATTGGACGAGACAATTGAAAACGTATTACACGGCATCTGACTGGTCTAAATTAAACATTTTTCAGGTACTTAACGGTTGACAATTAAGGTAAAGGCACTAGTAGTTGACATAGCACCAGTACTTGACACGTTTAACTTTAATTCCCTGAAATAAGCAAGTAGTTGTATTTTATGGCAACACCGCCTTATACGCGTCACTGGCAGTCCATCTATGATACAAAACCGGAATTACGAACATGAATCACTAGTAGTTGTCTCTTAGCACGCGACTGTTAAAGTAGGTGTCAACAAAGAATTCACATTTAAGCGGTTTCTAACAACAATTATTAAGAAGGTAAGTGAGTTGCAGTGATAATAATTTTTCATAATTATGGTATAAGTAATTTTCTTTAGAATAGATGGCAAAGTAGGGTAATATATGAAGTTTTTATTAAATCACATTGGCGGTTTTAGGTTAAGTAAAAAGATTGCGCCGAGTGTCAAGTACTAGAACATAATTATTACATATTTTCAGTGTTTGACACCTGTGTCAACTACCAGCGCAAACTCCAATTTAAATAAATGTTGAAATTTTTACCATCTTTGTCTTCTCCATGCAAAATGTTATCTAGATGTTCAAGAAAATGTGGTTTTAAATTATGCCTTCTAGTAGTTGACACCCCATGTCAATTAATAATGCATCACAGTGTCAACTAACGAAGCAGTCTACAATTTAAGTTTTTTTTGTAGTACTTACTTAAACCAAGATGCCACCTGTGAAAGGCAGGATGCTTAATTATACAGAGGCACAAATGGCTAATGTTATTCGAGATGTGTTGGCAGGGACTCCTTGTGCTACTGCAGCTAAGCAGTACTCTGTGCCTCGCATTATCTTAATGTATAAAGTGAAAGGAAAAACTCCCAAATATCGTCGAATGGGTCCAGATACCGTGCTTAGTAAAGATGAAGAAGATCTTCTAGCCGAATGGGTTGTAAGAGTGTCTAAAGCAGGATTTTCTGTGACAAGAGTAGAGCTACTGGATAGTGTACAACATTTAATTAAAGAGCTTAAACGTGATAGTCCATTTACAAATGACCGCCCGGGACGAACATGGTTTAATTCGTTTTTAAAGCGCAATTCAAACATAAGAATTAGAGTTGCTCAAAATTTGACTAGTAGCAGAGCAGCTGTAAGAAAGGAAACTCTTTTGAAGTGGTTTCAAGAGATCCAAGAGTACTTGACAGAACAAAATTATTTAGAAATTATTGAAAACCCTACACGAGTTTTTAATTTGGATGAGAGTGCCTTCTTTCTGAATCCTAAAGCAAACAAAGTACTTGCTCTAAAGGGGCAGAAAAGCATTTACCAACAAATTAATTCTGATGAAAAAGAATGCATCACTGTTTTAATAACTGGCAATGCAAACGGGGACCTAGCACCTCCACTAGTAGTTTTCAAATACGAAAGGATTCCTCAAGATCTTGCTAGCAGTGTGCCTAGTCATTGGGGCATAGGAAAATCAGAAAGTGGCTGGATGACTGGGCCACTATTTTTTGAATTCATCACAAATGTTTTTTTATCCATGGATCATCCAAAAAAAAATTACTTTACCTGTTATTGTTTTCATCGACGGTCATGCATCTCATCTAACACTGCATACAAGTAAATTTTGTGACGATCATGGAATCATACTCGTAGCGTTATTTCCTAATTCCACTCACCTTATCCAACCTATGGATGTAGCTGTATTCAGAGTACTAAAGGAAGGTTGGAAAAGAAAAGTACATCAGTGGAGGATAGAACATTTAAACCGACCAGCATTTAAAAAAATACATTTTTCGCCTTTATTACAAGAAACTTTGATGGAGTGTATTACGCCTGAGATTTTGAGGAACGGATTCAGAAAATGCGGACTTGTACCCTGGAATCCACAGGCGGTTGATTTTACAAAAATCCCTTCCATTAGAGATGAAAACCATACAAAACACAATGATTTACCAGGTAAACTACAAGAGTGCCTAAATGTTTTGGAGAGATATATTGAAAAAGAGAAGCTTAGTAGATTCCGAAACTCTCCTGATAACTGGGAAGGAAACATACAGGATTTGTCTTTATTCTTACTGTGGAAGAAAATTGTTAATGACTGCAAGGGCAAAGAAAATGAAAATGGCGAATTAAATAAAGACGAAGGTCAAAATGAAACTGCTTCATTAAATGTAAACGAAACTATAAATTTGAATAATCACGTTACAATTGACAAAAATACGGAAGAAGAAATTTTTGATGATGTTATTATAACTCAACATGTAACACCAACAAAAATGGTAATTATGGAAGAACATACGACGCCTACCAAAGAAGTGAAAGAAGTGCAGAATTCAAATTGTATCGTGAATATGCAAAGTATAAATAATACGGAACAAAACTCTGATTTAACTTTTCGAGTAACGGAAGATTCACAGGCTCTTGAAAACAGAAACGTCGCAACATTAGGTGACAAAGTAGTTCCTTCACCTTTCAAGCGTGCTTTGTTTTGGCCAGAATATTCAAATAAAAAAAAAGGCGAGAATAGAGAAGATTCCTTGTGTAGTGAGTTCAAAGCAATGGCAATTATATTATGAAAAGAAAGAAGAAATGAAGAAAAAGAAGGAAAAAGAAAAAATAGAAAGAGCAGAAGCACGCAAATTAAAGAGGGAATTACAAGCGAGTGTCAAAAAACAAAAAATTGAGGAAAAAGAAAGAAAAAAAGCTCAAAAACCAAGAAAAAACAAAAAGAAAACCTGGGAATCAAGTAGCAGCGAAAATGAAGAAGATTGGGAAGAGTCAGGTGACAGTCTAGATGATATAAGCTTACACGAAGAATTTTTAGAAACAGATGAAGAGGAGGCAAGTTCTGAAATGGGAAGAAAGGGAAATTATAAGAAAAATGATTTTATCTTAGTTAATTTTCCTGGAAAGAAAAAATATTTTAAGTACGTTTGCATCATTCAGAGAGTCTTTGAAGATGGAGAAATTGAAGTGTTAGGACTGAGGGCAATTTCAAGCGACAAGAAAAAATTTCAAGTGAATGAACGAGACGTCAGTGTTATAACTGCTTCACAAATTATCAAAGTATTACCAGTCCCACATCTATATGCCTCGGGTGAATCAGTTAAATATGACTTTAAAGACTCTGTTAATGCCGATAGTTGACTGGGTTATTATAAACTTTTACCAAATACTTACTGTATAAAAAATAAAAAGTGATACTTGTTTATCATCGGGCAAGCTGTCAAGTACTCACGTATCAGCATGTCAACTACTGAATATTTTGAAATTCGTTGATGTCAATTACTGACTCATTTTACTTAATAACTTTTCTTTTTTTTTGTGAGTTTGTTTAGTGATTATGTTTTGATTTAAAAGTGCACAATGCATGTAAACACATTACTTAATGTTATGAATAAATGTGAACGATGTATTTATTTGAATAAAGAGTTTACAGCCCAATATTTCTAAACATCTTTCTTAAACTGTCAACTACTGATGCCTTTACCTTAGTTTTACAAAGAAATTATATTAAATTTACTTCAGTAGTGCAAATTGTACTAAGAAATAACTAATATTGGCTTTAAATTCTTATTAAATTAATACAACTGTCGTATTTATACAAACGTTTAAAGTTCTTAAGTACCCGGCAAAACAAACACCGACAAATATTATCATTAATCTTCTTTTACATAACCATAACGTGCATCTTTAAACAAATATATTTCTTCATCAAATTTTGTATTATTAATGTCAGTAAATTAAGGTACATTTACAACCAATTCAAAATTCGATAATTGACAGTTAAAATAATACGTTTTAAATTGACACATTTACAACAACTTCAGAGCAGACTTTGGCACGAAATTCGAAGTGAAATTCATTGCAAACTCGCATTTCGTTGCTTGGTCTCGCTAAGCATCGAATTGGAAATCGGCTGCTGTGATTGGTTGATACTCTTAGACAGATATTTACCTTCTGTCAAGATAGATTGTCAAATTAACATTTGAACAGTAATCCACATCTATTATGTTGGCACAACAGCTTATTACTAATAGAAAATACATAGTGTCCAACTCGAAGTGCACCGAGTTGGCAACACAAAAATCCCTTTTTTGATGAAAAATAGTTCAGTTTTATTTTCATATGTTGGACCTATGTGTTGAACAGGTTAGAGTTAACCCCTACTACTGTCAGTTTTCACTGTGAATATGGCATTTACGTTTTTGTTAGTGATTCTATCAGGATTTGCGTTTATTTAGTAAATTTAATGATGCTTAGTATTTGGTTTTTCTGAAAAAAAAGTAATCATTTCGGTGATGGATAATCTTGACAGAAAATTTTCATTTTTGACAACTAAACAAAATAAGAATGAAGTTATCCAGTCAAGGTAGGCAGTAGGCAATATTACAGTCTGACCAAAATAAATCTGGCGTTGCCAACCTGGTGCACTTGACCTTGGACACTTTATATACATTAATTAATTAATTAAGTTGCAAAATGTTTGTTTAACATTTCAAGACGTGGTTATAAATGCAACTTTCCAATTTCATGCGTGCTCAGAAGCTTAATTCGTAACTTTGAATTGGTTGTAAATGTACCTTTATAAGTACTATTTCAATTAAAACCGACATTTTAAATAAAATTTCACAAAAGGTTAAGAAATAAGAGATATTTTTGTATTAGAAGTATACCTTGTTTAATTTGAGACTTCTTGTAAAAAGACGTTAATCACATAATATTTTTATACGTTATCTATTATCGGCTCTTTCTATTAAAACATTGACAACATACCAATAAAATAATATTAAATTCTTTCCATAATTACGTGTCCTAATCTGTAAGTTTATAACTTTTGCAATAATTGTTGTTAGATCAATGTTTTCCCTGAGAAAAATGATGACATTTTGTCTTATTCAATTAATTTGAGTACGGTCTACCTTCGCTCAGTACATCATATTCATGTCAAATATATTCATAATTCTTTTCGCTTAAATTTCGTTTAGATAGTGTCTACCCTCCGGCCTGCGGCTATACGGCTTATTATAGTTGCCCAGTTATATTTACCTAAATATTGCTCCGAGTAAGGAAAGCCTACAATAGATACGTTTTATGGCAGTTTGAGTCGTTTAAAGTGCTCGCGATAGTACATACGCACAGAATAACCAGAAAGGACAACAGCTGATTTTTCTATTGTTATCGAGGGTGCGTCGTTTGGGGACCTTGAATTCATTGTATTCGAATCCGCCATATTGTAAACTCACAATGTTTATGTTTTGATAGTTGACAGCACGTTGACGGTTACCATAAAAATGGTGTATTCAATTTTTTTATAGGCAAATATACAAATCAATTTTTAGTTTTTTTTTAACGTCCAATGTCCAACACATTGCATTTAACTGCTTTGTTATTTCAAATTAAGAATAAACGAAAGAAAAAGGAATATGAATTAGTAAATTCATAGGGTAACGCACCCAGTTATTGGCACTTTAAGGCTGCGACTCGATAAAAATAAATCTGATTTTCACAAGCAAAAGATAAAAATTTCGGAAACTTTTATTCTGGGAGATGTAATGTTCTCCCTTTCCTTTGATACAAATATTGTTAATTGTACTTTGCGTGTTTATACGCAAAATTGGTTTTAATTAAAAAACATGGAAAGTACTAGTTATTGGCACTTGCCTGTAGTTATTGGCACCCGCATGGCTGTAGTCATTGGCACCCAACTGCAGTTATTGGCCCGCGTCTTGCTGTAATTATTGGCATCCCTTTCAGAGTAATGGAATAAATAAAAAATGGTCAAAATCACTTGAAATAAATGCTTTAATAATAACAGTTTTAACGGGTCGATGGCCGCAGTGGTTAGGCGGCTGACTATTGTCGTGAGAGGACGATAGGTGCCGGGGTTCAATTCTCTGGAGGGACGGTGACATTTTTTCAGAGAGTTTAATCCCGGATCGACTTGCCATTCGCTGTTGGGAGCAAAGTGATTAACAGCGCGGCATCATAAAAGGCGATATGATGCTGTCACAAAGCCATTTAAACACAACTTACACACACTAAACTACACCGCAAGAGTTGCAGTGATAGCCAGACAAGTAATACAGCTTACGGAGTCACTGCAACTAAGCACCCACCACAAATTAAAAAAAAAAATAAATAAAAATATTTATCATATGAGCGAAGGTGTCTTAGGCTTTCTTTGGCATACATTGCACAAATAATGAGGTGTGTACAAATCTTTTTGCAGAAGGCATTTGTAATGGTACATTCTCCTACAATTTCTACATTGAACTCCAAAATTTGCTAGTGTTGCATTTTTAGTGCACATAAAGCACAATCCCTTATTCCGAATGATGTTATCCTTAGGAAGGCACATTTGGGTTTTGCGTATTACCCCTTTGCTTACGTTACTTGCACTTGGAGAATCAGGTTGGGTTGGTGTAGTGAGTTTTGACTTGCGAAGCTTCTTCGTCTTCTGTTAATAACACTGTTAAGTTTCTGACGTGTGTTGGCCTCTTAGTTGCTTTAGTTACTTTGCTCTTCATTTCCCTCTTTATTCTATTTTCTTCTTTCTTCTTCTCTTTTTCTCGCTTAACTTCTTCCTTTTCTTCATGAATTTTTTTCCATCCACTGGATGTTATCACGTATGGCATTCTTTCGGTTTTGCGCTGAAACTTTCGTTCTGGTGACAGTTGTCATACCAATGCCTCCCGTAACCCGCGATCTACACCTTCCACGATAGAATCATCTTTGTTTGTTGTGGTATATTGTACATGGGAAGCGCTGCCTACCTTCAAAGATTCATTGCTTTCGTCTATATACGGTACCGTTGGATCAGCATTTTCTTCATTCTCGGAAATATGGTGCTGTGCATTCTCAAATTCTAGGTTTTCTGCGAATGTCGCAAGATCATTATCGTCGGAATTTGGTTTTGTTAAAGTGTGGCTTACTTTTTCAACTTGATCTTGTGTTAGTAGACTATCCCCGAATACTATTTCCATACCCCGAATATTTTCTTCAGTGAAATATGGTACAGGCGCTTCATAGCCACCTGCACATCTCGCTTCGCAATGAGGGTTATTATTCTGATGTGACTCACAGTCTTCATCATCACACTGCACAGTAATATGAGAATCATCTATGCCAGAACTCCATGATTCAGCAGCTTCCAATTTTGTGATTTTTTGAAATATTTTCACAAGCAACTGAAAATCTTCACTTTTATCATTTTTTCCCTGTATTCGATAAACCGTTTTATTTGGTTTAATTTTTCTGGCCCAACAATAGAAACAAAGTCATCATATGTCAGTTCGCAACTTTCCATTACATTTCCGGTACCGACAGCTGTAGCTGGCCCTGATGTTTGTTTCTTTCCAATACATTTTGAAAAGTCAATGGATTTGTCATTCCAGGGGTATATTCCGCATGCCTCGAAGCCGTTACAAATTGAAGAACTGTGTAGTGACCCCAAGGCATCTTTTAGTATTGGCGCAAAATGAACTTTTGTCAATCCAATGAATGGATTATTCCTTCGCCATTTCAGAACTGCACGTTTCCACGCATTCTTCAGAGGTTTAAAGCAGGAAACATCTGCTGGTTGAAGAATTCGGGTAGCATTTGGATATAATGCAACGAGTATTATTTGAAGCCTGGTACAAATGGTACTTAGTTCATAGGTCATATGATTTTTGTGACCATCTACAAAAAGAATGACGGGAAACTGAATTCCGATTTTGCAAAGATGGGGATGAAGGATGTTTGAAATATATTCCGAAAATAATTCGGATTTCATCCAGCCATTATCGCTTGTGCCTATGCCCCACTCGCCAGGGACACTTTTAGCAACAGCAGCAGGAAGCCTCTTATAGGGGTAAATAATCATCGGTGGAGTAACTGAGCCGGCCGCTGAGAAAGTGAACATCACAGTAATATTGGCCTTTGCTGTTCCTTGATCCACTTGATAAACATTTTTAGCTCCACGGGGAGCGACAACCTTATCTTCCTTAGGACAAAATAGAAAACAAGTTTTATCCCCATTCAACACTCTGGTTGGATCCCGCAATATATCAAAATAATGTTTCTCCTTCAAATAGTTTTCGATGTTGGAAAACCAGTTTTTTATGTCTCTTTCAGAAACGCAGCTGCTAGCTTTAGTTACCGCTTCTGGAGTTCTCAGTGTCAAGTTGGGATGACGCTTAAAGAAAGCTTCATACCAATGCCTTCCAGGTTGGTTTTCCTTGAAAGGAGTCTTTCGTGGATTGGCATCTAAGAAAGTTTTCAATGAAGACTGAATATCATCCCTCCTCCTCGGGAAACCTTTTCTGTAGCTATAAATGATCCACTCCTCCAAGACAGCTTCCTCATGTCTTGTCAAATATGTTGATGGCCCGTGTCCTATTTTTTTGAATTTGTCACTTAATCTATGTTGAAGGGTTTGTCTTGGAATTCCATATTTTCTTGCGGCTTGTTTCTTGGGCATTCCATTCTTAATGTCCGTTACAGCACTCTGGAGGGCTTCCTCTGTATATCTTTTTTTGTATTTACTATCACTTTTGACTTTTGGCATTGTAAACAATCTGAAAGTGAACAATGCAATGTACACTTCACACAATATCCATTGCTCTTCATAATTCTTCGCGAAAGTTTCATAATTAATTTTTAGATAGATACGTACCACCACTGGTGCCAATAACTACATCTCACGAATAATTCAGAAGTTTTAGTTGTTGGCACCAGTGCCAATAATTGCTCGCGGCACTTTTCCAGGGCCTAGTAATCGGCACCCTTGTATTTGAAAAAACCGATGCAAATAATACGCATAAAGAAGAGATACATTGACTAGAAGTATTCTTTTATGAGGCATTACAGAAAAGAGCGGTTTTAATGGGAGAATCACTAGTAACACACGTCAAAATCTTGCTACCACTCTTAAGAAAACGTTAAGAAACTTACCTTAAACGATGTAGTCAACAGTCACAAACTAACTTCTGCAGCAATTTGCAAATATAAAACCGACGCTTACATTACCCACAAGCAATAGTACGCCATCTATCAAATAACGATTGATTTATAACTGATAGTTACCTCCTTTTCTTATAAAACAGTGAAAATATTCACAGTGCCAATAACTGGGCCTGTGCCAACTACTGCAGGGTTACCAACTCCCAAAAATTTTTACCCCTAAAGCTAAAGTCAAAAACCCCTAAAACTACCACAATTACTTGGAAAACCCCCTAAAAAAAAAAGCAAAATACGTTTTGTATTATTCTTTATTTATAAATTATTTAACATTTCAAACATAATTTCGTTTTCTTCTGGTTCCGACTTTTTAAAATCATACATTTCAATATTAAATAAACTTAACATTTTAGTAGATGGATTAAATGTTATGCAAGACCCACCATTTCGTTGCAATGTGAATCGGACCATCATTAAACTTTGTAGCATTTCAATAGATAACCTATTCCGCAACTTATTTTTAACAATATTGTAAACAGAAAATGCACGCTCCACACTTGCATTCGAAATTGGAACCGTGACAAATGCTAGTCCGAATTTTGAGACATTACCAAAACGTTTACATCCAGCTGCGTCGCAATCATTATAAACTTCAAAATAAAAATCAGCTGAAGTAGAAGTATTTGACCATGTCTTATTACTTAATTGGTGCCACTCAGACTCGATGTCATTTTTGTTGCCATAGATATGAGTTCGCTGAATGTAATTTAATATTGGTTTTAAGTCGGGTTTGACTTGAGATGTAGCGACCTTCGGGTGCAAATCCGCAACTATTTTTAGCATTGATAAATTATCCGGAAGCCTTTTTTGGATCTGCTCTGCCAGGCAACATAAAAAGTTCTTACATCTTTCTCTGACATCTAACAAATCCTCTGCCGTAAGTTCTTGTGAAATGTTTTGGAAATCAAAACCAAAATACATTGATGCTGTATGCATTAGATACTCTTGGAAATTGAATTCCACCAGTTCATAGTCCACCAATTTCTCCAATTGTGAAGGTACAACAAGTCGTCTTAGCAAGTTTTTGTACAATAAAAATAAATCTTCAAATAATTTGGTGGGCTCAACATCATCACTCTGAAAAAGTAAATTTAATTGAGTCACATTTTTAATTCATTTTTTAGAAAAATTAAAAATGCTTTGA
Organism: Holotrichia oblita; assembly: GCA_023690525.1. Lineage (NCBI taxonomy): Eukaryota > Metazoa > Arthropoda > Insecta > Coleoptera > Scarabaeidae > Holotrichia > Holotrichia oblita. The sequence continues at coordinate 68,640,356 of CM043023.1, forward strand.
AAGGTGTTCTTCTCATGATATCGTAAAGCTGTTCTGCCATGTAACATTTGTCATCAGACTTAGCAATTGAAAAGAGCAATTTTAATTCTTCCCACTGCTCCAATATTGTGTTAATAGCTTGATAGCGGGCGAGCCAGCGGGTTCCGCTAAGTCCTTGAATTTTTTCGGATCCTTGTTAGCATTTATGGTTTCGAATAATGTTTTATAGTACTCCAAACGTTTGGGGCTGTATGAAAACCAATTATGGGCTTCTCTAACAAGAAATTCTAATTGACGTGGTAATAGTTCAGCCGCTTTTTCTGCACATAAATGCAAAGAGTGGCTAACACACTTGACAACAATCAAATCGGGCAATTCTCTTTTTAATATAGCAGTCACCGAATTATGTCTACCAGCCATAACGTTTGCTCCATCAACGCCGACTCCGATCATATTCTCAAACTTTAAGCCATCTATTTTAAGTTGACTTATAATTGCGTCATGTACACTTTTTGCATCACATTCTATTAACTTTATTATTCTATAAAAAGTTGTGACAATTTGCCTTGATTTGTGTGAAAAAAAGCGCACAATAATGCATAACACTTTTTGTGTCGAAAGATCAGTACTTTCGTCGATAATAATTGAATACGGAAAATCTCCTATCTCTTCAATTAAAGCTTCAAGCATTGATGGACCAAGTACATTTTTTATTAACATTGAACACTTAGTGCGATGAAGTTTAAGGTTTTTTAAAGCATCCGATGAAGGATCTAACTGAGGAAGTACATTAATTAAATGATCTACTGTTAAAAATGAACAGTGCTCGGCGATAAAGGCAGCAATTTTCAACTCAGCAATTTTCGTTTTTTCCGACAAGACTGGTTTATATATTTGAGATATAGATTTACATGACTTTGCTGATTTTGCCCTGGCGGTGGCTTTATTATGTTTTTCAGTTTTAGCGTGACCAACCAAATCTTTTTTGTGGGCTTTTAACACTACATGGCAATATTTACAATTCACCAATGTATCATTCGTAACATCAGGTGCAAGCCAATCTGCAATAAAAACATAAATTGTAAATAACAGCATGTGAGTTCAGTACCTATACGGACATAAGTACACTAAATCGAAACAAATAGGGAAACACCGACACCACACCATTTAAAAAAATAAGTTACATAATATAGTATATGTCAGAGATGTATAAGTATGTGTTATGTCGTCTATATGTCCACAACAGACACCATCACCAAATAATATTTTAAAATCCTGAAAAAATTAAACACCACCACACCCTGTACTACCCGACCAATCCACTCCAAAAACGTGCATTATAGTCATACACAGTTATACAAAACATTACTTGTAGGTTATGTATCTCAATATAATAAAATACCTCTTTTGAATTTGATCGAAGAACGGATATTGTTGTAATTCGATGGTACTGGTGATTCTATACGAGAGGATAACAAATATTGAATTTAATATTGTCTATCCTGATCATTCATAAATTAAAACAGTGTAATGAAACTACTTTACCTTTTAAATCTGGATCTGTTTCCCAAATCTTTGTGTACTTTTGACTATATTTCTTTTTATCTTTAGGCATAATTAACAAATTGCTAGCACAATAATAGCAAAATTAAATTAAACAAGTAAACAATTAAAACAATGACCAACGTATTTTCAATGGCGTAACTTACGTAACCACAGTCACACGTGAGTCACACTGACTAGATGTCGCTAATAGCGTTTTCCGCTTTTGCACCGAGTGCGCCCTCGCATGCACTATTTCCGCACTTTTGTATTATCTATGAATAGTGCATGCGAGGGCGCACTCGGAGCAAAAGCGGAAAACGCTATAAGTCTCTAGGTCAACAAATAAATACAATTGGCTAGATTGGGTTATATAAAAAAATTAATATGAAAAATCCCTAAAAATACCCCTAAAAATATAAAGCCCCTAACAAAATCCTAACTCACTTATTTACCCCCTAAATTTAGGGGGAAAACCCCTAAGTTGGGAACCCTGCTACTGGGACACTTACCCTATGTATTTACATATGTACGTGGATATTATAACTATCGTAACTTGTAAGAACGGCTAGATGAAAACTACTTGAACTTATAATGCACACTTGAGAATTCTTAGTTCTTTATAATAAAACAAAGGCTATTTACGTAACATATTTATTACAACAATCTGAAAACATTATAAGTGCTCTAATAGGTACAGCCTCATCCATCTCTACAATACACTTTGTCGGTGATGCATCGACTGTAATATTTTACAATAAATTGGTATACTTTCATCGCTCAGTAACATTAAGCATAAATTGCTCAAAAGTTATTATTTATAATTCACACCTAATTTTATAGCTGTTAATGGTTTCACTGGATGACAAATAAATAATGTTGGTATAGCATGCGGTTTCAAATGATGTTTCGTGAAATTTAAAAACATTCTATCTTCAAAATGTTTTCCACGTACATAGGTATTATATAGCTCTCCAATTAATACCTCTTTCTAACAAATCTTCACGCTTACATATTTTTAGCCATTCCAAAGCACTGCAAAAGACCAAAAATTGTCCAACGTAACAAAACACTGACAGTTTATCATTTTTAGGGTACAGGAAGAAGCTATATCCCTCTGTTAATGTCGTATTGTTTTTGCAGGAGCGAACACTACACCACCGGCGATAAGATCTTATAGAAATTTAGAATAAATTAAAAATAACTGTAGCCTTAGTAAACAGACGATACGTAAATATAAACATTGTGAGTTTTCAACATGGCGATTTACGGTCATGCGCATAAATTCCATGATCGGGTCGTGTCCCTTCTGGTTATTCTGTGACATACGTTATCCCCACCCTCTTACGACCTCGCTTTACAATTTTCTATTGAAACTAAGCAGGTTGTTTTGCCCCATCCCGTAGTATGTTTATATATTAATTCTTTTAAATTATCGACAATTTACAACATTGTAGGCTGCTCTTGTAATTGGTGTTGCTGGTGCATACCGATGTGATGATAGGTGTATAATTTACTAATTTCCGATGTAATTGTGAAAGATGATTTTATTATTATTTATATAAGCAACAGCAAAAACGGTTCGCCTCGAGAATTTGTAATAATGGAACTACTTTGGATTGAAATAATTAAAAACTATTTAAAACTCAGACCAATTCCAGATATAACAAAATTCTTTGTTAGTGTACGTAATGGTAAGTGTACTAGACAAAACATTGGACATAACCCCAGCAAACACAGTACCAATGGCCAATAGCAGGTTAAGTGCTGGCAGCGACGGCTACGTGACGGCAACATTTACCAGTAATGAGTTGCCGCCTAATAAATAATGGCAAATCCCGTATATTTTTTTATGTTTTAGGTTATGGAAACTGTTGATATTTTTAAGTAACGGACTACAGATTATATATGATCAACAAGACAGATTAAACGGCGTGTAAATATTTAGCAACAAAAATTAATTAATTTTTTTTTAAAGCCCATATAACAGCAACTAATGAAACTATATAGTCAATTTTAATTTTTCTTAAAAGCCCATATAAAGACAACTAATGAAACTATATAGTCAATTTTAATTTTTCTTAAAAGCCCATATAAAGGCAACTAATGAAACTATGTAGTCAATAATAAACAATATATATAGACGATCTACAAAATTAATTTTGAATTGTAATATTTTGAATAAATAGTTAAACTTTATCGATCAATTATTGTAATATTATCTGACAAGAATTAAATATGTAATATAAAAAGTTATATTAAGCCCCATGTGTACCTATATTAAAATGAACTGCGTTTCAATTATTCAGTGTAGATTGGCTTACGTATGCCTCAATCTAATTGGTCAATCGGTTAAGTTTAAACATTCCGATTCCGGTTTGCATAAGCGTGGTAGCCATGCGGTAACGCTATTTCTATAAGTGATATACAGTTTATGTTTGTAATTTATAGCAGCTTATGGTATTATCCATATCTAGTCCATTTCGTGTATATCCAGTCCAAGCAACATGAATAACGATAATATCAACGAACAGTAAGTGGAAACTTTTCTTACATTTTTGTAGGTTAGTTTTACTGTTTACCTGTTATACGCGCCTTTTATAGAAAACAAAAATTTATTTGTTTCATTAGCTTCTTGATTATTTAGACCAGCGCTACTCAAATAGTGGTCCGCGGACCGGTGACGATCCGCGGCTCGTTAACTGCCGGTCCGCGGTGAAGTGCGAGGGAAGGACGAAGACGTTTTCTTTTGAGGGAGCAAGAGTACATACAAACAGTCTTTTACCCGTCGAACATTAAATGATACCTATTTTGGGATGATTTCTCACATTCTACTGTTTTTTCTATTCTCTCTTTCACTTCCAACGTTTCCAACGTACACTCGGTACGACTTCGAACGATTAACTCATTGAAATCGTTCGAAGATTAAGTCGTACCGAGTGTACGTTCGCCAGTAGCCAGCGGTGGCGGCGGCGATTTCTCGTCGACACTGGTGCCGCGCTCCAAACGGTCGGTAGGTGGCCGGCTGGTCAGTCAGAGTCAGCGTTGCCAACATTAGGGAAATTGTTAACGGAAAAAGAGAAATTAGTTTAACATCTAGGAAAAATACATTGCCACACTCAAGCGCGGTAGTGGAGCGCATTTTTGCAACATTAAATTTAATTAAAACAAATGCTAGAAATAAACGTAGCACAAAGTTTTTAATTGAACTTCTACATTCAAAAAAATATTCAATGATAAACGAGAACACATTCCAAAATATGACATAAAAAACTATAATCAGAAAAAGTCTTCTCTTTTAATAGATTTGTTGTTATTTATTACGTTTATATTTTTATTTGGCAAATGTTCTATTTATTATAAATTGAATGTTGAAAATCAATCCGTTTTCAATCTAGGGAAAAATATCCCCTCCAGGGAATTTTTGGTCTAGGGCAGATAATTTATAGTTTTCAATGTTGGCATCACTGGTCGGAGTAGAGTCAGTCTGTATCTATACTCAGTGCTGCGCCCACGCAGTTCACGGCGGCGTAACCATTATAGACATTAAATCTCTCTAACCTAACAGTCAGTACCGTATAACGGGGCTATATCGGACGCGTAGGGTAATATCGGACGTGACGACGACTTTTATAAATCTGGTTGTTTAACAGTGCAGTTTAATAAAATCAACGTTAAAAATCGTAGTGCAGCAAACCTAATAGATCAGCTAATCAGTGTTAAACGTGTGTTTGATTAAAGGTAAGTTAACTTATCTTTAAAAAAGTACTGAATTCACATCGTCATTTTCCATTTTTCGTGAAGTCCTAAAAAACTTCCGTGTGGAAACAAAACTATTAAGAATATGAGTTTTCGACAATAAATACAGCTTTAGAGGTTATGTTTCTTAACCTATATCAAAATAAATTGTTTCCATTACCAACGAGGTTTTCTTAAAAAACTGAATTACTGGAAAAACTCATTTTTGTAGGGTAATATCGAACATCATGCCACGACGTTTTATCCACAAATTAGGCACGGCTCATCGAAGGGATTATCCTCGTGAACGTTTAGAAAACGCTTTGAGGGCTGTAATAAAAGAGCACATGTCATTTGGACAGGCGGCGGAACAGTTTTCCGTTCCCAAAGCGACACTATACGACAAATATCGCGGCATGCATGGGGACTTGTTGGGGCGAAAGCCTGTCATAGCGGTGGCGGAAGAAAGGTGTATTGTTACTGCATTGCTCAAAGCTGCTGAATTTAGAGTACCCTTTACAGAAAAAGATCTAATGGATTTTGTAGAGCAATATATTACTAGAAAAGGTATCAGAATAAAGGAATTTAAGGATAATAGGCCCGGAAGGGATTGGGTTAGAAATTTTTTAAAGCGTAACTCGGTGTTGTCGCACCGAAATTCCCAGAACATTAAAAGATGCCGTGCTGATCTTCAACCAGAGATTATAATAGATTATTTTGAACATTTAAGAACGACTGTCGAAGGAGTGCCCAGGGCGAACATTGTCAATTTTGACGAAACAAATATAACAGATGACCCTGGGCAGCAGCAAGTTTTCGTGTTTAAAAAAGCAAAACATGCAAGTAGTGTGATGGATTTTTCTAAAACATCCACCTCGGTTATGTTTGCTGCAGCTGCGGCTGGGACGTTACTCCCACCATATGTTGTTTATAAGTCAAAATATTTATATGCTGAATGGGTGGAAGGTGGACCACAGGGTACAAGATACAACAGAACAAGTTCAGGGTGGTTCGATGCCGATACGTTCGAAGATAGGTATTTTCAATGCGCATTAGTTTATCTAAAAAGGAAGGAGGGAATAAAAGTCTTAATAGCAGATAATCTAAGTAGTCACTTATCGTACAAAGTAATAAAATCGTGTGAAGAAAATGGAATAAAGTTTGTATTTTTGCCAAAAAATAGCACGCACTTGTGCCAGCCGCTGGATGTTGCTGTATTCCATCCACTAAAAGTTCAATGGCGCAAATGTTTAACTGAATGGAAAAAAAGAAATCGTGGAGTTCTGCCAAAAAATGAATTTCCGAAGATGCTACAGAAATTGCTTGAAAGCTGCCAAGAAAGGTTAAGCGAAAATATTCTCTCAGGATTTAGGGCCACAGGTATTTCCCCATTTAATCCCCAAGTTATCATGGATAAAATAAAACCCAGAACCTTTGCACTTAATGAGACTGTCAGAGCTTTAGAGGAAAGTTTTACGCAAATTATTACTGAGAAAACTAAACTCACAGAGAAGGCCATTTTTACAAGACGAAAAAAGATAGACGTTCCTGCCGGACAGTCTGTTACAGTCACGGATCTACTGGAACAAGAAAGATCAACAACTCGGTTGGCGACAACGAGTGGAACAGTGGATGAAGAGGATGTGGACATTATTTCTGCTGGCTCTTCCCCGCAGGAGTCATTTGACGATGCTAAAACTATTGATGATCCCATGACTGACTTCAAATACCAAATAAGTAAACCCTGTGATATTAAAAAAGGATGTTTTGTTATATGCAGTTTTATTTAAGACAAGGGCACAAAAAAAGAGATTGAAAAATGTTTTGTCGCGAAAATTTTAGTAATAAAAAAATCTCTTATAGTAATTAGTTGTACGAGACAGTATAAAGGTAAAAAAAATGTCTTTGTATTTCCCGATATTTTGGACATGCAGACGGTCGAATTTTTCCAATTAAAATATACATTACCGGATCCGAAGATTAGTAGGGGAATTCACACATTTGGCGAAGATGTTTTATAATGTCCGTGTTTATGCTTAATTTTTAAAATGTTACCTACTTTTATTAATATGTTTACTTTTCAGAATGTTATAATTATTTTAATATCTATGTTTAGGCACTTTTTTTTTTTTTTTTTTTTTTTTTTTTTAATGTGTGGTGGGTGCTTAGTTGCAGTGACTCCGTAAGCTGTATTACTTGTCTGGCTATCACTGCAACTCTTGCGGTGTAGTTTAGTGTGTGTAAGTTGTGTTTAAATGGCTTTGTGACAGCATCATATCGCCTTTTATGATGCCGCGCTGTTAATCACTTTGCTCCCAACAGCGAATGGCAAGTCGATCCGGGATTAAACTCTCTGAAAAAATGTCACCGTCCCTCCAGAGAATTGAACCCCGGCACCTATCGTCCTCTCACGACAATAGTCAGCCGCCTAACCACTGCGGCCATCGACCCGTTGATAATATTATTGTTTATTATCAAACAATAAAAGTTTATTCTTTGTTTATAGATGAATAAAACACGTTTTATATCACTTATTATAATCTCCCTTACTACAATCCTCCCTAAAACCACTTCTTTTTATGTTTTTATTCGTGCGACAAAGGCTTACATGTATTCCTGTATAGAACAGGTACCATTTTCTATTGAAAAACCACGTCGTTCAAAATAATCCCACATGTACTCCTATATCGGACGCTAAACTTAAAAAAAAGGAGGTCTTGGAGGGGGAATTCCATTATTAATATAGTGCTATCAAATACCTTGAACAAAAGGCTGCCTTGACTTTTTTTGCGTGTTTTAAGTATTCCTCCCTACCTGCTTTACACCAAAAAATGCTTAAAAATCGTCCGATATAACCCCGTTATACGGTATCTACTTGTATTTTTTGTGAAGCTGGAGAGGTCAAGAGGAGACAGCAGCAGCTATAATCATCACATCAGTACCTAAACGAAGTCGCCCTTTGGTTCGTAAATATGATTCCTCTTATATTCAATATGGTTTTATTGCCATCAATGATAGCGAACAAGGTGCAACCCGACCTCAATGTGTTGTTTGTGGTGATATCTTGTCCAACGATGCGATGAAACCTTCGAAGATGAAAAGGCATTTAAACACTAAACATAAAGATTTCAGTACAAAACCAAAAGAATTCTTTGAGAGAAAGCGAAGTAACTTTAAAACAGCACAAAAGAATATGTTTAATACTTCGCACACACAGAAGTAAATGAAATCGAGGTTAGAACATATTATTGCGAGGAGATGATATCTGATGACTGAAGTAAAAAGCAAAACGGGTGTATTGGAAGAAAAAATCACTTATCTTATTAACACTAATGTCACTGACAAAAATTATTCTGAAGCAACGGCAGCTGAACTACCAAAATTGAACAGCAAAGAAGAACTCGATGAATTTGATAAAGCATTATCTAGTGTGGAAAAAATTTCATCAGTAGTAAGTTATACATATTTAATATTGCTTTCATTAAGCTATTGATTTTTTTGTAAAGGTGTCAGCTTGTCAAGTTTTGGGAGGTAAAGATGGTGTTGATGCTATTTATAGAATTTTATCGAAAATTATGACCCACGAATTATCTTTACGATATAAATGGTCTGGAAAAAACAAATTTAAATTCGGTGACTTAACAAATGTAGTGAAAATGATAACGAGGAAGTACTCTGACGAAATCCATTTGCTTCCAGTACTACCTCCAAGCAAGTGGAGCATTGCATAAACATATGGCTCAGAAACGCGGGAGATAGAGAGGAGGAAGAACAAAGTGTAAGACAAGGGAACAGTAAACTTCGTGCAAATTGTTTATTACACATAAATTGCCTGCTTTTGTTATTGAGATTTTGCAATAGTTAGATATAATTATCTCATAAATTCCATAGTGACTCAAAGTTTTGGAAACGTTGTAATTTTCCATTTTCTTTAATTTTACGAGCATATTGATTTCTATACATTTGGAACAGTTATTATATTTATTAAATCTGGAAAAATTAAACCTAAAAGTGGCAGTTGTTTAGATAACAAATTAAGCAAAATATGTATTCTTCGTTCTAACGCAGGTATATGATTGTTACAGAATTTAAAATACAGAAGACGAAACAGCAGTAATTAATATCAAAAAATATTCAATTTTATTCAAATTTGTTTTTGTTTCTACAGGTAGCGCAAATAAATTTTACACGTCAAGTCCATTTTTTGTTTTTGCACGCAGCTTTTGTGAAAGTTCCTTATGCAGCTATTACACCGCAATCCAGGCATGTAAGATGAAATGTGGTTAGCACACGAGAAGCATAATCCCTTGACAGCGAAGATGTGTTTACTATTTCTGTGTCCTCTGGGAATAATAACTGCCTGTTTCTGTCTTAAAAACTTTCAGTCGAGTCTGCTTCGTTGATATTTTGATTTTCTGTTAGAGCTGATGTGATGGTATTGACAGTCGAAGTTTTGGTGGTGTTCATCTTTCTTTTACTTCCTCTTTTTCCAGAATTCGACGTCTTTATTTCATTTTTAGAAGCTTTCTTCTTCAAGCGTTCCTGTTTTCTTCGTTCAATTTCATTCTTCTGTTGGGTTTTGAGTGTTCAATTCATTCTTCTTTTGGGTTTTGAGTGTTCAATTTCATTCTTCTTTTATATAACATATAGCGTTTTCTCATAGTTATTTTTTCCTTTTTCCTTCTGGCGTTTTTGGCCACTCTCTCTTAACAATCCTGGCGGTGCCGACTCCAGCACCATCCCGTCTTCAAATTGTATTGGCAAATTGTCAACAGATAAAACCTGGCTTGCTTCCAGTGTGTGTTTTGTCCTGATATGATACATCAGCGGAATAATTATTAGTATTGGCAGTATCTGGACATGATCTCGAGTAAGCAGCATCACCAGTACCTGAATTTTCTGAAAAAATCTGCCAAAGTCTGTGCAACGCCAGGAAATCTTCGGAAAACTCATCACTGTTGTTGATATCAAAATTTCTTATCGCGTTCATTTTTGCTTCACCAACTACTTCAGCAAATTTTGTGGATGTTACGAAAGGGCCTGCTTCAGCCTCTTTTGTTTGGCTCGCTTTGAGTTGCCTCTTACCCAAGCACTTGAATCAATTGAATCTGGATTCCAGAGGCAGAGGCCGCATGCTTTGAAACCGTTGGAGATACTAGATGGCCCAATTTGTTCCACAACAGGTTGTAATATATGCTCTTTCATCACGTCACCCAACCATCTTTCAATGGCTTAAAAGCTGCCACATCAGCTGGTTGTAATATTCGGGTGCTGTTGGGATATAAAGCGATAAGAATAATTTCGAGCCGGTTGCATAATTGACTGAGTTCATAAGTCAGATCGGACTTATGTCCATCAACAAACAGAATTATTGGAAATTTTACGCTCTTTTTGCAGGTACGGATGTAGGATATTTCCCATATATTCGTAGAAGGTTTCTTGTTTCATCCATCCATTCTTGCTGATTCCAACACCCCAGTGCTTAGGAATTGATTCTACAATTTTTTGTGGCAACCGTTTGTATTGGAATACCATCATTGGAGCAGTGGTTTCTCCTGATGCGGCAAAAGTAAACATCACCTGTCCACAATGTAGACCTACTATTGGCCCCGATTCATCTATTATCTTCGATGACCAACAATCATCGCGGTCCGATACAGATGCAACTACTGCTATGTTAATCGACATTAAGAAACAGTTGAAGGCGCTTACGGCGATACATGTGTAGGGGAGAGTTGCCGAATTTGGACCGCCGCCTAGGTTGGACCACTAGTGTATATAGCTCGCATAACACATATATGTCCTAATGTAGGCAACCTAATATACATTAGTTTAAACTACGCTCCTGCAAAAAGTAGTAGCGCAGTACGGCGCATGACAGTGTTTGTAGAAAAGAATTATTGTTTTGACATTTGTGAACTAAATAATTCAACGAACAACGAAACCATCTTGGTCATTGTTAAAGTAAGTAACAGCAAATTGTATTACATATTTAAAAAGCAAATTTATTCAGGTAGAAATTACTATATAGTTTTATTAGCTACAAGTTAAAAGTTAGGTTATATAGTATATTCTTGCATTATGAGTAAAGTTGCTTAGATTGGACCATATCGCAGTTTCCCAAAATGGACCGGTCCAATTTAGACAACCGTGAAAAATTACAATTCCGATATAAATTTTTATGATTTAAGGGATCATATGGCTAAAAGAGGACATTACGGACGTTGGTCAGAAAGTGATTTATTAAAGGCTGTTGCAGCTTATAGGAATAGTGATACTGGTTAGAACGAATGTAGTCGTATTTATCATGTTCCTAAAGCAACCATAAAGAGACATGCGGATAGAAAAAATGCTACTGCAAATGAAATGAAAGCATTTGGTAGACAACCCACATTTACTAAAGACATGGAAACAATTCTAACCACCGGAAACTACATGGTTTTGTATGATATGTGATGAAATAAGGGAAGAAGAGATGATACAATGTATGACATGCCACACTTGGGTTCATACAAAATGTGCTGGAGTGAGTCCAAAAATCAAGAAGTATTTTTGTTGTAATTGTGTTTAATGGTCCATTCTAAGAAACCAGTGGTCCATTCTAAGAAACCGGTTTCCTTGATTGGACTAAACACTCATTTTTTACAAATTAATATTTTATTATTATTATATGTAAAACAAAATAAACAATTATGTTAATTTGAAGGTAACAATAATACAATTTTTTTCCACCAAAACGTTTTTATTAAAAATGTTCTTACAAGCTCATATATTCGAAAATATGTAAATGGTCCAAATTCGGCAACTCTCCCCTATATACACATATGCATTAGATATATGAAGGCATACACTACTGTAAAATACATACCTTCAAAATACGATGAACTTGAGTCTAATAATATAGAAGTAATATTTATTATGGCGTCCTTTTCAGCTTCAGTATACTTAATGAATATTTTTACCAAATTGCATTTTCACCTCTATTATGTCTGAACTGCAAAGAGAACATCTGCGAACTGAAGTAAATGTTTGCCCTGCTTTGAAAATACGAAAAGGAATTTATAATAAGGTGAAGTGGGGTAAATGTAACATGAAATTTGATTAGTTCAAGTTTGGATGTTGTTATAAATTTTATTAATAGCTTAGAAATTGTGAAAAAAATATGATGCTCTCTCTAATTACCTATTAAGTGTTACCCACTGTCACAATTATTGTGTCGTTGCATGTGCCGAAAAAAATAATTTTTTAAAAAATATTGTCACTATATCACATTTACCCCGCTGAATGGGGCAAGTATGATAATGCTTTATAAATGTGTATTAAGTTGCATTGGTTAACCGTGTGGGGCAAATGTGAAAAGTAGGGAAAGTTTTATAACGTTTGGTTTTTTAAAGTTTAATTTTCAATAGAAAATAAAATTATAGCGGTTTGGGAAAAAAAACAATTCTTCTAGCTTGCAAAATCAAAAGGCTATACTTAAGCAACATTTCAAAAATATTTTCAGTAGGCAACCACACATAAAACTAGGATAGATTGAATCCATGAAACTGCACATTGAACATCATTCATGTTCCTCTTCGACCGTCTTGTGGCGTTAGGAGAAGCTTTATCATGTTTTCGCTATTTACTAGAGCTGTATCATCGACGAGAGGCAATATAAATTTATTGTTTCTGTATCTGAGATATTTGACTAGCCACTCATCGTTATCGCATTTTTCTAGGCGTTCCTTACATAATGTTTTACAGTTTTTTTCGTTGCATATTGTACCAGTACCCATTTGCTAACTTCAACATTATTGTCTTCGTAGGAGGTTTCATTTTCACATGATGGTTCCAATTCACTTAAAAACTCATCTTGATTATCTGATTTTTGATAAGTCGGCAGATCTCGAATGACTGGATGAACTCAGTTTTCGTTGTTTTTGTTTTTCTTTTTTAGCTATTGGCGCTGTTATAACTTCCGCTCCTGGAGCTAATCTCTTCTTAGGGACTTTTGGTGTAACTTGATGTTGACGAACGCATTCTAAAAGAAGATTAAAAAAACTGGGCTTTTCTAATAGAAGCGTGGATGGTCCAGTGTCGGTATGCGAAGGGTCAGGCTTTTCTTTTAAAGGATCTAGTTGTTCAGACTGAATATCAATCGCGTTAACTGAGGAAGTCTCATTCAGAGAATTGGTATTTACAGGAAATCTAAGATCCCATCGTCGTAAGGCATTTGTCTTTTGGAACTACATTTTTGTTGAAAGGTGCAATTCCGGTTTTCAAAATCCGTTGACAATAACACTTGCATCAGTTTCTTGCCAAGTTTCAGCAATAAATGATGAGAATATATTTTTTGGAAGTTTTCGGCCTACGTCGTGTCGTTGCCACTTTACTAATTTTTGATCCCACAGAGTTTTGACAGACTTGAAGACAGTTAAATCCAGCAGCTGTAACAGATGGATTGTGTGTGCTGGTAATTTTAAAATGGTAATATTTTCTTCAATGGCTAAATCAATCACCGATGGGGTTACATGTGTAGAGTGCCCGTCATAAGTAATAAGTACGGGCCTTTTCTCCCCAAGGGCAGGAACAACTGCATTTTTGAAATAGTTGTAAAATATTTCGGTGTCCATCTACCCCTTTTTGCTTGCCGCATAGGATATTCCAGGAAAAACATTGTCAGGGGCCTGCAATTGATCCCAGACATTCGCACCTTTAAATATTATTAAAGGCAGGGCTTTTTCACCTGTAGCACTTGCCATTAAGGAAACTGTTGTATTTTCACGTCCTGGTGTACTAGTTACTCGTGAACAAGGTTTTCCTCGCATCCCAACCACTTTTGTTTTGCTTGGATCTAGGGAAAAACTACTCTCGGCGAGATTCCAAATTTGCGAACCTTTCTTTTCGAGTCCCAATTGCTGCAGAGTTTTCTTTAGAAGTTCAAAGTATCCTATAATTAGGAATGGGTCAGTGGCTTTCTTCCGTGCATATTCCACTGACTGTGAATCCTAAAAACCAGTCCGTACTTGGCACCCCATCTTTAAAAGGGGTTTCCAATTTATGTCCTTTCACGAATATAGAAACCATTTCTATCACTTCTTTTTTGGATAAGCCAAAGCCCCATTTTTCTAAAGTAGCCAAGCCTCTAGCTAAAGCTTGTTCTTGTTCTGCGCTGAAAGCAGTTAGGCGCCCCTTATTGGGCTTTTTAATGCCTCTAAGTCCCTTTATGCAACTATATATTGTGCAATATGGCATGTTGTAGATTTTTGATGCTTGGTATATGCTCATTTTACCAGCTCGACACTCCTGCACTGCTATTTGCATAGCAGCCTCCGAATATTTCGTGCCCTCAGTTCTTCTTTTATAGCAGCGCACCATTTTTGAACTAAAAAATAGAAAAAATGTGATATAGGCTACCTTACATTTACCTACCCGCTATAATGGCCCCGTTATATGAAAAATAACGCATGCACAACAGCTCACAATTTACCGCGCCAAAGATTCTCCATTTTACACTATACAGCATAATGAACGTTACCAACTTCAAGAAAATATCAGTAGGTATTCATTTTCAGACTTGACAAACGTAAAAAGCATTCCTAAATCTTATATTTTTACTGTAACCACCACAGTGCTAATAACTGGTGGAGTGTTAATAATTGGATGTTTCACCCTAATTACAAACCTTCTAATTATTGGAATTAATCTTCGCTTTATTTTACTCTTGCTGCATAACTGAGGCAAATATGTATGTGCGACATCATTACATTTTCAAAAGACTCTGAGAAATCTTGTGTTTGGTTCTAATAATTTTTGGCTATTAAATTGCTTAGCTATTATAAGGAGGTAAAGAAATATCACTAATCTGGGATTCGTAAATTCTATCTTTAAATCAGAATTTACTGTTAGTTCTTCTTCTTCCTCTTCAGTCATCCTATCACTAACACCCACTACAAACTCTTTTAGAGTAGTAGGGTATTCTTTAGACTCATCGACTTCACAATTTGCTGCAGGAGAATGTGTAGATGCAAAATTGTTTACTATCATACTCTTTTATGATGCAACAAATGATTCGCAGGTGGAGTTAATATTTCTCCCTCCAAAGGAACAAATATATCCAAAAAAATTCTCCAGTAGGTCGTGATTTAAATTACGTGGACAGAGACTAGTGATTCCATTCTGTTGCCATTTCGTCCAAAGGTATTCTATTCCTCGCAAAGTTGTGATCCATTTGCCTGTAGCACTAACAAACTTCGCTGTGTGCATAATTTGTATTGCTCCCCTCCAGAAAGCACTATGTTCTGATGTTTCCGTTACTACACACTAGGGTGAGGCGAAAAAATTAAATTGAAATTGAATTAAATATAATCTTCTGCCTCCAACATGACCTTGAATTATACCTTACGTTTCAATATTACGTGTTTAAGCAGTGTGTTTCTCATTCTGATTTTTTTAGAAAATGCAAATACCATTACATCTCACACACTTCTTTGTGGGTAGTGATAAACTACATTTTTTCCAGATTTTTTAAACATCATCCTCTGTCTCCAACTGACCTTGCAATGCAATAAACAATCCAAAATTTCATATTTTAGCATTGTATTCAAATATCGATGTCTTACGCAATCTCGAGGATATACTGTAAACATTACCATTATAGTAAATGGAAACGACTGTTGACATTTCGAAATCTGTTACTGTCGCTTTATAATAATTATCTATTAGTCTTAACAGGTGACTCTGTCTATCTTTGAGTCAATCACAGACTAGGCAACAACGAACAACGTGTCAGTCTCTCGTTGATTTTGTGTGCTGTCGGTAATAAATATCTTAGTAGTCTAGGAATTCTTGACAGTGAGTCTATAACGTCGAATTTGTGCGTTCAGATAATGTATAATAGGGTAAGTCTTTATCTTATTCCTTTATTCCGCAGAGTAATATTGAAATTATGTCGACTCGCAGTGTGAGAAAATACGAAAAGTACCCATAACTGAACGCACTTTTCTCACAGATCAAAGAACCGTTAGAAAAATGTATATCGGAAACGTTGATATTGTTATGAGCAAAAAGTTTTCGATACGAGAAGAAAGGAAGGCTAAAGTTAATACTACCATTACAGCACGTTGTGATGAAGCATGTGCAGGATCGTCAGGACTGTCTTCTAATAGCGACGCAAAATCAATGGTTGATCTCAAATTAAATCTTGAATCATCATATTCATCCTCAGAAAGTGACAATGAATTGCAGTATACACCAAAACGAAAGTTGACTGATACTGATGAACCATTCGATCAGCCTGGACCTTCAACCAAAGAACATGCTACACAACCTTAAATGAGAAATAAATTACCAACATTTGCCAAAACATGTGATAGATTTGGGGTTTCCAATCGAGCTGCTGCTACCATTGCCTCTGCCGTTTTACAAGATTTTGGTACAATTACGAAGGAAGATACATCAAAGGTAATTGATAAACGTAAAGTTCGAAGAGAAAGAGTAAAAGTTCGTCGTGAATTGAAAACAACAGATAAGCCCAAACTAATTTGTGCGTTATTTTTTGACGGAAGAAATGATAAGACTCTTGGAATGGAAGTACACGATGGGAAGACCCATCAGAATTGCAGGCTTATTTTAGTTTAAATATCCCGCCTCGATTGGCTTGGCTTTAACATTTAAGTTGGTAACACAACATCAAATATGTAACTAAAAAAAATGTGAAATGTAACGGACAGTTGTTCTGGTGTGATTCTATGTGCAGTTTATGGAAATAAAGGAAATATGTTTTAAAAGTTTTATCTGCTGTTTATTTGACAAGGTAGAGAAAAAAAGTCTACATAATTAAAATGCTAACTTAAAACTATAAATTTATACTGATACAAAGTAACACATACGTCTGACCTTATATTCGACCAGAATGTCCTTCACAGAAGTCCTAAATATCTGCGGTTGAGCTGCTGTTCACTCGCTGACAGTCGTAATCAGTTAACCAATCAAGTTAAGTCAGGTATAAAATGTTCACAGTCTTTCACCAGCTAATTATGGTAATACATCATCTGCTAATTCAGCATCAAAAAAAAAAAAAAAGAATTCATTCCAAATTCCACTAAGCCATGTAACAAGTAAGATTATGGATAACCCGTAAAATAATTACATTCATATTTCTATCTAAACCACAAAATAAAACTATGGAATAAAACCATAAAGTAAAACCCTACAAATAAAGAAATATAAGGAAAAGTAGTAGTTGTGGTAATACATACTGATAGAATACCGACTTTCTTCAAGGGCAAATGACACACGTGGTTTAACTTCCACAAAGACCCAACGTTTTATGAGAAAATCCGCAATTTTAGGTATTCGGTGATCGCTCGCAAATCTCCAACTACTCAATCCACACAAATCACCGCAAACAGTCGAGAATAATTCCAGAATCCTAATAAGGTGCCTTAAATAATGGCCAAGGTAGCTTGAGGTACACTCACGGTAAAAGTAGTCGAGACGGCTAAGCGCGACAGAAATATTTGCTTGCTTTCCGAATATCTCCGAAACGTGAACCCTGTCGTGAGATACATCCGCTAACTTTGCCATTCGTTTCGCTGTGTCCGCGTCGCAAAGAAGGGTATATTAGCTTAGTATATAGCCCGTATGACACGGTACATAATTTGGTATATAATTCCTAACATAATTAGATACATAAAAATTGCGTACGTATCATACGTATTCTGTGACATTATGTACAGAAAATTAGACCTTGCTCTATATTTTTGTACATAATATGCGCAAAAGGTCTGAAATACGTAAATAATACAGATAAAACTGTGACTGTGAAGATATATTGGCACAACCTACTATACATAAATTCGCGTGTGTGTAGCTTATTATAATTTATATTTTCTAAAATAAAAAGAATGCAAGACGTTTCCCTCTTAATTGAATTGTATGAATAGCATGAATGCCTGTATGCAATAAAAAGCAAATTGTATCATAATAGAGCAGCCAGAACAAATGCCCTGGAAGTAATAAAAAACAATTTGCTTAAAACAAAACCTGATATAACCATCGCCGATATTAAATCTAAATTCAATGTTCTACGGACCAACTTCTTAAATGAATATAGAAAATAGGGTAGAGTCAGGTGGGTCTAGGACATTAGGGCGCCGCCGAAAGGGCGCGACCGAAAAGGCGCGGCCGTTAGGGCGCGAGGACAGAAGGGCGCGAGACAAATAGGCGCGAGACAAATGGGCGCGAGGACATAAGGGCGCGGGGACATAACGGCGCGGAAAAGTGTATACCACACAAACAAAACAGACAAAAAAGTAGCTACATTGAAATTGAGCATATGCATTTACTTGAAATATAATATATAATCTTAATTAGAGTAAACAATTTTTAATTCAAAGTAAGAAGTCTTAAGTAAAACATATCTGAATTCTTCATTTTAGAATACAATATGTTTGAAATAATATTAATGAAAACCACAATATATTTGAATTAAGAGTATACTAGTTGGAATTAAGAAAACAGCAATACACTCAGAAAAATGGATCAATTAAACTGTTTATCTGACACATAAATATTAGTCGTAAATATTTTTTGTAACAATTACAGTAACACTGTATATTTATCATAGTTAAAAGCTGTTTTCTGAGTTCACATAGCCTACGCTAATAACAGAGCAACTTATCGTAAGTATACGTTTTATTATTTCATGACAAAAATATTTAGCACAAATAAAGAAGATATTTGAATTTATTACAAATAACCGGCAATATTGCTGTGATAACTACTTTGGGTCAGAAACACAGATTTATTTGTTATAAATGTTCAGGTTATCTGTGCCATATTTAACTGTAGTTTTTACTTGCACGAATTAAATTTTTATTTGTCATTACTATTTTATTTTCTCAGTGTAATGTAGTTTAGTTTAAGAAAAAACGAACAAGACAATATTCTTCTTGTAGTTGTTTATTTAATTTAGACTTGCTTAATACAAACATGTATTTCTCTGTAGCTAACTAAATGTATTACAGCTATTTAAAAAATTTATAAATAATTATGCATTCATTTCATAGTTATGAGAAATGCCGCGTAAAAAGTCGACTACGTTCCTATTGTGGTAGTGACCTACAAGAGTTCTTATACGCGCATCGGCTTGCACATACTTTTGCTTTTTCGTTGGTGGCTCGTAACCGGCAATTAATTGTTCGAAAAACACATCTCTACCACGCTGAATGGTCTTTAGGCCAGTAATTAGCTTCCATAGTGTTGGGTGATTAACTGAAAGTTCAGTCTGTAAGCGTCTGTGCGCTGCTTCTGCATAATTATTCGTTCTGTCTGTGTTAGTCAACACACGGTTATACACTGACCACAGCTCTGGACCAAAAATTGCCGGTCGCCTTCCGTTACCACGACGATTTGGACGTCCCACATATGTATCTTCAAACCATTGAAGCAACGCTTCCAGTTCGGGTGGCAAGATATGCGATAACTGATCAATTGCGTTATCCAAATCCCCTATAGGCACAAACGCTAATGACGTTATCATACGAGCTTGTAATGCGAAATCCGCTTCAGCATTGTATCGGCCCATTAAGTGCAGTTGGCCCAAATGTTTCCTCATGTTTTTCGTGAGGTGAAACAAACATCCCAGAATTTCGGCATTTGGAAATGCACCCTTAAAAGCGTTGATGGCAGCTAACTCACAGGAGAGACAAGTCACAGGAGATTTTGCGGGGATTTAACTCAGGTACAATGTTTTTCAGCAAATCAATCATTCTTGTGTATGTGGCAGTTTGCTTATCTGGCAACAGAGCATATGCCACTGGATGAACTCCGCCAAATCGTTCGCCCATTATCACATAGATTTGATAAAATAATGGTGGTGCCGTTGAAAATGTTCCGTCAACGAACCAATGCTGTGATTCCAGTAAAATCTATAAAATAGCAAAAGTTATGTTTTATTTAGCAATGCAGAAATAGAAGAATAAGAAAATACAAAAATGGCAAGATGGACTAAAAGATTCAATTTTTCTCGGAAATATATAATCTTCAATTAAAAATATATTTATGTTAGTTTTGTTTATTTGCTATTAATGAATGATGACTTTGAATCGAATAAGCACGTGTTTCACTGAAATAATTATTTGCTTAAATTTAAACTACTTCTAAATAAATGCAATTCTTGGCATACAGGAATGGGTTTTCTTGAATTGAATAAATATTTTTCACATAAAAAAATAAATATTTTATCTAAATAAATATTGTCAAAGTGATATATTTTCTTGATTTAAGAAATTATTTCTTACCATGCGAACGTTTGTTTCCCGGCCAAATATTAAAATTCTGTCCGGTTGTGGGCCGCTATCAGCTATTAAAAAGTTTTATCTCGTTCCGTTTACAACAATTGTTCTAAATTCTTCTGGAATGGCCAAATCTTCTACGCGTAAAGGAGCTGCGGGCGCAGCATTCACCTCATTCCTCTTCCTGCGAATCATTTTTTTTAAAGCAGAATGTTTAGGCAATACTGCTTGCGCTGCCTGTGACAAATTTGCGCCATCTAGGCATGTATTAATGATTTGGGACGTTTGTTCCATGGTTGTGCCAGCGCGAAGTTTCATTTGACCACGAACCACGTCTGCCTCCACTTTGCCTGCATTACTGTCGTGGGAATGATTATGTATATGTTTTATAATTACACCATCTGATGTATGGATACGACTTCTGCATCCATTGTTCTTTAGTTCACATCGCCAAAATACTTTTGTTTCGCAGGCACTAAGTTTATCAAATACATAACAATAGCCGTCGCTATAAAACTTCTGTTTTCCTTTTTGAGAAAACACTTCCATTTTTCACAATAACAATAACAATTAGACGCAAATTCGGACTTCTAACACTCAAAAACAAGTGAAACCAAATAACTGCTCTTGATGATTAAAACCCTTTATTGTTATTGTTCAATATTGCGTTCGCTGGAGGTTTCTCACATCTTCGTTTATTAAAAACCACTATACCTGCTATGATTAATGTTCGCTGGATTGTGCCACTGTAATATGCAATGTGATTGTGTGTAAATATAAGTATGTATATCCTTATAGAAACACAAAAAAACTGCTGTTGAACTGCTTGTTGTAACTGTCTATTATACATAGCTTTCGTTTTACATGCGCTTCGCTTCAGTTGTGACGTCAACTGAAGTATTACGGAAATGCAAGAACCAAGTACAACACTAAAACGAACGCTTCTTATAGGTTAGGTGAAGCGTATTACAACAAGTAACGCGCTATTAGTCTGCTTCACATTCATCTGAAGCACTTCAGTAAAGTGCATCGAAAAAGTGCATTTCCATATTACTTGATTTTTAAAAAGAACGCAGGTGGTAACTGAAGTCAAACAAAACTTCAGAAGCGCATGTAAAACGAAAGCACCTTATGATGCACACACTACACACTGTCTTGTAACTCACTATTCAAACTCATTTTTCTATATACATTTTTCTACCTAAAACGTCCCTTGCACCGCAAACTTAGAAAGAATGAAAGTTGTAGGGGGTGTTAGTCCAACCGTAATTAAACCTTTGTTGTTATCTTCAAATTTGGAAACAGAAAGTGAGGAAATATAAATTAAAATAATTGAATATTACAAATTGCACCAATAGTAACGTTAGCCACTGACAGTTTGCGGCTTACTAAAAATTAAAACGACGGTTAAGAAGTAAGGTTAGGTTGTCTAATTTTCGGCGGTATTCGTCATTTCAAACAGAAATGATGAAGATAATAAACATCCACAGCAAGAATGCTATAAGAACGCGGGAATCAATGAAGTTGAGTTATGTAATTATAATAGATGGTAAGGATGTATTTCCGATCACCAAATCAACTATTAACTATATGATTCACTCAATATGAAATAATACATTTTTCAAATACGAAGAAACCGTATATTTAAGTGTAAAATATTTATTTTTTTATATATTACTTATGAATTGATAGATAGCACCATATGAAATATGTATATATGTAGTTATTCTTTATAAATACATCCATTTGTATAACTTAAACATATGAATACTCAGTTTAATAAAATTTGCTTCATTTCAAGCTTATATTAATATTATTTCAAACATACTGTATTCTAAAATGTTTTACTTAAGACTTCTTACTTTGAATTAAAAATTGTTTACTCTAATTAAGATTATATATTATATTTCAAGTAAATCCGTATTCTTAATTTGAATGTACTTTTGTGTCTGTTTTGTTTGTGTGGTATACTCTTTTCCGCGCCCTTATGTCCCCGCGCCCTTATGTCCTCGCGCCCATTTGTCTCGCGCCCTTTTGTCCTCGCGCCCTTTCGGCGGCGCCCTAATGTCCCGACCCGGAGTCAGGTATATCGTACCGCCGGTAAATCGTACCACTGGTATTTTTCTATTAGATAGTGTAGGATAATGCCACAATTTGTACTCATTTTGACACCTTTGTATTGCATCGTCTAGAGCAGTTTTCATATTTACCGGCAAGACGGTTGTTTCAAAGTAATTTCCTAGATGTGAAAACAGTGTCCCAACCTACAATTTTCAACATCCACGTGTAAGAGTTTAATTCTAAATCTGTAAGTTAAGTTGTGTGAATATTTTTATCCTAAGACTCGTTAGTAACTCCAGTGCAATTTAAAACTTGTATCAAGGCTTTGAAACTTCAGTTAACCTCAAAATTATAATATAACCGCATAAAGTGATAGTTTGACAAATCGTACCGTAAAAGATTCGGCAAATCGTACCTGGTACGATTTACCGAACCTTTTACGGTCAGTTAAGACAGTGAGTTTATAGAATGTTGTCACTGTAATTTGTTACAGCACCTCCGGCCTTCGTGGGTATAATTAAGCAAAATAATGCCTTCTGTTGAAAAGCGGAAATATAACCAATGGTCTAAGGAAGATATGCGACTGGCCATAAAAGCGTTTCAAGAAAATAATTACAGTTTCAATGAATGCTGAAAACGCTACAATATTCCCAAACCAACTTTTCGACGACATGTTAAAAGTCTAAATAAAATAGCAAATAACGATATACAACGTCATGGTCGTTTAACAACATTTTCATTAGAAATGGAAGAAGAACTGGCCCAGCACGTGCTAAAGTTAGAAGAAAGACTCTTTGGTCTGACTATAAGTGATATTCGTCGTCTTGCTTTCCAATTAGCCAGCCGAAATAAAATTCCTAATACTTTTAGCGTAGCAAAAGGTATGGCTGGCAAAGCGTGGTTCTACAATTTCATGAAACGCCACCCATACCTGTCACTTAGACAACCAGAAAAGATCTCGCTAGCTAGAGCCGCTGGATTCAATAGAAGAAATGTTAACGAGTTTTTTAACGTTCTTGAGAGAACCGTCGATGCATACGGTTTTACAACATTGACTATATATAATGTTGATGAAAGTGGATTTTCCACAGTACAAAAAAGAAACAGAAAAATCGTGGGTAAAAGTAGGCGGTATTTCCAGCGGGGAACGTGGTGTGAACACCACAATTGTTTGCTGCGTGAATACTGCAGGCAGTTGCGTTCCGCCTATGATTATCTACAAACGTAAGTGTATGGCCAATGAATTGAAAACTGGTGCACCACCAGGAGCTGTCGTGACCATATCTGACACAGGATATATTAATGCGGACATTTTCCTAGAGTGGCTGAAACACTTCATTAGGAACGCTAAATGTTCTAATGAAAATAAAGTTCTGCTGTTGCTAGATGGCCATACAACTCACTCCAAAAATTTGGATGCTATATTATTAGCTAGAGAAAATTGGATTATCTTACTACAACTGCTGGGACACACCACTCATCGTCTTCAACCATTAGACGTAAGTTTTCCCATGGAAAGCTATTTTACACAAGCAATACAGAATTGGTTAAGGACCAGCCCAGGAAGTGCTGTATCGCAATACAATATGACAGCTATCTTGAGCGAGGCATATTCTCAACCTGCATCCATAGCAATCATCAATAATGGATTTAAAGCTGCCGGAATATGGCCAGTGGATAGAGGCGTCTTTCTTGATACCGATTTTGTAGCTGCGGAAGCTTTATTACACAATGAAGATACTGCTGCTGCTCAAACCTCGGAGTCAGTGTCTGATGACGTAAATATAATAATTACACCAGAAACAGGTAATTCTAATAGGGATGGAACTATATCAGAACCAAGAAACAATGTATCCGTACAAGAGATTCTGCCATTTCCAGAAGAAACCAGCAATGCAAAAAACGTAAGATGTGTCAGTCTGCAGTTATTACGAGCAGCACTCCATACATAAATGAGTTAGAAGGCAAGGCATAAAGGCAAAGAAAAATTTGAAAGAACTTTCAAAACGAGCTGCTCCCATGAAAAATAAGCCAAACCGTAAGCCATCAGAACAGCGAATGGCAAACGTTGAATTGGGTGTCCCTTTTGAATCGAAGGCTGGTCCTTCAAAACTTGCAAATGCAATGCAAAAACAAGTTGAAATAGTGGTGAACTTGACTGAATGGTATTGTTTCATTTGTGAAGAAAACCTGATTGAGGATATGTTGCGCTATCTAAAGTGTGACCGTTGGATCCACCAAATTTGTTCCGGATCGAGAGCTGGTACAAAAAAATATATTTGTGTTGAATGTAAATAAGTTATTGCATCTTAAATTTGTATCGCTATATTATAGGTAGGTACAGCAGCGGTAAAAAAATACCCAACCGATGCGAGTAAGAGCGAAGATATCAATGGACATCCCCCACCGTCGAGGCCAATACATATTTTCTTATTTAGCAGCTCCGGCTCGACGGGTGCACATCGTCGTTTACAGCAATATGTGTTTTTCGTATACTAGCGAAAGAAATGCAAAACTTGCAAGTGTATTGTTTATTTGTGAGATTCATTCATTCATTTGCCCTCGTACTCGGATGTTTTTCGAATGATTGTATTACCTATATTATATACACATTGTATTCGATGTATACATGTTAACTTTGAGTTTTCTAATGAATCAACATATTATCTTAACAACGTTAGGGATTTTGTTTATAGCTTTCATATGACTTTACTTAAAAGTGAACTAGTTATTTAGCGTTTAGAATTACTATTAGTAATGTTAATTAGTGTCTTTAGTGATTTCTATTAATTTATAGTCTTAAAAGAGATGCTTAAATTTGATCTTACTTGTAATGCAGAATATTAAAAACAAGTATGTATGTGACAGCGATTATTTAAAAGACAAAAATATGTGGATTTCGAGATACTGTATATGACTAAATAACATTTGGATTTATTATTAT
The DNA here is from genome assembly GCA_023690525.1 of Holotrichia oblita. Classification (NCBI taxonomy): domain Eukaryota; kingdom Metazoa; phylum Arthropoda; class Insecta; order Coleoptera; family Scarabaeidae; genus Holotrichia; species Holotrichia oblita. Next base: position 68,665,901 of record CM043023.1, read on the forward strand.
AAAATGAGATAATACGATTTTCACAGTAATGCAAATAGCAGGAGACAATAGAGAAAATCAATGCGTATTTGATGATATACCAAATGAGATTGAAACAGCATCAATTTTCTAAGATTGAAATGTTAATATAGCTAGCACATTACAATATATGTATATTTTCTTGCGTAAATATTAGTAGCAGGTTCAAGTATTGTTATTGTTTGTTAAGAGGATCCGTGGAAAACTATAGGTCTTCCACAGATACTCGGAAATTAAGATTTACAACATAGTAGGAGATTAAAAGCTGTTTTGATCATGTTAAAAAGGTAAACGTTAAATTGTTTTCTGTTTACTTATAAAAAGTTAAAAACGCTATTCAGTAAGTAATCTGCGAGGCATTGATGTGACAAGTATTTGGGAAAGCTTGAGAGGCACTAAAACTTGCTCAAATCTTGTTACATCAATGCCCCGCAGATTACAAGAGGTTATTTATCACAATGGATACTGGAGTTTCTGTTAATCTATAGCATATTTTTTCAGAATCATTATTGATTTTGTAAATATTTTTTACATTTTCAAACATATCATTTTATTTATTTTTAACTTATTTCTTATGTGTGTTTTAATGCAACTACCACAGATTAAAAATGTATTGATATTTGTTCTTTATTTGTTTGTGGTGTCATAGTAAAATATGAAATACTTTTTATTTTTATAACTTATTTCTTATGTGTGTTTTAATGCAACTACCACGGATTAAAAATGTATTGATATTTATTGTTTATTTGTTTTTGGTGTTATAGTAAAATACCCCAGCAAACAAAATTCAAATTTCGCGCAATTATTTTTAGTAATTACAACATAATCGTATAAAAAGAACTATTAATCTGAAACAAATTTATAGGTCATTTCATGTTTCAGCGTTGAAGTTACTAAAAATAATTGCGCGAAATTTGAATTTTGTTTGTTGGGACGAAATACTTTTACTTATTGGATAGCTTTTTAACTTCTTATAAGTAAGCATAAAACAATTTAGCGTTTAACTTTTGAACATGATCAAAACAGCTTTTAATCTCCTACTATGTTGTAAATCTTAATTTCAGAGTATTTGTGGAATACCTATAGTTTTCCACGGACCCTCTTAACAAACAATAACAATACTTGAACCTGCTACTAATATTTACGTAAGAAAATATATGTGTGTATATAAATAATTGAAAGGTGTTTGGATCGCCCGCGCTTTTTTAATGTATGAAAGTTGTTGCTTCTACAAGCTCTGCCGCAAATAATCAGTAGCGTCTCTCTGTTTATTTTGGTTTTCTGCATTTTCGTTTTCGTCTATTTAGTTTGTTATTTCACTCCTTTATTACCAGAAAAGGTTTTCTTATTGCTACTTTTCTGCTGTTGCATATTTGTTATTGGTAAGCGATGAAGTAATTACATTCATCCATTAGAAGAATTGCAAGATACAATAACGGAAGCTGTAAATTACATTAGGCCAGAAATATTACAGAATGTGTTCAATAGTATGAAGCGAAGGGTGAATTTGTGCTTAAATTTACATGAACGGCATTTTAAACAAATGTTATAATTTTAGTTTGAATAAGTGTTATAGTTTTGTAATAATTTTGATAGAGTATTCAAGTCTAAAATTAAAGTATGTAATCTAAGATACCAGCATTAGAAAACATTCATAATTTCATTGTAATTATCTTCTTGATAAAATATTATTTATTACTGTGTTCCTATTCTAATTTTTTAATGTTACGCCAATGATATACGACATTTACTCCCTGGCATGCACTTAGCACCAACTTAAACACAAACAATTGACAGCGGGAAATTCAAACACCTTTCAATCATTTATTTTGTATTCATTTACACTGTATTATAATATGCTAGCTATATTAACATTTCAATCTTAGAAAATTGATGCTGTTTCAATCTCATTTGGTATATCATCAAATACGCATTGATTTTTCCTATTGTCTCCTGCTATTTGCATTACTGTGAAAATCGTATTATCTCATTTTATAATAATAAATCCAAATGTTATATATTCATAAACAGTATCTCGAAATACACATATTTTTGTCTTTTAAATAATCGCTGTCACATACATACCTACTTGTTTTTAATATTCTGCATTGCAAGTAAGATCAAATTTAAGCATCTCTTTTAAGATTATATATTAATTAAATCACTAAAGACACTAATTAACATTATTAAAAGTAATTCTAAACGCTAAATAACTAGTTCACTTTTAAGTAAAGTCATATGAAAGCTAGTAAACAAAATCCCTAACGTTGTCAAGATAATATGTTGATTCATTAGAAAACTCAGAGTTAAAATGTATACATTGAATACAATGTGTATACAATACAATACAATCATTCGAAAAAAAACCGAGCACGAGGGCAAATGAATGACTGAATCTCACCAATAAACAATCCACTTGCAAGTTTTGCATTTCTTTCGCTAGTATACGAAAAACACATATTGCTGTAAACGACGATGTGTACCCGTCGAGCGTAGGCTGCTAAATACGAAAATATGTATTGGTCTCGACGGTGGGGTGAAGTAAGGGGGGTGTCCATCGATATCTTCGCTCTTACTCGCATCGGTTGGGTACTTTTTACCGCTGCTGTACCTATAACATGGGTACGATTTAGCCACCTGTAGGTACGATTTACCGAGCGAGTTGCAAATGGTACCTTTTGCAGCATTGTGCAATTTATTTTTTCTTATATGTTCCTACTGTTAGCGATGAATTTATATTAATATTATAAATAAATATTTTAACCACTCGTATTTTTTATTTATAGTAATTTTTACTAGAATATCCGCCATAATCAATTTTCTAAAAAGTGGTACGATTTACCAGACCTTACCCTATAAGGACTCAATTCGCCGTGGCATAGGTGAAAATGAGGTACGTTTATTCTGAAGTATATGTAAACATATAAGTATTTTGCTCTTTACAGGTGTATAAACCTACAATATGGTATTACGATTCAATGCAGTTTCTGCTACATCATGTTACTGTAAGAAAGTCAGTAGATACAATTGCTATATCAGAAGAAACAGCAGCAGTAGAAAATGTAAGTAAAAATATTGTCAACAAATTCATGTTAAATAAACAGTTAACATTATTGTCCATTATCGATAATAACTAAAGCAATTAATGTAGTGTTCGATTTTGTTCCAGCATTCTCAGGAAAGTTTTGCATTTCACACTCTGGAGAATATAGATGTAGAATTTCTAGATGAAACTTGTGAACACACTCAATCAAGTCCAGTTGAGTTTAATACAAATAGTAGTAGTACCGTAGATATTCCATGTACCTCAACAAGTGGTATATCAGCTACAAATAAAAAGCGAAACAAAACTACAGCGATAGGACAGATGACAAACTTCTAGAAAGTGTTGGAGGAGCAGTAAATATTATAAGTAAAAGAGTAGAAAAAAAATCAGGGCTTTATGGCCCTATTACACTATGCCTTTTTCGTGCCTATTTGTCTGCCTGAATGTCGGTTGCTGAAATTTTAAACAAATACGCATGCGCGCGGGACTGTTTTGTTGATTGTTTCAGGCATGAAAATAAATAGAACTGGTTCTATTTTTTCCCCCTGAATTTAGGGGATTTCAAGGACGTTTATCGAAATGACAGGTTCGCCAACACAGTACCAACGTACATAATTATTTCTGTTTGACTTGACATAACCATAGAAAAATAATAACATAACCAACACATAAATGAAATAAGTAGTTTTCGTTTTGTTTAGTATGGCAGAAAAGAAAAAAAAATCGAGTACCAGGTAAGGAAAAAGTTTAAACAAATAATCCAGACACAATATACTAAATTACTTTAATATAGAAAAGCAAAGGTTAAAATTATTAATTTTATATTATTACAGTAAACACCACTTCTGGACAACAGACAATGCTACACGTTTAATTGAACTCTATGAAAACTATCCTTGCCTTTATGATGCCAAATCAAAAAACTATCATAATAGAAATTTGAAAGTCAAAGCTTTAACAGAAATATGTGACAGTTTAAAGGAACTATTTCCGGATAAACCGTTTACAGAAGCCCTTATTAAATCCAAAATTCATACATTGAGAAGCCAATTCATGTCTGAACTTAATAAAATTAAGAAAACAGAAGCCTCCGGAGCATCGCCAGATGATATATACCAACCTACACTTTGGTGTTACCAAAACCTCCAATTTTTGGAAGATGCATGTGAAGTAGTAACTGAAGGTGTCTCCAACTATGAACCAGAGCAAGTTTCTATGCAAGATTCAGATGCAGATGGTATTATTGTAATTGATGCCACAGTAGATGAACTCTCTACCCCATTTACACTAGAAGACTACGGTTCACCTTCAACGTCTACAAGCAGATCTGCTTCAGCTGCTAGTATAAATAGAGAACCTCCAGAAAAACAGGTACAGCATCAAAGCAATGTCAACAAACTGCCAACTCCAAGTAAAAAGTCAAAGAAGAGGAAGCTAGAGGATGAAGAATATGCAGGGATATTGAAGGACTGCAGTATTGCTATAAGTAGCCTAAATAGGTCTACCTCACCGCCCGTAGTAGAACCGAAAGAAGATGAAAATAGTCTGTTTGGAAAATATATAACATCAGAAATGAACAAAATTAAAAATGATGATATTTTAGATGAGTTCAAGAAAAATGTTATGCAGGAATTATATGCAGCGAAAAAGCTCTTCAGACAACAGTTGAACTAATGTTTTAATATGAATTAATGCAGGTTATATAAAAATATATTTAGAAAAACTCATTGATTTTTATTTAATCTATTAAACATCCCATATGTACATATATGTATGTATTTCAATATACATATTTTTAAAATGGTCCTCTGCTGATTAAGGATACAAAAAAAACTTTATAACTATACATAGGTGCAACATACGTTCTTGAAAATTTATTGACTATGAACTTAAAAATTAGGTTTTTTATATAATATATTAATATTGAAAGTAGAACTAAAACACTTAAAAAATGAATGGAAGGGTTTTTAGAGAACTTAAGTGCAATAGTTTTTCTTAAAACAAGACTTAACAAGAAAACAACATTCTTAGTATTAATAATAATATGAAAACCAATCACAGTGTTTATTTACAATTTATAATCTATATACCATGTCTTGCTGCCATGACACACTACCTACTCCGTTAAAATAATCTTTAAATTCTTCTCTGGTTTGTATTGCTTCTGTCTTTGGTCTGTTACCTGCCTGGGCACTTAAACTATATACAAATGTGTATCGATTATCTATTTCTTCTGCAGGGTTTGTTCCAGTATACTGAGTTTTCATATCGTGAGAAAGAAAATTATGCATAGCACAACATGCTTTTGTTATGATTTTCACCTTTTCAGGACGTAGAGCACTTACATTTAATAAACATCTAAAACGATTAGCTAGGATGCCGAAGGCATTTTCCACTACACGTCTTGCCCTGCTTAATCGGTAATTAAAAATTCTCTGTTCATTGGTCATCTTCCTGAAGGGATATGGTTTCATAATATGGGTTGTCAAAGGAAAAGCTGCATCAGCTGCAATAACAAACGGTATCTTTTTGGTTCTCATTGGGAGACTTCTGTCTTCCGGAAAGTTTAGGGAATTTTTAGCAATGGCTTTACTGAGCTCACATTCTCTGTATACTCCCCCGTCTGATATTCGTCCATTTATACCCACATTAAAATATAAAAATTTATAGTTCGCATCTACTAGAGCTAATAGAACAATGCTGTTCTGTCCTTTATAATTATAAAATGAAGATCCTTCTTCAGGTTGCGCCTTTATAAGAATATGCTTTCCATCTAATGCCCCAAGGCAGTTCGGCATATTCCAGGTTTCCTCAAAATTTCTTGCTACTTCTAACCATTCTGCACTTGTATTTGGTACCTAAGCAGTTTGGAAAAACATATTTTAACTCTTAGTTAAGAAATTATGGAACCAACAACATTGATTTGTATATTTATATATTAACTTACATACTTACATGTAAATATTCTGCTTTTAGTTCATCATAAATAGCTTGGCACACCAAAGGAATAAAACCTGATATTGCAGCTTGTGACACTCTGAAATTATACTGTAGTGAAATGAAGCTTTCACCAGTAGCTAAGTATCGCAAAGTAATAATTAGCTTTGTTTTTGGTGAAATACTCTCTCGAAGTACAGTGTTCTTTTTCTGTATTTGAATTTGCACTCTATGCAGTAGCTTATTAAATGTTCCCTCGGTCATTCTTAAGAAATTTGTAAATGACTTTAAATCATTTGCAGCAATAAATTCATTGGTAAGATTTACATTGCCCAATTTTTGGTTCATCCAAGGCTTCACCCACCATCTCCTAATCGCTCTCTTTTTTGTTCTCTTCTTTTTGAAAGAAGTGTAGCAGTGGCCATAACAGTAATTAATAACGTTTTTTGTAATTTTATTTTATCTCTTCTTGTCCGCAACATTGTTTATCTGGTAGAAGATTCTAACCTCAAAAATCAGTTAAGCTAAATGTCAATTCTCCTATGTTTGCAGCTCTGAAATTAATGCTTGAACAATCATGTAAAAAGCCATGGTGTAATAGTGTGGCTCATTTGGGGAAATTTAGCCAACAAATAGTCATAAAAACAGGCACAAAAATAGACACGAAAACAGGCATAGTGTAATAAGGGCTTAATAGAAGTAAAAAATCAGCAGAACATATTTTTGGAGAATTTACAGCATGTGAGCTAAGTAAAATAAGTGATGATGACACTTTACTTGCAGCTAAGCGAGCTTGTTGGTGTAGCAGTGGTCTAGGTACCATACCACCAAATCTTCCGCTCGAATGGAGTGGTGGTTCAAAATCTATACCACCGGTAGTAAAATATACTATTACTGTAGCGATGGTTGTTTTAATGAACCACCAACTGCGAGCCATCTATTGACTAATAGTGAAAGCGCTAGTGACATTTTCTGTGTAAAATAGCTGCTGCATCCGTACTTTTTGAATAAAACAGTTGATGGTGACACGCGCAGGTAAATCTAGAACCTATACCATGTTTTTTCTTTGAAAAAAAGGGAACAATGTTACTTTCTAACTATAAATTAGTAATTTTTATAGTGTTATTTAGACATGTACAACAGTTTATAACCTTGTTTTCTCAATGTCATAAAAATATGTCATTTTAATCTTTGGGTACAATATTATAAAAATTAAATATTAATAAAAGAATATGGTAATATTACACTTTCAGAAAATGGATTCAAATTGGCTTAATTTAGTGAATTTAACTTACGATGAACTTGCGGAAAAAATAGAAGACAGATATTGAACCTCTACCGTCAAATGATGATTCAGGTAGTGAGGTAGATATCGTAGAATGCGAAGATGGACCTGAAGTTGAGAATACTGATAGCACCGATTCAGAAGATAACATTCCACTGATTGTTCTTCGCAAGATAAACAGTAAGAATGAATACAAACCACCGAATTGGCATAAATTGGGCAGGGAGAGAGAGTGTTTTTTATTCACTAGTAGAAGCGGCGTACCAGATTTTGTCCGAGACTTGAAAACTCCAAATGAGCTATTCAATTTATTTTTTACAGACGAAGTAATAAATAATTTAGTATTCCAAACCAATTTGTACGCACAGCAGGAACAAATGAAAACAGGGAAATTTTATTTGAAAACTGATTTCACTGAGATGAAAGCCTTTTTAGGTTTAAAATATATTCAAAATAGAGCGGTGGTACGCTATTAGTACCACCAATTTCCGGAAACTCCGGGACAGGGATAAGCTTTTCAACTACATATTAAGATATTCTAAAGCCCTATAAGGCGCATCATGTTAAAATTACATTAATTTTCCTTCAAAACATATATGGCTCCAGTTGAGTTTTTTTTTGGCGCGAATGTTAGCTCCAGTAAGAGTTAAACAATATTTTCTTTCTTTTGTTTATATAAAATTACTTTATTACAGTTACATAAATTACAAAAACAATGTATTTATAGTTTTATTTTCAAATGCAAAAAACGTATACATTATTATGGTGAAATAGCCCTTTCTTGCCATTCTACAGCTGCTTCTGGACTATTAAAAAACAACATAAATTCTTCTCGGATCAACTGGGCTTCATTGGTACTACGATTAACATTTTCCCAACTAACACATGGCAAATTCGATATATATGATGATTCATTTACCATAGTACTGTACTGTTCATTTTGAGAAGTTATTGAAAAATTATGCAAAGCAACACAAGCCAGTGTCATTAACTCTACTTTATCTACGCAAAGATTTATTGGATTTAAAAGAACTCTGAAACGATTTGCAAGTATTCCGAAACTATTTTCTATTACTCTTCGTGCTAGAGACAATCTATAATTGAAAATGCGTTTCTATTTTGATAATCCTCTTTGTGGATATGGCTTCAATATTCTAGAATTTAAAGGAAACGCTTTATCTGCCACAATTATAAATGGACGTCTTATCGTTCTTCCTGGTAATGCTTGGTTGTTTGGAAAATTTAGGCTGTTGTCATTAATAGCTTTATATAGTCCGCTTTGTCTGAAAACACCTCCGTCACTAATTCTTCCATTGATACCAACATTTACATAGGTAAACTTATACTTTGCATCTGCCAGTGCAAGAATAACTATGGAATGCTGCCCTTTATAGTTGTAATAATATGAACCATCAGATCTTGGTGGCTTAAATTTTATATGACGACCGTCCAAAGCACCTAGACAATTTGGAAATTGTCATAAATTAATATATTCATCTGATACTTTTTCCCATTCTTCAATAGTAACAGGAGTCAGTAAACATGTAACACTGATAAGTATTATTTAATTCCTGATTTATTTCCACTTAGAGGTCAATAAAACAATAAATAATTAAATACCAATTTATTCCATAACATATAAAAGAATAAATAAAATATATAACACAGGTACAAAATCAAATAATAACATATACCACACTATACCATATATAAACAATTTAAGCGACACAATAACATAACTTTCATACCTACCAACAATAGACATTTATCACAAAGTTAAAAACACCCATTAAACATGATAATCAAAGTAATGTCGTTTATAAATTAGCTTGCAAAGATTATAACAAATGTTATATCGGACAAACCACACAATATTTAAAGAAACGAATTTATAATCATCAATACACTGTTACACATAACGTCACCGCTGAAACTGCTTTATCTAAGCACTCTAAAGATAGACGACATAATTTTGATTTTCAAACCACTAAAATTTTAAAAAAGGAAAATAATTATAAAAAAGATTAATTTACGAAATGATATACATTAAAAAAGATGAAAACGCGGTAAATTTTAGAACGGATATTGGTAATTTAAGCGTTATTTATAATAATTTAATTCACACCTGAATTTTATTAATTTTAAGCTCTTGACTAGGTTTTTTGCCATGTTTTTCCCTAGTCCTGGAACAGAATTGTTAGAGATTGACAAAAAATAGATTGATATACGAATAATTCAAATCATTTCAATTTCTATAGTTGTATTAAATCATTATTCCTTCATTATTACTTGTGAATATAATTAGAATTCGATATATCAATGAATTCTTTGCTTTTTAGATAATTTTGTTGATAGGGATGGCAATTTATATTTATATTATTAGTAATTTGACACATATTAAATGTCAGTTTCTTCCACTGAAGAAGTTATTTAACGAAAACATATTATTATATGTTATGGAATAAATTGGTATTTAATTATTGATTGTTTTATTGACCTCTAAGTGGAAATAAATCAGGAATTAAAAGATAAGTACATAAAGGTCAGAAAATACATATATTAACTGATAAGTATAAGAAATATGTATTTTTACTTATTGCATGTAGTTAGTTTTACACAGTATAATTAACCCTTAGATTACCACGCGGGGTCTTCTGGGGACCCCAGATCGGATGTTTTACACTTCATTCGTTTATATTTTAATTTTCAATTATATGCGCTTGTGTAATTTATCTTCATATGTTTTGTAACAAAATCCTGAACTCACTACGAAATTGTAATTGTTTTCTCTTTAGCTAAGTTTGAAATAGATAGCTGGGGTCCCACCATGACCCCATGCGGCTGTTTAGGGAACCATTCTGATTATAAGTAACAGCTGATTTATCCGTCGGTAAAACTGTAAATCAGTTATTTAGCCGCCGGTATATCAACTGTTGTGTGAATACTAGTAAATGAGGTGCATTATTAGTGCGTAAAAATAAAAGCTGTGTTACGGTATGTATACTAATTTCACTTTTGTCTAAATATTTTTGATTCATGTTTTATATGTAGAGACTAGCTAGAAAAATGAGTAGTTATGAGAGGGTGCGCCTTCTTACACAGGCAGAATTAGAAGCTGAAATTTTGAGGTTAGGTGAGGAAGATTGTGCTAGCTCAAACATAGACACAGACGATGAGGATCCAAATTATGATGAAGAATTGCTTCCAGGCGATGCCAATGATAGTTCTTCAGAAATAGAAAATAATATTGAGTATGTTGAGGAAGAAGACGAGGATGCTGTTCTATCAGACGAAAACTTAAATCAAGAAAACAACGAACTGGATGCAGAAAATTGTATACAATATACCGCTAAATCTGGTATGATATGGCAGTCTAAGCCATTTCGGTCATTGTGTGGTCGTCGCCGTTGTGAGAATATTATAACCGACAAACCGGGTCTCACGTTAAAATCGGATGCTATTGACAGCATTGTCGATGTTTTTAACTTGTTCATTGATGAAGATATGAAGAGTATTATATGCAAACACACCAATGATGAAGCTATGCGAGTTTACAACTTATATAACCAAGAAAATCACGGAAAAGAAAAACAGTGGAAAGAGATGTCTAAAGTGGAGCTAGATGCATTTATAGGAATTCTCATATCTGCAGGAGCGTTACATTGCAGAAAAGAAAACACCGCCGAAATGTGGACCACAGATGAGTCCATTCGCAGATCAATTTTCACTGCCTCTATGTCTCGAAATAGATTTATTCAAATTCGAAAATATCTTAGATTTGACGATAAAATTACGAGACCAGAAAGACGAAAAGATAATAAATTAGCAGCCATCAACGAACTGTTTTATAAGCTGGTTGATAACTGCAAAACATGTTTTATACCACATGAAACGTTAACTATTGACGAACAATTAGTTTCATTTCGGGGCAGATGTCCATTTCGACAATTTATAAAGTCGAAACCAGCACGATATGGAATAAAGATTTGGGCCCTCGCTGATGTAAAGACTTCGTACCTGTATAATTTGCAGGTCTACACGGGAAAGCCACCTGGGGGTAGATCCGAAAGGCTACAAGGCGAACGAGTGGTAAAGGACCTTATGAAACCTTTGTTCAAATCGGGCCGTAGTGTGACAACAGACAATTTTTTTACGTCGGCGCCTCTTGCCGAATTTTTGCTTACAGAACGAATTACCCTTCTCGGAACCGTGCGGAAAAATAAAGCTGACACCCCAGAGCACCTAAAACTAAGTACAAGGAGAGCAGAATACTCATCTTTATTTGCTTTTTCTCAAAATCTAATGATGGTGTCATATATTCCAAAAAAAGGGAGAATGGTTCATGTGCTATCATCCCAACACCATGATGAACAGGTATCTCAAGAGGAGCATCGAAAACCTAACATAATTTTGGAGTATAACACCACCAAAGGAGGTGTTGATAACGCAGACAAATTAATTCGAGAGTATTCTTGCGCTCGTCGTACAGCTAGGTGGCCCTTCAGATTGTTTATGAACATGTTGGATATTGCATGTTTGAATGCATTTATTATATATACAGCGAAATATCCCGATTGGAAGAAAACGCGCAGTAACAGAAGACATATATTTTTGAAAACATTAGGAAAAGACCTAGCCATACCTAACATGAAAGAGCGATTACCAGTAGTGAAAAACAATCCCCATGTAGTCAGAGCCATTCAGGCTTGTGGTATACATTTGATTCCGGAAAACGCAGCTCCCGCACCAATACAAACAGGCGTCAAAAGAGGAAGATGCCGTTTATGTCCAAGATTATTGGACAAAAAAGTTAACATCCGATGTACCACCTGTGGGTCGTTTATTTGTAAAAATCATCGCAAATCTGTTGTAAAACCTGCTAACTATTGTACTGATCACAAAGATTTAGAGGACATTTAATATGAAAATTAAAATTTGAAAGTTTTAATTTTTAACTTTGTATTGTTTATGCTTAGTTTATATTGTATAATAATAATAATAGTTTCTTTCAATAAAATAATTTAAACATAATATTTATAATATATGGATTTAAGACCCCTTGTAATTATAAACTCTAACCTGCAAAGAAAATTAGCACTTTATATCCACACATTCATTGGGGTCCTAAAAAGACCCCACGAGGTAGCTTATGAGATTTTTAATGCGTGGTAATCTAAGGGTTAAGGGTTGTTATATAATATATACATACACTTAATGATGGTTCTAGCAATTTAACATAAATAGCTTTACACACTTTTGAAATTAATTTTGATTAGTTTCAAAGTAGTTTATTCATGTATTCGTGTGCTATACATTAAAGAATGGTAAGACTCTCCAGTGGCTAGGGAACATAGTTCCAATCTACAAAAACAATGGTAGTTCAATCGTAAATTCAATGGTTTTTTCTTGTTGTAGAGGCTTCATGAATGCGCATTTTCAAATTTTTACCAGTGTAGTCCGTAGCTGATATTCCTACGATAAACTATACAGAAAATAGCAATGAGATCTAAACAAACCAGAATATAAAAAAAGAATGAGCTGCACATGACATTGCTGCAATTTTTAGACCCAGTTCTAAATTTTCAGTTCGAAATATTAAAGTATATTCAAGATGTTAACTTTTATTAAATAAATGCTGTTATGAATTTACATTGCTATATTTTCAATTTGTTTCCTCAGAGAGCTCGAGTCCATGACTGGGTAACTCGATGGAGGAGAGAAAACCAGGAGATTGCTCTTCGAAACAAACCAAGATTGGGCCGTCATGCTAAAATAAGTGAACAGGATGGAGAGATTATGCGTCAATTAATGGGAGAAACTCCTCTAATCACGTCTGTGGATATTGTGGGGCGCTTGCAGCTGGGATGCTAACCCAGAACTGTGCACACATTTTTGCACAAAAACAATATTCACTACAGACAACCTGCAAAGAAAGCCGAGTTTTTACGTCCTCATGCCGAAGAACGCTTAAATTTTTTCCATAAATAATTTACAACGTGACTGGAGTGCAGTAATTTTTACGGACGAGAAAGTGTTCTCTACACCCCAGCAAACACGGAAGTTAGTGGTTAGAAGGCCCAACGGCATCAGAATCGAGCCAAACAATATCGTTCCAGTGCGAAGAAGCAGTCGAATCAGTCTGGCATACTGGGGATCGATATCCACCGCAAGATCTGGTGAAATTGCACGGATAGACACCAAAATGAACGCTGAACAATATATTCGTATCTTAGAGAATGTATTGATTCCTAGCGTTCGGGCGTTCTATCCTGCACCTGCACCAATTGTGTTAGTGCAAAATAATTCCGCAGTACATACCGCCAGACTGGTTACAGCATGGTTAGAGGACCATCCCGAAATACAAGTGCTTCGTTGGCCCTCTAAGTCTCCCGATCTGAATCCCATTGAAAATGTATGGGGTATTATGTGTTAGATGTGGGAGCAGCAGGGAATACCAATACCAAGAACCACAGAAGCACTTCACCATCACGTTATCCGGATTTGGGAAGGATTAAGAGGCACGGAGATATGTCCAAATATAGTAGGTTCCATGCCTCGGAGACTACAAGAAGTTGGAGCTAGAAATGGCTATTGGACACACTATTACAATTTTGTATACCTGTATTTTCTTATTAAATTTTTTTATTAACTTACAGTTTTTATCGACTTATTTCTATTTGTTGGCCATTTTTATTTTCTTTCAAAATTTCTTTTTGAATTTTTATTTCCTTTTAGAATTTTAATTTTATTTTATAAATTTTATCTAATTTTTTTATTTCTCCAATATTTCTATGATGTAGTGTTGTGTATTTTGAAAATTATATACTTATTTGCCACATTCCGGTTTTAAGTTAAAGTAGCAAACATTCAACCGTAATCTGTATTTGTGTTATATTTGCTTCTACAATAGAATAAACGTGTTTTTCATACCAGACTTTCTTTGAAATTAAACGTATACCTTAAACTCTCAAAAATATATTGAATTTTTGTTGCACTTTGAGATCCCACGTTTATCGTTTACAGTAATCGACTTGATGCGATAAATAAATTAATGGATCTTAAATATTTCACGTACACTATTATGTCATAAACGATCTAGTAAAGTCTACGGTCGAATCTTTAACAGGTACAGTAAGACCTCCCATATCCGGCCTTCCCATATCCGAAACTTCCCATATCTGAACAAAGGATTCGCTAAACAAATACGCAGGCGTACGGTCTTCTCGAGATTGACCTCCGTAAACGTCAACGTAGCTGTGTCACTTTCTCTGTTTCATTGCCGCAAGGAAAAGATGCGAAAGAAAACGCCAAACTAAATTGTCGAACTTTTTTGAATAAAAATAATAAATATTTATTTTTTACTGTTGTTTATAACAATATTGTTTATACTGCAATACAATTGTTTATACTATACAGAATTAAGCATCAATGATTAAGATTTCTATAAAATCCTATCTATCGTCTTTATTTGTATATTTGTACGCACATTGCAACTAGTTCAAAGTCAAATGACAACGTTACAAAAAAAGCAGGGTCATTTATCAATAGGATTCCGTCTTCAAAAATATTCACGTTATGTTACTGTATGCTCTAAAACAACATTACCTTGTTATAAAAATTTCAAAAACATGATACTAAAATTAATCTGCCGAAACCGAAAATATAATTTCACCTAACATTCTTTTTATAATCTTTTTGTTAAAAAATAAAATTAACTAGTAAAAATATATTGCGATAAATACTGTTCTGTTTAGCGGAATAAATTTATAAATGCGACTGGCAGACATAACAATGATTGAAATGCGCATTTTTAATCTCCTTTAATTATAGTGCTATGGGTCGCATATACTAAACTAATATACCCTTCTTTGCGACTCGGACACATCGAGTCGAATGGCAAAGTTAGACACGAAGCGGATGTATCTCTCGACAGGGTTCACGTTTCGGAGATATTCGGCAGGCTAGCAAATATTGGGCGTGTTTTTTAATTACTCGAACAATGATTCGAGCACTCTAACTGCGGAAAAATCGTTTTTTAATAGTTCGAGCACGAGCTCAGAGTTGTTTTTAAAATGTTCAACTGTACTTGAGCATCCGCTCGAGCTAGCGTTTCATGCACCTAGTCGAGAAGGTAGTGCAGCGAACTTTACTGTAGAATATCAACAGGTGACTGGGGAGTGTTAATGAGCCATGCCTGTATTGCAAATGGGGAGGCTCTTGTAATTGATTTGAACAATTGTGTATATTTGTAACAAGGTAAGAAAAAATACAAATGTTTCTATAGAACAAAACTACAATTGTTAATTTGCAGATGAAGTTATTCAAGTAGAAGAAGCTCAAGTAGAAGCAAATGTGATGGATGATAAGGGTGATACATCATCAGAATGGAAAAAGAAGCAGTATTAGTACTACTTAGTAAATATGAAGCAAATAAATCCAAATTAGAAAAGAAAAATTCTATAAAAAAACCACATATGAAAGCAGTATGTTCACTCATAATTTACTATTTCTTGTAAGTATATGTACAACATAGTTATTTTAGAATAGCAGAGGAGATGTGTGAACATAAATATACATTCACATGGGACCAATTACAAAACAAATGGAACGGGCTAGTCCGTACTTACAAAAGTATTCGTGATCATAATAATGAAAGTGGTCGAAATAGACAGTCCTGGATGTTCTATACAGAAATTGACAGACTGCTGTCGAAGAGTCCAGTTGTGGATCCACCAATTGCAGTGGAAAATGGAAAAAGGATTATCTCAGGAACTTTATTACGACCCGATTTAGCATCACCAACAATATCTGAAGGATCTAGCATAACAAGTGACCGTACAGAGGTTATAGACACTTCACGTTCAGCTAAACGGTGTAAGAAAGATATGGGCGCAAATGAAATTTTATTAATGGCAATTGAGGAAAGTAAGCGTCAACATGAAGAAGATCTTGAAGAGAGAAGAAAGTTTAAGAGAGTACTAGAGAATCTTGTTGATACTTTAAGCAAAAATAAATAATTTTTCAATGTTGTTTCAAGTTTCCCCAGCAAACTACATATAAGTAAATGTTTACTTTGCATTTTGTATTATGCATTGTAGGTATATTGTGTTACATACATATAATAAAAAACAAAATGTTACTAATACGAGGGAGCCTTTTTATATTCGCGGAATGAGCGGGTTGTAGGGGGGTGATTAGGCGCATTGGGGCCGTGGCCTGTGCAGCGACTCATAATTAGTATAAATACGAAGTTTCATTGTTATTAGACAGTCAGTCTTTGAGCTATCGTCAACCAAGTAACATAATCAGGAGTAAAAAGTGAAATATGGAAAAAATCGAAGATCGTGTCGTTATAAAGTTCCTTACCAGTCAAGGAAAATCAGTCGCGACGATAATGAATGAGATGTCATTGGTTTACGGCGACTCTTGTCCAGGAAAAACCATGGTGTACAAGTGGCATAGTTTATTTAAACAAGGAAGGGAATCCCTTGAAGACGACCCGAGGCCGGGCAGGAGCATTGAGGTGACCACCACTTATCCAAAAAGTTGAAAAAATTGTACTCGAAGATGCTCGACTAAAGAACAAACAACTCGCAGAAATGGTTGGAGTATCCGATACAACAATTTTTAAAATCCTACACGATCATCTCGGCATGTCTAAGGTCAGCGCAAGATGGGTGCCGAGAATGCTCACGCCGCCGCAAAAACCACAGCGCGTAGGGTGTTCGCGTGCATTTTTGGACCTCTGTAATGAAGACAAGGATGGTGTATTGAGTCGAATTGTTCCTGGAAACGAACATCATTATGAACCTGAGTCCAAACAAGACTCCATGCAGTGGCATAAAAAGGGCACAGCACCTCCCAAGAAATTGAAAGTGTCACAATCAGCTGGGAAACTCATGGCAACGGTGTTTTGGGACTCGGAAGGAATATTGTTGATTGATTATAAAGATAAAGGTGTTTCTATAACTGGAGAATATTACGCTTCAATATTAGAGCGACTAAAAGAAGCCATTAAAGAGAAAAGACGGGGAAAATTGACGAAAGGTGTGCTGCTTTTGCACGACAACGCGCCCGTCCACAAAAGCCGCGTTGCGTTAGCTGCCCTGCATAAGGTGGGCTTCGAAATTGTGAATCAGCCACCCTACAGCCCAGACCTGGCCCCGAGTGATTATTACCTGTTTCCGAAAATGAAAAAAGAGCTGCGGGGTAAAAAATTTACTGCCGATGATGAAGTCAAGGAGGCAGTTTCGGCGTATTTTGCAGATAAAGAGAAATCATTTTTTATGAGGGTATAAATAAATTAATTGAAAGATGTGAAAAATGTATCCGTCTTGCAGGTGAATATATTGAAAAATAAAAATAATTTGGTTTTTTTATTTCCACCCTTTATCCCCGATTCCGCGAATATAAAAACGCTTCCTCGTAGCTGTTTATTAAAAGAAAGTATACATAATAAAGAATGTCAATGGTACAACATGTCTGCAATATAGTTTCTTTTTTTTATAGGCAGCCTCCTTATCCTGTGTGTGTGAAGAATATGTTAGAAATTGTTGACTAATATGTGAAACATCTTCAACTTCTAACTTCTGAATTTATCATTGTGTCTAATGCAAAAATTATGTAAGACACAGGCTGCTATTATTGTACTGGGATATTTATCAGTACAGTGCAAATCTAAATACATTAATCGCCTTCAACGCCCTTTTAATAAACTAAACGCTTTCTCAATTGTGACTCCAGTGGCAGCATGAATAATATTGTAGTTTACTTGCTTTCTTGTTAGTTGGCCATTATCTTTGTAAGGAGTCAATAAATGTAATCCGACTGGATATGCGGAATCTCCTAGTATGTGTGAATTATTTGGAAAATAAGCATCATTTTTACAATGTTGTAATATCCCTGATTTTTGGAATACCCGTGCGTCATGTACTGATCCCGGAAATCCCACAAAACAATCTGTAAATATGCAGTTATGATAACAAACAGCTTGTAACAGCATCGAAGTCCGTCCTTTCCTATTTAAATATAATGCAGAATTTTCTTTAGGTGCTTTAATGTCGATAGGGCACCCATAGATTGCTCCTATTACACCTGGGAAGGAATGTTTTGTCTGTAAACAAACATTATTAACCACCAATCTATATTTTTTACTGTGCTTTACATAAAATCCATGGATGACTTGCAGCGCATTCAATCCTTCTGGCCATTTAATTATGGTAGTGCCTAGTTCATTTAAAACTTCACATATTCTGCTCAGACAGTGAAAAACAGTACTTTTTGACATTTTAAAGCGATCTGCAATTGATCTGCAACAATGAAAATATCATATTAATGTTAATTTATTGTTTGCATACTTACCTATAACTTGAATTGCAAGAACCTATATCGTAACTAATAGCGTTTTCCACTGGGGGAACTCGTGTTGCACCGACACTGCCCTAGAGTAGCGTCAGATGACGTAATCACTGCTTTTGCACTCGCTCGGAGCTAGTGTAATAGGTGCAGTATAGGTATATGTCCATAAAACTCGCGTTAGGTGCTTGACTGCTATTGGGATGAACTGATCTTAAGTAAATCGCCTCTAGATTTTGGTAGGTTTTTTTGTTGCAGACAAATTTGTTATTTATCGCAAAAAAATGAAAATCTTTATAAAAGTCAATACTAATACTTACGAAGCAGAAGTAGATGAAGAATTACTCCAGCAACTATTAGGTACAAAGATTGTTTAATTATTATTTATTTCTGAAAATGGTCTTTTAGTGGACAAGATGTTTTGTATAGGATACGCAAAAACGTATTTCATGGATGAGGATTATGAACAATTAGTATCATTATCTGTGACTGAGGATAACATAAAATAGTATGTTTCAAAGTTTAATAGTAATTTATAAATATCTACATATAATTAACATATATTTACAGCATAGAGGTATTCGAATTGGTACCACCCACAGAAATTAAACCCCAGCCTTCATGTTCAAATAGTAATAACAGGCTTCTTAAAGGTATACCAGTAATGGTACATAAATAATCAAATAATAGATAAGTATTTTTTAGAAAGTATGTGGGATACAGAGGAGACCAAATATTTATTAGATAAATATGAAGTATATTTGCAATGTATCGGTCCTTTTAAAACTTTAAAAACTAAGAAAGCAATGTGGGAAAAGATTTGTGGAGAAATAAATGAGATATTTAATACAAATAAGACCTCTACCCAAATAGAGAACAGATACAAAACGTTAATTAAACGGAAAAAAATGCTATAGATTGTAATAATAAAACAGGAAACTCAAGGATGATAGTGCCATATGAAGAAGAGCTAAATAAGATAGCTAGCATAGATGATAGTATAGATCCAGAGGTTCTACGGGATGCAAATGATGTAATTAAACAGAAAGTTGAAAACAAGCATGGAGTAAAACCTAGAGATAGAAGTAAAGAAAGTATGCAATTGAAAATAGCAAAGTATAAAGAAGAGAGAAAAGAAAAACGCCATCAAGAAAGATTAGCACTTCTCAGAAACATATTTGAGGACAAAAAAAGACGACACGAAGAGTTTTTAAATATTTTAAAAAAGAATATCTAGAAAAAAACGTACCTTAAATTATATACATGTATATGAAATTTATTTATTTATTTATTATTGCAGGCAAGCACATTAATTTTGTTATACTTTTTATTTTAAACTCTTACAAATTTTTTATTTATTTGTTTTTTATGTAATGTTTCACAAATAAAAGAAAAATTATTTTAATGATTATTATTAAGAATATATGCTACAAAGGTAATGATAAAAGTTATGCAGGGCAAAGCAACATATGTAGATACCTAGTAGTAATTCATAAGATATGTTTGAAATTTATTAACATATATATATGTTATTAAATAAATTTATAAAATAGCAGCACTAATTCTATCACGTTTTGCTTCTCCCCTCATCCTCAATGTTACTTCATCCGGTTCCTCAATAGCAATGGCATTATCTTCCTCTTCCATACTTTCAATTTCTATGAAGTCACCCGCATCGATACATAAGTTGTGCAACACACAACAGGCAATTACAAATTTACTTAACTTATCAACTTCATGAAAATCTACTCGGATTAACTGTCTGAACCTGGATTTTAATAAACCAAAAGCATTCTCTATTAAAACTCTTGTTCCTGAAAATTTTTTATTGTAGTTTTCTTCTCTGTTATTAAGGTTGCCGTAATTTCTGTATGGTGTTAAAAGATACTCTCTTATAGAGTATGCACTATCTCCCAGAATATGGAAGCGATCACCACATATAGCTGGAAGTTTGGGTTTAATGGATGATAATTTAAACATCTATAAATTTTTTATCTGCATCACAAATTGCCTGTAATGTTATCGATGGCATATCATGCCTATTACAATACACTGATTTTAATTTGCCTGCAGGCGTTTGGATGTTTATATATGTTCCATCTATTATCCCTAGAACATCAGGAACTCCTTGCTTCTGTAAAAAATTAATAATAATCACTACTGTCTTTGGGTAAAATGGGTTTATATAATAAACTTACCTGTGCAAATTTTAAAGCTGTTTCTGCTTTTGAGTGTTCTGTGTCTGGAAATATAATTACATTTTTTGCAATTGATATAATATAACTTGTTACCCTTTCTAATATTCTGTGGAGAGTAGAAATACCTACATATATTAAATCGTTCCGCAATATCTCGTAAACATACTTTGTTGCATGCAAACCTTAAAGGACAAAGATTTACAATACTTAAATAAATCACCAGGTAATCACTATAATGCTTTTACATACCATATATAGGATAGTATATGTACTTCTGCCGAAATTCTCTTGCTACCACCTGTGGGCATATTAAAATAGTTTAAAAAGATATTATACTCTCCAAACTTGCTTATTAACATTAGCACTGTACTTCTACTCATCCGAAAATTACGTTTAAACTAAAAATTAATATGTTCGGTATTAGCTAAATAAATCATTAGGTAGACCTGTAGAATTCAGCTCCAGCTTTACTAACCTCTTCTTCTGTAATTCTATGCACAACATCCTATTACATGCTATACTATGTATCCTATACATACGCCTCTTGGGCTTTTTACGATTTTCGTAACATGTTGACTCATCTGAAGTAGATGAAGAAGAATTGAATAATTCCATTATTTGTTCATCTTCACTTGAACTGCAGTCAATTATTTTCAGAATATTTTCAACCATAACAATTTCCCGATGAAATGTTGATTGTATACTTATTAATATATTTACCGATATTTACCTTCTTGCTCAATAACTTATCGAAAGTATAATAAACATGAATAACTTGTAATAACTTCAGATTGCACTATAAGTGGCCCCGTCAATTTTGAGAGGTCCAGTTTTTCGCAGCCAAGGTCAAATGTAGTGACGCTCACATGTCGTCACTTCTACGTAAGCAGCACGAAATTTACCAGTGGAACACGTATAATTTTTGCTTGCAGCGAGTGCTAAGACCAGTGGAACAGCCAACACCGAGCTAGTGCACTTTTAGTGCGCTCTAAACGTCCGAGTGGGAAACGCTATATGCATTGTAGTTTTGAACTTTCTTGTGGTCGTCCACGCTGTTGACCTTGCTTAGAATTAAATTTATTACTTACATCGTTAATTAACATATCCACTGTCGTACGAGACATCCTAAAGTGAGATTTAAAATCATGTAACAAATATCTGTCTGTTAAATGAATGTAATCACGTATACGTTCGTGATGACGGTATGGCCTTTTTTTCTACTAACAGCAACCTGCATTACATTATCAAGAAGGAGTTTTTTTTTCATTATAAAATAAATTATAGCCTTGTGTCAAACCAGGAAGTAAATTTTGTCGGAATTTTGTCAGAATTTTGAGGTTATGTTCATCTACTCGAAGAGTTTCAAGTGGTTTTTTAAATATACCTCGAGTCTATCGCTCATGATTGTTCGAGCAGTGCGTGTAATTAAAAAACACCCCCATTGCTGCCTCGCTTAGCCGTCTCGACTACTTTTACCGTGAGTGTACGTTATAAGTTTTAAATGCCATTAGCCATCCCATTTTACCATTACTAACAGCTTCTATTGCATTTGACTTTCTCGCGTATTTTCGCGGCATTAACTATAAAAGAAGAAATCGCATATTTTATGCATCTGATTTGTGATCGGGTAAAATGACATGGTATGTAAATTTGCTCTCTCAAATCTATGTCCTTTTATCCCACATGATCATAATTAAAACAAATGCAATTTTTGATAAAACAACAACTTACTTAATAAATCTGAAATATGCAATCCCAAGAGCAATCATTTGATAACTTATCATAAACATTTTAACTTAGCTGTTTATGACGATAAAAAGTTATATAACAGATTTAAAATTTGACCACAAAATTTATTAATGTTAAAAATATGAGAATCGATCGTACACCCTCTCTGGTTGACGAAGCTATACTAAATTAGCATTCTAAGAACCCGTGTCACAATAACATATTCGTCTCCGAACCCTTCCGAACGATGATTCATTTTCATATAGAATACAATGGCATAAGCTATGTTGTTGTTGTAGATTACCTAACTAAATGGCTAGAAATTGTGCCACTACAGTCGAAGAAAAGTAAGGATGTTATAAATGCACTGAAACAGATATTTATCACTCACGGGGTACCAGACGTTGTGGTCTCTGATAACATGCCTTATTCGTCATATGAATGTCATCAGTTCGCAAAAAAAATTGGTTTTGAATTTAAAACAAGCAGCCCGCATTATGCGAGATCTAATGGGTTGGCAGAGAGATTCGCGCAAACGGCAAAAAATAAATATATAAAATAAAACGGCAAGTCAAATGATTGGCAGGTAGCGCTTATGGAATACAGGAACACTCCAATTACCAATCTCAAAAGGTCACCTGCAGGAAGGAAATTAAAAACAAAATTACCCATAGTTGAAAAACAAGACTTAGAAATGAAGGAACTTAAACGACAAATAGAGAGAAACAACGATACTTATAAGAGATATTACGATAGACATATTAGGAAAAGAGAAAACTTTGAAGAAGGAGAGGAAGTAGTATACAGGAAGGATAAGCAGTGGCTGCCCGCAACAGTGGTTGAAAAATGGGATAAGTCTCCACGATCTTATGTCGTCAATACAGGCACTAATGTCGTACGGCGGAATAGCAGTCAGTTAAGGAGAAGATACAGTGAACGAAAACCAGAGAGTGAAAGTGAAGCTGATACTAACACAGGTAGTTTTTCGGGAGTACAACTAACTGAGCCTGTCAGTAATAATAATAGTTGTAGTGAAAGATCTAATACTGTTAGCTTTAATGTTAATAATCATAGTCAGGAAGGTAGACCTAAGAGAGAAATAACAGTGTCTCAAAAACTTAATGATTATGTGCTGAATTAGTAAATAAATAGGCTAAACCGTAGACTGTAGGGGGAGATGTAATAATAAGTGTACATTATAATACATAGAGGTCGACACTGGTAGTCGATAAGTTACTGTCATACATTAGGGTACTTGTAGACCAAGTTAAGAATAAATCATATCCTACACATAGTTGTGTTTATATTATAACTAGAGTTATGTATAGTAGAGCCACAAAGGCATAAACAGGTATTATTACAGTGGGTAGAAACAAATGAAGAAGAGTTGATGTCAGATAAAAAATAAAACATGGGATATAGTGAGTGCAGCTAAGAACGAAGAAATTATAGACTCTTGATGGGTATTTAAACAAGAGGAAGTGGAAGGACAAGATGTAAAAAAGGCACGAGTAGTCGCAAGAGGTTTTCTACAATCAGAAGTAAGTGAAGAAGTCTATGCTCTCGTTGCTAGAATAATGACTATTAAAATATTACTATCCCTAGCAGTACAAAATGATATGTAGGTACATACATCAACTGGATTTTAAGTGTGCATTTTTGAATGGATTTCTTAAACAACATGTATACATGAAAATACCTGAACGTGTAGAAGGTTATAATAGTGCTAACAAAGTGTGCAAGTTAAACAAGGCCCTTTACGGACTAAAACAAGCACCAAAGTGTTGAAACGATCGTTTGCATGAACACTTATAGTTGAATCTTATTAGACCTAAATGTGATCCTTGATTTTTGTATTATAATGAATGTATATTTTTGTTAATTCATGTAGGTAGATGATTTATTGCTTGTATCAAAAAAATTCCTCAAACAAAACTTAACTACAGTGCATGTAATTCCTATATCTAGAGGGTACCTTATAGTCTCTCTTAATGTTCCTTCTCGTCATGAGGGATTTTTATCTCATTGTTGGTACAATCAAAACAAAATGCATGTAAATGAGTTAAACATATTGGTTTTTACACTTATAGCATTCATATTTCGTTTCAGTTTTCTTTTGCGTGTTGGCACATGACAATTTTCGCACCTCTTTCTTTTTCTCAGTCGGTCTATAATACTTTAGTTTCTGTTGGAGCTCTAGTGGAATACGTAAACGAAAAAGAAAATACCGGCATTCTAAAATTTCCAAAACTAAAAAAATTAAATTACCTGATGTTTGTTAACTTCGTCTAGTGATGTGGGGTAAAACAAGTAAATGGAATAGTTGTTTGAGAAAAGCTTTCCTTCGTATAAATTTTTGGCAATTACCGTAACACCTGTTTCAGCATCAATCGAATAGTCAGAATGTAAAGTTGATAACAAATTGACACATTTTCTCTTTTTGGGTACGTATGACACCAATGTTTTGTCTTTCTCCCAGCCGACAGACACACGTTTTATTTACGTCATTTTCAGGTCATTTTTGGTCGGTCACGTCTTAGACGAAAATTGACGTCTTGTATACGTCATAAGTGGACGTCATAATTGTCGTCTGAATGATACGTGTTGCAGTACGTCTCTTTCACGTGGTGATTACGTCTTGATTAATAATGTTTATAGTAGATCATAGAAAATTTATTAATACTAATACTAATAATGTTAGAACATTTTTTTCAAAAATACTAACATTGTTTTACGATTGTTTATTATACAAAGAATTTCATTGCCACGATCAAATTTCCATAAACTATATAAAAGTATTTTTATTTTTTTACGAGACAGATAGGTATATTTATCTACTACGCGTTGACTACGCGCCATCTTCGCACGTTTTTGCTGAGGCAGTGTTGTTTGGTGTGGTTATTCGTGGTTGAATTAAAAGACAAGTATCATTATCTGTATTAAATTAGTACATATTGTGTTTATCTGCGTTAGAGGTATGTATCTACATTTTTTTTAATTTACTTGTCTTATCTTTCTTTGTGACTTGCAACTTTTGTAACAAATTTACTTATATACATAAATTAGGTTATGTTTTTTATTACATTTCATACGGCTATAAACTTTGTTTCGTTTTGATTATAATCAGAATTCGTATTTTTTATCACGGTATATAGGATGAATCGTTTTTGCGGAGTATCGTTCAATGACGACGACGAGAATGCTATCGCAATAATTAATGCAAAATGGTTGACACCATTAAAACGGGAAGCATTCTGGCCGCCATATAAATATCAAAACCAGTATGAAAAAGCTATAAAAAATTCAGAAGAACCGAAAGAAGGCGTGTGGACGTTGCACAAAATAAAAAAAATCTATTTTGAGCTAGGTAATTCACAAATAGCCAATACTATTTTTGCTTTAATTTTCATTTTATTTTTTTAGACGATTTTGACCAAGCTAAAAGAAAATTAAGAAAATTAGAATTCTCTTCTGACATTCAAACCACGGATGTAGAAGAAAGTAAAGACCTACCAAAAAGAATGAGAAGAAAGCCAAAACGAATGTTAATGTCAGAGACAGAATCTGAATCTGAGTCAGAAGTGAAGTATTACAACGCCACAAAAGGTTTCAGAGAAATACATTATTAGAAAGACCCCGTCCAATCCAGCTAAATGAAAGATGTGTCTTTAGTGAGTTAAATAGTTATTACTAATGTTTTTTTTGTGCAATGTTGTTTTCCAGCAAATGACACGACATTATTACCTTCTAGAAATATTAGTCCACAGCATAGCAGGTTTGACGATGATCTAGGTAAATAAGTCTTGCATATTTAAATAGTTTAAAATATTTTTACAACTTACATATGTTTTTAGGAGTGTGGCAAACTTCAGTTCCTTCAGTTAGTAGTGTATCTTCTCAAACTTCATTGCCTTCCTCAGCTTCCTTTATAAGTCATAATGATAATGGTACCTTCCTCTGTTATTAATTTATATATTTGTAATATGTATTACTTTTCTAGAGTTCAAGAAGCAAATATTGACTTTGTTAGAAAAATTATTCAATCAAAATGCTGAAATTATAAAATATATTCAGGCGAACAAGGCTCATAGTGCATCGAAACAAAGTTTGCCAACCTTACCTGTATCATTACCACTACATAGTGAAGATAATTTAAGAACTCTAGAAGAATACTTGAGACTAAGTGATGAATCTGTGATTGCACTGGTTGGTATTACAATTTATTCTTTTTTGATTGATTATAAATTTCTGTGGTTTTTAGATTGAATATCTTTCAACTTTGGGAGGGAGAGACACAACAAACAAGATAAATATAATTTTAAAATTTCTATTTACCGATGAAGTTGCTTCAACTTACAGTTTTTATGGAAAAAGACTAAATAAAAAACCTTTTCATCAATTGATTTTAAAAACTGTAATTATTCGTAAGTTATGAGAGTATTATTTTAAAAAGTAAGGTCTGATTTGTGGAAGTTGTAGGAGCAATTAAACTGAGAGCAAGTGATACCACAGAGCGAGAGATAGAAGACTCAGTGAAAGTTTGGCTTAAACATTCGCCACAAAGAGCCACTAAAAAAAATAGTGAAGTCACATTTATATAACATGTCACATATAATTATATCTCGGAGGAAAAGATCATTGATAGGTAAGAGGCAAATGTATAGGAGAGTTAAACAAGTAATTTCAAATACGTCTTCATTTTCTAATATAACAAGTACTACTAACTTATCCTCAGTTACTTCAATAACTACCAATAAGGTTGCTATAAATGTGAACAGTGTAAGTCACAGAGAAGATGTAGAGAGCCCTGATTTGATGATGAATTATATGGAAATTTAAACGAAGTTTCAGCATTCCCTTTTGAGAATTTTTTAGGGGAAATGAAAAGATTGGTACGTTCAGCAACCAATCCGTTGCAACAAATTTGTCGCAGACTGCATGAGCGAATGTTTAGACCAACATCTATAGATAATTCTCCTAATGTAGTTCTTCAAATGCAACATTTTGTTGGCCCATTAGTAAATGAGTTATTCATTTGTAAACAATATAAAAAGTGGTGTAATAAAAATTTTACAATTATGATCCACTCATATTCGATTGCTGATTCGTACTGTTTAATAAAGAATGCTGTAATTGAAGTACATAACATTATACTTGATTCTGACAAACACATTTTTATTATTGGGAAAAAATTTCAACAGATGTCTTTTTATCAATATCCGTTTGATTCTAAACGTTTAGGTATATATAAGCTTTGTAATATTTCCAAAGAATTAACTATGTACCATGTGAATGAAATGATTGCAAAATGTGTGGTATTGCCGTTCAATAAGAACCATATGGTATCTTTTCCTCTTATACATTTGCTTTAAACCACCATACTTTTGTAGAGATTAATTAGAGTTTGAATAAAAAGCAGGAGTGTTTTTTAGCAGTAAGTACTTCCTAATTATTGTTGAATATACTACATATGTATCTTGAATCGTAGGTTATATGGAGGTCAAATAGGTCACTTGGTAAGAATTACTACTTTAACTGTATGTAATAAATTCTGGAATGTGCACTTACTGCATAATAAATACTCATGATTTATTCCAATCAAATTAATAAACCCACCTATGGGCTCCCACCTACATATTATATTTGTTTGTAAGAAGTATAATAAGTATATTTATTATAAGTAACGTTGTTTCTAAGTTTCTGTTATACATATTTGCAGTTAAATATAAATATATGTATTAATCTTGATATATATTTTTTATTGTCATGAAAATTTATTTAGAAGTAGTTCATACTTGATAGTAGCGGAAAGTTATTTAATTCAAACTGTTCATATTGAAGAAAAGGTTTTTTTTTAAGTCATGACATTTCGCTAGTACCTTATTATATACGAGTATGTATACCATCTTTATCGAATGCTTACATATTTACTATTTAAACTAAAGAAAAATACGATTGTTATAATTTTTGTATTAAGTAAATTTTTATAGAATAAAAATAGATTATTCCGATTACAAAAGTTGCCGAGATAGATTTACCTTATATATTCATCCTAAAGTATTCGAAAATTGGTATTGCAAATTTAAAATTAAATTCTTAACATTTCTCCACTTTAAAAATATGTGACATATATAAATATGTCACTTTAAAGAAGTTAACTTATATGTTAAGAATTTAATTTTACCTTTTCTGTAAATTGGTAATCTCAATTTTCGAATAGGAAAGTAAATCTATTTCGTAAGTTTTGTAACAGAAGTAATTCCATTCCTAGTTCTATAAAAATACACTAAATAAAAATATTTAAAAAAACACGTGTTCTTACAGTTTAAATATTAGCATTTGATGAAGATAGTGTATACGTGTATACTACAGAAACGTCATAAATTAAAAAAGCTCCTTTTCTTTAATATAAAGAATTTGAATTAAATAACTTTCCGCTAGTACCAAGTATGCACTATTTCTATTATCTTGACTGTGCCCACGTTATTTATACGTCTAAGGGACGTTAATTTTGACGTCATTATATGGTCTAAGAATTCGTCTGTATGACGTCCTATTGTGACGTCGGTGGGCTGTGACATTATCACGGCATTTTTGCGTCATAATGACGTCATCCTGAAGGTGAAAATGCCGTATGACCTGACCAATTTCTGCCGTCATTAAGACGTGTGTCTGTCGGCTGGGCTGATAACAAAACATACTGGTGTAAACAGATCTATTTTTGCCGGTCGTAAACACTAGCGGAATTTCATGCTATTTTTTTTAATAATTCCAACATAGGACTATTTCTTGTGTAATAATTCCTCAGTCAATAATGTACTTGTGAACCAATTGTCTAACTATTTAGGGATCTTTTAGAACAGAACAAGATTTTGATATATATAGATGATATTCATATTACAACCCAGACTATTGACGAAAGCTTAGATATCTTAAGGCAAGTCTACTCTTTTAGCCCGAAATAAACTAGAACTTAGACTTGATAAATGCTATTTTTGACAAACCCAGATCAATTATCTAGGGTATTTAGTTGACAGTGAAAGTAGTAGACCGAGTAATAAACATGTTAAAGCTATTCGAGATTATCCTATTCCAAAGAATGTACATGAAGTTCACAGGTTTCTTGGTTTAACGTCCTATTTTAGGAAATTCATTCCAAATTTTTATGCAAGAATTGTTTATGAATACGTAAATACATTTATACCTATATTAACTTTATGCGCTGTGTTTAAATCTGAATAAGCTCCCGATAGTTCCCAACAGTGTAAACTAAAGTTTTTGTCTTTACCTTTAACTTAACAAATTCATAGTTGTGGGGTACAGATCCGCACTGCGGATGTTTGCAGTTTTAAATACTGTCGCATATTTAATATAAACAATGAACATATTTTTCTACAAGTTTGCATACCTGAGCTATTCGGCATGTTTGAGCTATCACTTATTTTAAACAAAATGCGGGTCTTTGCCCCCACCTACTGCACGCGCCAGATACCATGGCGAGTGGTGGGGATGCGCCGTAGACGTCTTTAAAACGTGGCACGCCCACCTAAACGTAGCTAAATTTACTTGATATTTGTCAGTGGCGGACCATAATGTCGTTGGTAGGAGACCGTAAAGTGATACATGCTCAAACGCGTGAAGTTGTGCTTAATGTTTATAATTATTTTTATAAACATAAAAGTGAATCACAGCCATTAAGTGAAATAAAAAAATCTGTGCATGAAGCAACTGGTGTATCAGTGCGAACAATAGAAAGGATCATTCAAGAGGGAAATACAGCATCAAGCAATGATGGCAAAAAATTTACAAGTCCTGGTAAGAAGAGACAAAGAAAAAAAAGTGTCATAAGTTTACCGGAGTTTGAAATAAGATTACTGCGGGATATGATCTATAATTTTCATAGAACTGACGAGCAACGCGTTACAATTTCGGCTCTACGCCAAAAGATGCACGATGAATTACAGTGGAATGGATCAAACACATCATTAAGAAGAATTCTAACTGATTTGGGATTCAAGTTTCGATGTACACAAAATAATAGGAAGGTATTGATAGAACAATTACATATACGAGCATTAAGAATTGATTATTTGCAAAAGATAAAACATTTTCGTGACATAAATCGACCCATTGTTTATATTGATGAGACTTACATCCACAGTAGTCATACATCTTCAAAAATGTGGACTGATGAAAGTACAAAGGGATTGTTTAAAAACATTTCTAAAGGACCCAGGCTAATAGTAGTGCATGCAGGAGGCAACATGGGCTTTATTCCTAACGGTCTATTGATTTTTAAGTCCGGCACAAAAACAGGTGATTATCATTCTGATATGAACGCTGAAAATTATGGCAGATGGATAGAAGAAAAGCTTATACCAAACTTACCCTCAAACTCCGTTGTCGTAATAGATAATGCGCCGTATCACAATACACAAGCAAATCGTGCTCCGACAAGTAATAGTAAAAAAAATGAAATGATTGGATGGTTAACTTCAAAAAATATTCCTTTTGATAATATAATGTTAAAGCCACAACTATACCAGATAATTAAACGCTATAAAGATCAATATGTCACGTACAAATTTGACGAAATTCTACGGCGCCATGGACACACAGTATTGAGACTTCCACCGTATCACCCTGATCTCAATCCAATTGAGTTGATCTGGGCCACTGTCAAAAACAATGTTGCTGCCAAAAATGTAAATTTTAAGTTAGAAGATGTTCGTAAGATTGCGGAAGAAGAATTTTCAAAAATTTCCCAGGAAGATTGGCAACGACGTTGTAAACATGTTGTTGATATTGAAAATAAATATTTAGAATCAGAAATATTGGTAGATGAATCAACAGAAACCTTAATTATTCAAGTAGATAATGAGAGTGATACTGATGACAATGATTTCAGTTCGGAAGAGGAATAATAATAACTGCAATGTATATTACAAATTGTTCTAAGAAATATTTTCATTAATACACTATAATGTATTGTATCGTAAAGTAATTGAAAACTAATTAAACTTTATATGTACGTAAGCAATTAGATTGTTAATATATATATAAATATATACTTATATTATATATTATATATATATTATATATAATGTTCAACAACTTGTTTGTACATTATAATCTCCTTTCTTATGTAAACTATTTAATTGTGCGTAACATTAAATTGTATTTTATTATCTTTAAGTACATATATGACGTCATTTGCTAATGAATGTGCAGATGTACACACTTGTATGTGTGTTTATATTTCACATAATTTCATAATAAATCTATACTGTTTCAAAAATAAAGCGTATATGCATTTTATTCTAATTAACTATATAATTTATGAAGTTATCGATCATATGTTGCGCCGCCTATGGTTTCCCACAAATTT
The DNA here is from genome assembly GCA_023690525.1 of Holotrichia oblita. Lineage (NCBI taxonomy): Eukaryota > Metazoa > Arthropoda > Insecta > Coleoptera > Scarabaeidae > Holotrichia > Holotrichia oblita. The sequence continues at coordinate 68,697,856 of CM043023.1, forward strand.
AATAAATCCCCATTACAACAGCTTCCCACTATTTCTAATACTGCGCGAACTTACTCCCACCGCTCGCCATGGTATCTGGCGCGTGCTGTATATACGGTTGTACATTAGGTTTCATTTTAATCTCCATTTGCGTCTTAAATGTACCTATATCGTTAAAAATATTCGGAAATTGCTATTTCAATACAACTTTTATGTTCTAAACTTTGTTTCACCGAATTTAAATCTAATTTCTCATCTAACTTTAAAATTTCTAAATTTATTATAGCAGGCCTACCTAGAATAGGTTTGTTTAGCCTTTCAATTACATAAATTTCTGTTGAAAAGTGTTTGTCTAAATAAGTTAATTCTATATTTAAAATGCCAGCAATTTTCAATTTCACATTAGACGGTCCGGTTACAATTTTATTACATTTTGACATTGATTTTCTTAACTTGAAATCTAAACATTCTAATGGTAAACAGGTTACATCTGCGCCTGTATCTATTAAGAACGTTATTTTCTTATTAAGTTCCCTAACATATATTGATACTACCCATTCTTTACAATCTATCTGGTTTATAGAAATTGACCCTAAATAGTTTTCAGCATTACTATTTTCTCTACTATGAACAGATTCCTTAGAATTGTCTGTTTCTACAGACCTAACCTTAGTATTTCTACAGACCTTTGCCCCATGACCTGGTTTTTGACAGTTCTTGCATGTAGTTTTTCTTGCTGGACACTTCTCCCTCGGATGTGTAGATAAGCCGCAATACTTACATTCTTTCGTTTTCTTACCATTCTTGTCTGAAACATTATGGTATGCCGGTTCCTTTTCATTATCTTTGTAGCAATTTTTCTTATTCTTATTCGCACTCACGACTGAAATACGGGAGTTTCCATGGATTTCTCTATTCTGTGTATCTTGGAGCTCCGCTTGTTTTTTTTATCTGTCATGCCTACCACTATACGATCGCGAATTGATCTTCTTTAAGACTTCCATATTCGAAGTGCTCTGCCAAGGTGTGTAGACTTGTTATAAAACTCTCCACAAGTTCTTCAGGTTTCTGTGTTCTCGAGTTGAATTTGAACCTTTCGAAGATTACATTTCTTCGTGGTATAAAATGATTCTCAAAGCACTTTATTACATCTTCATATTTCGTTGGCTTGTCTTGAAACTGCAACATGATTTCTTCAGATCGTTCCCCCATTATGTACATAAAAACATTAATTTTTTGCTCATCCGGTTTGCTTTCTTGTCCCGTTACCGACATGTATCTCTCGAAACGCTTTTTCCATTGTGGCTATGTTTGTGGCTCGTTAAAATTAAATTACGTCGGTGGTGCTACGTGCATAGGGAATGTAGAATTCTCACTTCCCTCCATCTTTTTTTTTTCTTTTTAAAGGTAAGATCTTGTATTATTACAAGATGGAGGGAAGTGAGAATTCTACATTCCCTAGTAGTACCAGTAACTAATAATAGTTACTGGTTAATTAAATAGTGCTCACCGCTGTCACGATGTTTTGTTATCGAATAAAACGGCACTTCTGGTTTTATTCTAAGTATTTTATTTATTAAGTCACTATTTTATTACAAGGCTGGAGTGCGTTCAAAAATGGATGGTAATGGTACGGTGATACCGTGGGAATAGTAATAGGTCTTACTTGTAAAAGTATAACCTTAGCAGGATTATTTCCGAACGCTTTATGGATAATAGCAATGGTAATTTACCTGTCAACTGTCAACGCTCAGTTTGCGACGAGATGCTGCTGGCGGCTCCTCTTACTGCGCATGTGTCTTTTAAAACTCGATTTGGCGGATTCTTCTCGTATTCAAATGCAATCACGGTTTAGTGACATTTTTTAGTTCTTATCAAAAGTGTAAAATATAAAAAAAAATACCGAAATAAATGGGTAAATAATTGAATATAACTGATTCTTTGTGCAATGTATCTTGACTTTTTTTTACCTAAATTATCTTTTATCCCTGATGTAAGATGACTATCAAAAGTACTATTATATTAAAAAGCGTTTCATGTTCATAAATCGCTTTATATCAAATTTTGCGAAATATTTTTGGGAGGGAAAAATCTGGTAGTAAAAGAAAAACTTCGCAATAAAGAAATTGTCTTCGTTAAGTAGAAGTTGAAATACATGCAAGTGTATTCTGAAATTCAATGTGTACATGAAAAAATTGTTAAATAGAAAAATTCGCTAAAAGGGTGTTCGTTAATATAGAAGTTTTACTGTTAGCATCTCGTAGTTTGCGAATGGTTGGCAACATCTTCTCTTCGTGTAGATACTACAGAATGTAAAATATAGAAAAAATAACTACAATTATGTCATTGGCACTAAGTAAAGAATTTTTGGATAATATTATTGAAGGAGAGAGTGAAAGTGATAGCGATAGCGAAGAACTTCTGGAACGAATACTACCAATTATGTGTGCAAGAGAAACACCACACAGAATTGAAAATTATGTGGAAGAAAGTCAGAAGTTTTACTGCCAGTCAATTTAAAGAAAATGTTCGAATATCACATGAAAAATACGAAGTATTATTATCATTATTGACACCACATCTAAAATGACAGGCAGTACATGGTAGAAAGACAATAGATGTGCAAAAACAAGTGTTAGCTGTTATCTGGTTGCTGGCTACTCCAGACTCATATAGGTAAATATAGTATAAGTACTATTTATTATATTGTTAATAATGATAGTATTGTAGATCAGTAGGTGAAAGATTTAACACGAGCAAATCATCTCTTTCTGTATGCTTTATCCGTGTAGTAAAAGCATTATGCCAAATGGCACCAGCAATAATTAAATGGCTAGCTCAAGATGAACGGAGAGTTATAAAGCAAGGATTTCAAAGAATGGGTAACCTGCCAAATGTAGTGGGTGCTATTGATGGGACATTTGTAAATATAAAAGCACCTAAGAATCATCCTGAAGTATATATTACCAGAAAATGCAATTACTCAATGACCCTACAAGCGATATGTGACCATGTTTTACATTTTACAGACATTCTTGTGGGCTATCCAGGATCAGTGAATGATGCTCGAATATTTAGAAATTCACCAATATATGAAGAAATACGAGACCAACAACCTACTTATTTTAATGGGGAAGAATACATAATAGGGGATAAAGCATATCCGCTTGTTATGTATTATTCAAATATATTAATGTAGTAGGTAATGTTACAAAAAAAATAAATATAGATTATTACGTTTTTTTTTCTGCCGGCTCATCTGTAAATAATGTTATATTTTCTGAAGGTAGATTACGTTGGAATTGTTACCTTGTTTAGCGATTGGCTACGTTAGGCGATAAATTACGTTTTATTTTCTTGCCTTATTTAGAGTTTCTCAGGCATTGTGTTACAATTCATTCGTTATTTCATTTAGCTTTCGTTAGGTTCCGAGTTACGTTCTATTTGCTTATCTCTTATGTGTGATTTTCCTTGGATGTGGCCATTCGAGTGTCAGGTTGATTTTCATCCTTCCGGTTTGTCTTCTGGGAGTTCATTCTACAATGTACATATTTTTTTGGAATTTCTGTGTTGCATATCGCTTAACCTACCTGTGAATTTAATTCTCTCATTGTTTTGTTCGTGTCACCGATAGTCTCTAAGTTGAGGTTATTCATGTGTTTACGTTCGTTTTGACAGTCATTCGACGGTTGCAGTTTCAGTGCCGCCAATCTAGCAATGCGCGCGTTTTATGTTGCTGGCTTGTGTAACTTTTCTTTTCTTCCCTATTCTGCGTCTCTAATTATATTATTTCAGTCAACTATTTTCCCATTTTTCTAGCGTTGCTCATTTGCCGCTTTTCCTTATTAATTTCACACGGGATCCTGTCATGTGTTTTCTCGTGTTTCCGTCTTGTTACTAGAGGGCGTTTTGGCATTCGGTTGTTTTCTGCGCTTAGTTAGGGGGTCGCTTCCTCTTCCGGGGAGAGAGACCACGTTAAGATTTCGTACAAGTAACAGGTGTTGAGTTACAGTCAAGTTAATTTAATTTTGGTGTATATGAAGCCCTTTTGGGATTTGAGACTGTAACCGCCTTTCGGAATTGCTATTTGGTATTTGGATTGGAGTAAATTTCGTTCCGCTTTGCGGATTTAAACCGTTATCTGTCAGCGTCTTTTACCAGCCACGTGGTCGTTTGAATCTTAATATTGCCCTTTATCTCTCTAAAGGGTGCTAGTATCGAGTCGATAGTTATATTCGACGCTATGGTGTAGAGCGTCTCGCTAATTTTGAGGTCCTGAGAACCGTATTGAACAGTGTCTTGATCCTGGGGTATATGGGGTATATATAACCGTATGAGCGAGTAGTGGTGCAGATCGAGCCAATCGAACGAGATAGCTTTCTAGGATCACGAAATCAGGCCAGATTCTTCTTATTTTTAATCGACTCATATTAATTCTTGTACTTTTCTTTCGTTTCACATTTATTTTCGCGTCATAGTTTGCTGTATAATATTGAGTAATTTTAACTTGGGAAAATTTATTAAAATGGGTAAAATTTAGAAATTCAAGGTATTCATGTGTTAATGTGGTTGCCTATGTCAACCTTTGTTTAGTTCAATCATATTAAAAGGGGCCTTCAGCTCCCTGTTACTATCTGTAAACGTTTTTTCTGTATTTGAATAATATTTAATATTTGATAATTGCGAATGAAGAGTTTTTAACTCTCTTGTGTTTTTTTTTATTACTATAATACTGAATTTTGATATCGTCTGTAGACGTAGGTTAATTCTCTTCTCTTTCGGTTAAATGTCAACCTCGATTGGCTGAGCCGATTTATTTGTGTTTCTTTTGTAAACCGAATTTAGTGTAAGCGCGACGGCTCTGGGGATCACTGAGAAGACGTGCGACCTTGACCTTGGTTGTCAAGATATAATTGTATTTTTAGTGTATATATTTTTTTCTTACGGGGACACCTATGTATTCTGTCTTGTGACGATTTTCCCCTCATTCTGGTATTCTGTTTTTAATTGGGGATTTGCTTACATGATCACTCGATTATATGTATATACAACTGAACACATATGTATGCCTTGGTTGACCAGCTATAATGATATTTTATAGTACATTTTTTTTTGGGATTTTGTCAGACAAACGAATAGATATATATCAAACTATTTTAACTGTTCACTTTGGCGTTTTCTTTTTCCCTCGAACTCCTTTTTTTCCGGCCTGACTTCTGACATCCGTCTTTCTCGCTTGGGGCATAATCCTGGACGGGGTCCTTTTTCTCCACGAGCGAGTGGCGCCTTTTAGTAATTTTACTGTTACCATCGATACTCCCACACCCAAGCCGCAGAAGCAGCTGGCAACCCCGCGTTTCAGGAGAACAGGTAGGTCGAAAACGGAGCTCGTTGTGTCGTCGCCATTGTCTTTTCATCTAGCTATTCGGGTAAAGGCGTAACAAGATGGCGCATAGAGTATTAAGGATAGAGAGACAAATATTATTATAGTGTGTGACGTTTATTGTACTTTTGGTTAATATATTGTTTTAAAAACGAGTCCAGTAGTGTTCATTATCATTTTCTTAGTGTTCATTAACATTTCAGAAGTGGGATAACGATAACAATATTGTGTATGATACAAGTTGAATATCACAGTGTAGAAAAAAACAATAGTGAGGTTAGATTATATAGCGGGAAAACAATGGGCCACGAAGCGGACAAATTCGAAAAGTTCCATCAAGAACTTCAACGGGATGAATCCCTGAATGAAATTGAAAATCTGAGTGATGCGGGAGCAGCTAATTTGCAAACAGAAAATATAAACAGTCTAATTCAGCACCTTGTGGGAAGAGACGCCCTACTCGAAAGATTAATAGATAAGCTCAACGTAACTTGTGCGACTCCTACTTCGAACGTATCAGGGAACAATATGACTATAATTCCGGATTTATTTAAGAACATTCCAAACTTCGACGGTGATCTGAATAAGGCTAAAACATGGATCAAAGATTTAAATAGCACCCAAATATTACATTCTCTGCCGGATGCATACATCTTGGAGACTGCTAGAACAAGGTTAGTAGAAGGCGCCAAGCACTGGTACGAAGCGAAAAGGGATGAAATATGTACATGGGGCGATTTTGTTCAAAAATTTAACGACACTTTTATATTTGAAGAAAGTACTACGATAAAATGGCAAAAAACCCTTTCGAGGTTATTGTTATGCAACAAGATTGGTTTTTTTCGTTTGAAGAAATTTCGTTACCGAAGAAAAGAGTTACCATTGATAAACAACCACTAAATTTCAAGGAGGTAAGATGCTTCAAATTTGAAAGTGCTCACCCAAATACAATGTTTGTAAAGTACACCTTAAATGGTGTGTTTGAAGCAGTTAACATTGGTAAAAGAGGAACTCACCTCGTTAATCAGATATCGTCTAATCATTTAAAAACTAAATACAATGAACCAATAAAACTTAATGAGAAAAAAATGAATGATCTCAATAAACTTTTGAAGTATATTCCTCCTATAAGACAGAAGTTCTTTACCGATATAATAGGAGACAGAACTCTTGTTACCGAAGAAACCATAGGTGCGGTACAAGAAGACGATATAGAAAACATTGATGGTGATGTAACTGCTGATATAGTAATTGAAAACGGTTTAGATATATAGACACAAATGCTAAATTTTTCATTTACATATTATTGTTGTTTTATGCAAATATAGTTTTCTTCTGTATCATCATTCAACTTGTCTTTCTTCAGTGTATGTAATACTTTATGCAAAAGAGGCGTAAGCCACATTTTTCCTTATTTATTGTTCATATTTCCATCAGATATATTTGTTTCATATTTTTTATATACGATGAGTAAAGGGTTACCTTCAGCGAGTCGCCTACTCTCTGCAATAACAACTAAAAACAAATATATTGACTTCGGGATTTAACAGAAATCTTTAAACTAGTGTTTCTCTGAACGACCGAAATGCGGCTTAGGTCCCTTTTGCCCCGACCTCTTCAATTTATTCAACTAATTTACATATTTCTCCTGCCCCCTCAGCTTTCTTCCAAACATTAATTCTATATATAGAATAGTTAAATTGTGACACATATTGCTATCTATACTGCCAAATGGAAAGCGTTAGTTTGAATATACGCCGTTCGTTGTGACTGTGGTATGCAAATGCCCCTTAACTTGCACCTGGTGATGCCATAAACAGAGCGGAGTTTTATGAGATCATGATGGAAAGAGCGAATGAAAACGGAGATTTTTTGGCGCATATCTACTTCTCGGATGAATCTACATTTACTCTGAACAATGAATCTAATTCTCAGAATACGCGTATTTGGACAACAGAAAATCCGCGTTTCCGGATTCCTACCCGAACGCAGTACCCCCAAAAGATTAATGTCTGTTGCGGAATATTTGGAGGCCATATTATAGGCCCATTCTTCATTGGAGGGAATTTAAATGGCCAACGATATCGTGACCTCTTAAACACTCAAATTATTCCTGCATTGACTGTTTTACAACCAGATCTGCGTCATCAGGTATGGTTCCAACATGGATGCACAGTCCACTCAACTCAAGAAGTTCGACGCTTATTAACAGATATTTTCGCTGGATGGATTGGCCGGGGAGGCACAATTGGTTGGCCGGCACGTTCCCCTGACTTGTCGCCCATGGATTTCTTTCTTTGGGGACATGTAAAGTCGTCAATTTACACGCACATGCAGCACCAAAACCTCGATGAACTTCGTAATAACATTCAAAGAGCTTGCGGTAATGTGTCAAATCGGCAGTTAGCCAATGTGCACCGCAGTTTTTACGACAGGTTGGGATACTGTTTGGTCCAAAATGGGGGACAATTTGAATATTTGTTATAATGAAAAACGTTTCTTGGATTTTATTTTTGTTTATTGATTTAGCTTGTATTTTGTGTTAAATTTAATATTTAATTTAATTTCTTCTTCAGAAACAAAATCATACAGAATAATATTTAAAAATAAACAACAAAACTTAATCAAGATTTAAAAAAGATAAAAAATAAAATTCATTTCTCGGATTCGAACCCCAAAAAATCAGTGCCTTGCGCTAAGGCGTCGGGTAAACGTCTGCGCCACGGCCGCTTGCACTAACTCACGTGTTAAAAGGCTTATTAGGAATTCACGTACAATAGATTTAAAAATAATCATTTTTTTTGGCTTTATTAAAATGACTTTCTTTGTACTATGATTGTGGAAATGTTCATTGTTAACCCAGTTATAATATGCGGCACTTAAATTTGGATGAAGTAGTATTAGGGAGATAATATTCACCGAAAACCGATTTTATATGTATTCTCCCTATGTCCCACTCGGCCGTGGAATATATATACAGTCTCATTATTTAGTGACGAACTAGATGGTCTATCAACATCAGTACTGCTTGTATCGCTGATATCCGTATTTTCATTATTTATTCCATTTTCCAGTTGAGCTACTGCAGGACCTTCTTTTAATAAAGTGACATCAATAGAATGTGGACTTGAATTGTTTGGTTTGTCACCAAGCAAAGCATCAAGTCTATAAAAAAGGAAATCTTGTCGATCCCCTCCCCGATCTAGTTTTGTTATCTTTGGTAGACTTATATGTACGTAATAAGTTTTTCCATTTTCTATGGCAACTTGCTTCTGAAAACTTAAGTGAATAGTTAGTTATTTCAAGTAACGGTTGGATTATGGCACCTGAGACTAACAAGTTGTATGCAGATAGCAGGGGTATAATTATTTATGTCACTAATACATGTAAATGTTTCTTTAAGTGCTAATCTGACCATCACACACCAAACTGGCTTACAGGTTCTACAGCTTCTTGATACAATTTTAAACTTAAATTAAGAAAAGTACTCAAATTCTTAACTTCTTTCATATTCTTTTATGTTAGTCCAGTGTGTCATACACCAACTGAAGTAACAACTAATTTTATATTTACATTTATATTATGACTTAATAAATCATTGCTTATTTTACCCCAAATGTGTTTCCTTTTTTGAGGGTGATATAACTCATCATATCTACTTCCTACACTTGATATTAGGAGCAAGGTTTCATTATATTCCCATACGTTTTTTTTTCATTTTTTCCTTTAATTTCTGATAGTACATCATTTTGAATGTTTTCTGTTTCAGTAGAATTGTCATCAACGTTTTCTTCGATATAGTCATCATTGTTGTTCTCTTCAGTTGAAATACGAGTATATGCTTCATTACCATTATTATATTTTATGTAAGCCTGTGGAATTCATAATAATTCATTGCTATCTGTATAAATATAAATATATCATGTAAAAAAGGATGCAATAAATATCTAAATTGATAATCTTAGCCTTGTCACGTATCAAAACGTTTCCCTCGTTGTTTGTTAGTATATGTTTATTTGCTTTAATTATTTCATACATTTTACGAGATTGTAGATCACACTAGATGTATTATATAAACGAACACTAGTATTTTTGGGTGAAATTTATAAAATATAAAATTCTAGAGGTAATTACTAACTATAAATACGCTAATGGCCCTATTACACTATGCCTTTTTCGTGCCTATTTGTCTGCCTGAATGCCGGTTGCTGAAATTTTAAACAAATACGCATGCGCGCGGGACTGTTTTGTTGATTGTTTCAGGCATGAAAATAAATAGAACTGGTTCTATTTTTTCCCCCTGAATTTAGGGGATTTCAAGGACGTTTATCGAAATGACAGGTTCGCCAACACAGTACCAACGTACATAATTATTTCTGTTTGACTTGACATAACCATAGAAAAATAATAACATAACCAACACATAAATGAAATAAGTAGTTTTCGTTTTGTTTAGTATGGCAGAAAAGAAAAAAATCGAGTACCAGGTAAGGAAAAAGTTTAAACAAATAATCCAGACACAATATACTAAATTACTTTAATATAGAAAAGCAAAGGTTAAAATTATTAATTTTATATTATTACAGTAAACACCACTTCTGGACAACAGACAATGCTACACGTTTAATTGAACTCTATGAAAACTATCCTTGCCTTTATGATGCCAAATCAAAAAACTATCATAATAGAAATTTGAAAGTCAAAGCTTTAACAGAAATATGTGACAGTTTAAAGGAACTATTTCCGGATAAACCGTTTACAGAAGCCCTTATTAAATCCAAAATTCATACATTGAGAAGCCAATTCATGTCTGAACTTAATAAAATTAAGAAAACAGAAGCCTCCGGAGCATCGCCAGATGATATATACCAACCTACACTTTGGTGTTACCAAAACCTCCAATTTTTGGAAGATGCATGTGAAGTAGTAACTGAAGGTGTCTCCAACTATGAACCAGAGCAAGTTTCTATGCAAGATTCAGATGCAGATGGTATTATTGTAATTGATGCCACAGTAGATGAACTCTCTACCCCATTTTCACTAGCAGACTACGGTTCACCTTCAACGTCTACAAGCAGATCTGCTTCAGCTGCTAGTATAAATAGAGAACCTCCAGAAAAACAGGTACAGCATCAAAGCAATGTCAACAAACTGCCAACTCCAAGTAAAAAGTCAAAGAAGAGGAAGCTAGAGGATGAAGAATATGCAGGGATATTGAAGGACTGCAGTATTGCTATAAGTAGCCTAAATAGGTCTACCTCACCGCCCGTAGTAGAACCGAAAGAAGATGAAAATAGTCTGTTTGGAAAATATATAACATCAGAAATGAACAAAATTAAAAATGATGATATTTTAGATGAGTTCAAGAAAAATGTTATGCAGGAATTATATGCAGCGAAAAAGCTCTTCAGACAACAGTTGAACTAATGTTTTAATATGAATTAATGCAGGTTATATAAAAATATATTTAGAAAAACTCATTGATTTTTATTTAATCTATTAAACATCCCATATGTACATATATGTATGTATTTCAATATACATATTTTTAAAATGGTCCTCTGCTGATTAAGGATACAAAAAAAACTTTATAACTATACATAGGTGCAACATACGTTCTTGAAAATTTATTGACTATGAACTTAAAAATTAGGTTTTTTATATAATATATTAATATTGAAAGTAGAACTAAAACACTTAAAAAATGAATGGAAGGGTTTTTAGAGAACTTAAGTGCAATAGTTTTTCTTAAAACAAGACTTAACAAGAAAACAACATTCTTAGTATTAATAATAATATGAAAACCAATCACAGTGTTTATTTACAATTTATAATCTATATACCATGTCTTGCTGCCATGACACACTACCTACTCCGTTAAAATAATCTTTAAATTCTTCTCTGGTTTGTATTGCTTCTGTCTTTGGTCTGTTACCTGCCTGGGCACTTAAACTATATACAAATGTGTATCGATTATCTATTTCTTCTGCAGGGTTTGTTCCAGTATACTGAGTTTTCATATCGTGAGAAAGAAAATTATGCATAGCACAACATGCTTTTGTTATGATTTTCACCTTTTCAGGACGTAGAGCACTTACATTTAATAAACATCTAAAACGATTAGCTAGGATGCCGAAGGCATTTTCCACTACACGTCTTGCCCTGCTTAATCGGTAATTAAAAATTCTCTGTTCATTGGTCATCTTCCTGAAGGGATATGGTTTCATAATATGGGTTGTCAAAGGAAAAGCTGCATCAGCTGCAATAACAAACGGTATCTTTTTGGTTCTCATTGGGAGACTTCTGTCTTCCGGAAAGTTTAGGGAATTTTTAGCAATGGCTTTACTGAGCTCACATTCTCTGTATACTCCCCCGTCTGATATTCGTCCATTTATACCCACATTAAAATATAAAAATTTATAGTTCGCATCTACTAGAGCTAATAGAACAATGCTGTTCTGTCCTTTATAATTATAAAATGAAGATCCTTCTTCAGGTTGCGCCTTTATAAGAATATGCTTTCCATCTAATGCCCCAAGGCAGTTCGGCATATTCCAGGTTTCCTCAAAATTTCTTGCTACTTCTAACCATTCTGCACTTGTATTTGGTACCTAAGCAGTTTGGAAAAACATATTTTAACTCTTAGTTAAGAAATTATGGAACCAACAACATTGATTTGTATATTTATATATTAACTTACATACTTACATGTAAATATTCTGCTTTTAGTTCATCATAAATAGCTTGGCACACCAAAGGAATAAAACCTGATATTGCAGCTTGTGACACTCTGAAATTATACTGTAGTGAAATGAAGCTTTCACCAGTAGCTAAGTATCGCAAAGTAATAATTAGCTTTGTTTTTGGTGAAATACTCTCTCGAAGTACAGTGTTCTTTTTCTGTATTTGAATTTGCACTCTATGCAGTAGCTTATTAAATGTTCCCTCGGTCATTCTTAAGAAATTTGTAAATGACTTTAAATCATTTGCAGCAATAAATTCATTGGTAAGATTTACATTGCCCAATTTTTGGTTCATCCAAGGCTTCACCCACCATCTCCTAATCGCTCTCTTTTTTGTTCTCTTCTTTTTGAAAGAAGTGTAGCAGTGGCCATAACAGTAATTAATAACGTTTTTTGTAATTTTATTTTATCTCTTCTTGTCCGCAACATTGTTTATCTGGTAGAAGATTCTAACCTCAAAAATCAGTTAAGCTAAATGTCAATTCTCCTATGTTTGCAGCTCTGAAATTAATGCTTGAACAATCATGTAAAAAGCCATGGTGTAATAGTGTGGCTCATTTGGGGAAATTTAGCCAACAAATAGTCATAAAAACAGGCACAAAAATAGACACGAAAACAGGCATAGTGTAATAAGGGCTTAACAAACGTAAACATAACACCGGAAAAATAAAAATGGTTGATAATCGTTTCACCTTCACCTATCTGATCCAAAAGTATCAAAAATCTCTACCTCCTAAGATGGTGCTTGATCGGCAAGGGAGGAGCAACAAATAATAATGACGTCACAACTGAAATGATGTGATACAAACGGATATTTGCGGTAAATGGAAGACAGCTATAGGCTACGTCAAGGGAATGGTTTCAATTGGTTCGACCTTGCTGGTGGAATAAATGGCTGGCTTGACTATCCGGACTGACAGCTGATCCATGAGCAGTCCATGAATAACAAACATAACCTAGTCACTGGTTGTCAATCAGGTCATAATGATGTCTTCCAATAATGAAGTAATCATTGTAGCAGCTGTAGCTCAAATGATCTTAGCCGAGTCAGATGAAAGTATGTCTATTATATCGCAAAGTTGCAGTACAATAACTACTCAAATTAAGTTAATTCAAAAAAGTGTAATATACTGTGAAGGTGCTTTAAATGTATACACAAGTAGAAATCTTATTTATAGTTTTGTAGAACTCATTTCAAGAAAAGGAAAGTTTACTTTGAAAGTTATTTAAAGATACCACAGCAGTTTCCAGATACCTCATTTGCTGAACATTTTAGAATGTCGCGAACAACTGTCGAGATATGTGCTGTTGTTCTTTATCTTTTCAAGGATGTTATTTACAAACACTCGTTTATGTTATACGTATTGCTGGAAAGATTAAGGTATCAACAGGAAAATATAAAGAAAATATATATTCCATATGATACACAATTATTAATGGTATTGTGGGTGTTAGCAACACCAGACAGTTTCAGAAGCATAGGAGAAAGATTTAAAGTGAAGAAGGGGGTAGTGCACTTTGTATATACTCAATATATTCAAAATATTTGTAAAGTAGCTTCAACATATATAAAATGGCCTTCTAGTAATATACATAATAGAACAAATGCAAGAATCTATCGAAACGAAACGTGGTTTCCCTGGTGTTGTGGGATTTATCGATGGTAGGGGAATGTCGTCAGGGTTGGGCTACTGTCTAGATTGGGCCATTGCTATTTCTCGTATATGACACGTGCTGCCATCGGTGTTATAGGGTGGAATTATTATTCTCGACGACAGCAAGCTTTTCAGAGCATTGCTTCTCACGGAGATTGTTTGCAAAAGGTTTTGTGTGTTCGTCTTGTTTTTGGTAGTACGAAAAGTTTTATAATAACCGGTAAACACGACTCAACATTTGGACAAAAACGATGTCACTATCAAAGTAAGTATATATTTCTATTATGGGGTTAACAATTAACAAGTTTCCAAAGGGAAAATGTTATTCTCTAACCTGTTCGCCTATAATGTTTAGCGATGGAAAAACACGTTGGTCGTCTACCATAGGTTGGGCCACTCGTGTTGTCAGGATTGGGCCACGTCATTTTTTGTTCCGATCAATAAAATAAAAGTCTGTTGTCAGTTTTTTTCCCACCGTAGAACATGAAATAATTCATTGTCGCAATAAAAGTAATGTTTTATCACTAAAAAATAAATAATCACTCATATAACGATAAATAATATACAAATTTTTATTCAAAATTGAACCGAGTGTTATCGGCATGCAAGAGAAAGCAGCGAGTGAGTTGAGGTGTTTCCTGTGTTCGACGTCTTCGTCTCATGAGTCCACACTTTCTACGATTCTGTCGTTGGTCGGGCTTCTGCAAGCGGCTGCGCCTGCGGTTAAATCTAATCGGGGACGCTGCCCGATGAAAAGCACCGTTCTAACTTCTCCCGAAAACTGTGAAGAGTTGCGTGAAAAACAAAAAAGCACGTCAGCACACCGCGAAAGCGTCCAATATCGAATGCGACAAAACCATACCTGCCAAACTAGGTCGCCCACCGAAAAAAGCGCAAAAACAACCCTCTTCGGATGACAGTATCGATGAATCATGTGAAGAAGCGTAAGCATGTGTGGGAGAACATAAGTAATGATTTATTAAGTCAAAAGATTGAGTTTGCAGCTGCTACTTGTAAAAAAAAAAATGGTTAAACTTAGTGCAAACATATAAAAATGAGAAAGACAATCAAAAAAGAGCTGGTAGCTAGGACCAAGCAGGTTCTTTTTAAGGAGATCGATGAAATACTAGGAGCTGCCCCTAATATTTCTTCACCACATTCAGTCAATAGCAGTGAAATAATGTTAGCATCTCCAAGTAGTTCTTTATCTATAGATGTAGAATGTAATAATGATCCGGTTGAAGTGAATGAGTTAGAGGATGGATGCGATACTCTAGATAATCAATCATTCAACAATACCAGAACAGAAGAAACACTTTCTAAATCATCTGAATTATAAAACAAAATATTTGTAAATCAATAACACCTGGTGGTAATACTAATACCTACCTATGCATTTATTTGTTGTCGCTCTACTAAAGCGGAAATGTCTCCGGAATTCTTCCTCACTATATTTATCTATGACATTCATAAAATGTTCTATTCTAATTCGCTTATTTCTGGGTGATAGATATTTATCAAGATTTAATTCTATTTCACCACTATCAGTAGACTCAAAGTCAAAAAAATCCTCATCTAAAGCATACATATTTCTAAAAAACCATGGTTTAATTTATTGCAACACTCTAAAAGAGAAGCTTACCAAAAATTTTTTTCTATTCTAATTCAAAATATTCATGTTGAATATTTTTATTAACTAGTATTACCGTACTACTTTTAAAGAGGTTAGGTTTTCGTAAATTATCTTAGGTGAAGGGAATATTTTATGTTTTTTTACAAGAGAAAAGTAAATAGAACAAAATTTCTTAGTATTTCTCAGATAAATCTTATATAATTTTGTCTTAATAAGTCTCATTTGTAAGACATTTCTTTCGGTAAAAAGAATACAGCTATTGTGTAGTACTTATATTATCCACTTGTTGATAAAATTCCCACTTAATTGCTCCATTACCACTACTATTTTCAGCAGCAGCATATTTCTTATACATGGTTTGTAAACCACGCCATTTTCTTTCGCATGTCTCCCAAGTTACTGCATAACCTTTCAAATTAAGTTGCCTTGTAATGCCTGTAAAAATAACTCTTTTCTTGTGAGGCTGCTGCAGTTGTTCTTTTATCAAATTTATTTCTTCTAACAGCAATAACCCTGCAGTACGTGTCCATACATAACGTTAAAAATATCTAGTTGTAGTAAGTTGTCTAAACTGATAACAGGTTGAGAAATGAAGTTTTACATGGTTAGCAACACTCTTTTCGTGTATCACAGAAGTCTAAGCTACACGTGTTTTATAACCTTAATTGTGCCTTCTCTAAAACTTATGCTGTAAGTAGAAAATTATTCTTATCTTAGGTTAAACATTGTTATTTTTGCAACACGTATACACCCATAAAATCATTTCTTAATTTAGTGTTTTCAGTTTTATGAATCTATTCACGAAAATATTTTTTTGTTTTATCACGCCACAGAAATACAATGAGTAGGGTGAATAGGTACACGCACGTTTTGTGTGCCTATTTACCCCACAGATCGTATTAAGGATTTTTCTTGCTACCAACCATATTTTACACGAAATAGTGTATTAATTTTAGTGATCTTTAGTACAGCCTGGTTTGACTGTTCCCTGCGTTTGCAGTTTCTACAATCATGCCTCGAATCTATAAACGTGTGGCTCTTGGTACCAAGTATAAACAATACTCGTCAGATATTTTGCAGAGGGCTATTGAGGAGCTTCGAAATGACCTTAGCTATAGAAAATGTTCGGAAAAGTACGATACTCCTACTACTGTTCTACACAGGCATTCCAAAAATCAAAAAGACGAAGAAGCGATTTTAGTTGATCGGCTCAAAATTTGGAGTGACTGGGGCTACCCATTGGACTCTTTAACTCTAAGATTATTAGTAAAAGATTTTCTCGAACGATAAGGAAGACGTGAGCCGAAGTTCAAGGACAACACACCTGGCCGTGATTGGGTATATTCCTTCGTAGGACGTCACAAGGAATCCTTATCATCGAGAATGTGCCAGAATATTAAAAGATCGCGCAATGTCCCCCGATATAATAAATACATATTTCGACGAACTCGAATTACAACTGAAAGACGTTCCTGCAAGTCATATCATAAACTATGACGAAACTAATCTTTGTGACGATCCAGGGTAAAAGAAACTAATATTCAGACGTGGCTGCAAATATCCAGAAAGGATCCTGAACTCCTCGAAGGCGTCCACATTAGTCATGTTTACCACTACCGGAGACGACAAAATATTGCCACCTTACGTAGTTTTTAAAGCCCAGCATTTGTATGATAACTGAAGGGAAAGGGGTCCAAAAAACTTTAGGTATAATAGAACCAAATCTGGATGGTTCGATACCTTCTGTTTTTCAGATTGGGTAGAGTCAATAGGTAAATCCTTTTTGAAGGACATCGAAGACACAAAATATCTCACCTGTGACTGGATTTGATCAAACTGTGTGATGAAGAAAACGTAAAATTCATATTTCTTTCTTGTAACTCAACCCACCTTACCCAGCCACTTGACGTCGCATTTTTCAGGCCCATGAAAATAGCTTGGCGTAATATATTGGAAGAATGGAAGAAGGGACCAGGAAGAGGTGAGGGTTCTGTACCCAAAGATAAGTTTCCTGCTCTACTGAAGCAATTGTGCGATTCTCTTAAAGAAGACAATGTTGTATCTGGTTTCAGAAAGTGTGGAATTGTGCCGTTAGATCGCAACAAGGTTCTTAATATGTTACCGAAAACTGAATCTAACGCTGGTATCAATAACAGTAGCAATGAAACATCTGTAAGAGTAGAAGCTATCGACGAGACTCTTAAAGAATTACTAGCAACCTTACGACAACACGACAATGTCAAAAAAAAGAAGAAACGAGCAAAGATAAGTGTTACACCAGGAAAAAGTGTCGAGGTGAAAGATTTAGAGGAATCAGTTGTAGCTGACAAACCAGGATTTTCAGGAAATGCTACGTGTAATGCAAATATTGGAAATCCAGCATTTAAACAGACGCATGGGGCCCCTAAGAAAAAGAGAGCAAGGTTGATACAACATTCGTCTTCGTCTAAAGATTCAGAGTACTCCGTTCAAGATAGTGATAATGAGTGCATGTTGTCATCTGAGGAAGAACCTCCAGTTGAAGAGAGACCTGAAAACCTTGAGGATTCATACAGTCCAGGAGACTTTCTACTCGTTCAAGTGCATGGCAAAACCAAGAACACACACAGGCTATACGTTAGTAAAGTTTTATATCTTCAAGGTGACGGGGTGTTGGAGTTTTTTATAAAAAGGCTTCTCTCGCTTGGATTTTTTCCCAAACAGAAGAAGAGGCATTTGTTCTTGCTAAAGACATAAAAAAAAATTAAAACCCTCATTTAATCAAAACAAATCAGCTCGTTTTAAGGACATGGCCAGTTTTGAAAACGATTTAAGTAACTTAATGTTGTACTAAGGTTAAATAAAGTTTATTGTCTTTTTTTTTCATTGAACAATTGTGTGCTTAATCACCCTTCACATATTTTATTAGTTCCTATTGACCTACTATATGTCTAAATATGAACGGACATGAATTTTTTTTTGTAAGGTATCAAAAGAAGAAGGTAAAACCCAAGTTGCGAACTAGGGTAACTTTCTTTAAAAAAATATTTTCCACAACTTATTTAAGACCAAAGTTAAAAAGTGTTCCTATTCCCCCACTTTGCGGTATTCAATTGTTTTGATAAACACTTTGTTTATTAGCTCAATAAGAACCATATAATCTATAAGCAGGCGCGCAGATGCAGTAGTGCAGTAGTGACTTTACAATACAAAAAAAGTTAACGTCCATTATAAGATACATTATGCACTAATGGGTTAATGTGGGCTCACAATACAAGCGTGCTTCAACTGCAGTAGAGAAGAAACCTACATTGTCGAAAATAGGTTCAGCTGTACCTTTTATTATAACTGAGAATTTTGGAGGAATGGGAAAAAATCAGTAAGTAAATTCTTCTGATGACTTTTTTGATGATTTAATAGAAAAAGGTAAATAAGCCGGTGCAAGTTGTCGTTGCTGAAATATTTTGGAGATGTTACTAATATTCCTAATTTAGGGCTTCATAGGCTTTTACATTCCTTTAGACAAGCGAAACAGAATTCATATGAAAATTTCTTGTTCGCAAAAGAAAAAATGCTTGATGAGCGTTGTCGAGAAGACTTAATTTTAAATGGCAATTATCCAGAAATTGGAGCATCTGCTGATGTGGTGCTGATGTGGAAATTAAATGTCCAAGTTCAAGTAAATCGTACCATCAATATATTTAAAGAAATGGTAAGATATCCATGAAGTATAATGCTCAAACTAAACTAAAAATGTTTCTTCTAAACATGAGAAAAAGCTTATTTTGTGTTACAAATGCAAAAATAATAAAATATGATGAAGTTTTTCTTAATGGTTTGTTTCAAAAAACTGGAGAATTTTGGAAACATGTAATATTTAAGCGATTACTAGATTCTGTTTGATTTGTGTTTTTTATTTGTCGACTTTTTATTGTAATAAAGAAATAATTTATAGAAGTCTTTCAGTTCTCTGTGGGCCAGTTTTCAGTGGTCCAGCTGGTTGAGAGTTTTCGCAGGAAGACATCGAGTTAGGTCGTTGAAGCAGAAACTTACACTGAGAAAGTCATTCACACTGTAAAACACGTTTCTAACCAGACATTCTCGTAGAATACTTTTGAAAGCTCTTAGCGGTCTACTTTTTAGCTCAATTGGTAGGTGATTGTAAATCTTTATCATTTGCGTACTCACATTCCGGCTAACCAAAGTCTTTGTGGTTTGTGGCGGTAGCAGGTGCCCAGAACAAGCTCCACGCATAGCATAGTTATGCGAGAGTTTCTGCTCGCTGAACAATTCATAGTTCTCTCGAACAAAAACAGCACACTCATATGTAGGGTAAGTATACTGTTCTCAGCAAAAACACGCCTACATGATTCCGTTTTCCTTAGGTTAAATACACAGCAGAGGCACATTTTCTGCAACCGGAACACTCCCAGAGCTCCAACCGACATGCCCCAAAGTATCACACCATACCGAAATTGCGTGTGTATACATATATGCATAATAAGCACAGAGATCAGCACTAATGTCAATCAAAGAAGTCAACACCCGCAGAGCGTAAGAGAATGATGATATTTTTGTGGATAAATTGCTGATATGCTTCTTCCAATTCAACTGAAAATCCAGCGTCACACCCAGGAATTTCACCTGCTCGCTGTTATATTGTATTGATCTAGGCCTAAAGGACATGAGGTTTGTTTTTTCAATATTTAACTTCAAATCGTTCTTCCGAAACCAGGATTCGTATATTAGAGTTGACTTCACCTCCTCATCCAAATCCTCCTTTGTACTCACAATAACTGAACTGTCATCACCAAACAAAACGGGTGGATATATTGAAATACCAGCAAGATCATTGACGTAGATGAGGAGAGCAGCGGTCCCAATATCGAGCCCTGGGGAACTCCGCCCAGATATTACGGATCAAACGACAAATGTAGCATTTCAATTGCCATTACAGCCAGAAGCTTCAGATGACAACTTGTCAGAGCCTCAAGAAACTCTGGAACATAGTACTTCATCTGATAAAAGAAAAATCCATCGTAATAAAAAAACGAATAATTTCAGGAGAATCTTCAGAAGAAAAACTTAAATATTTTATCGAAGGATACCGATTACGATAAAAGCTCTCTTTATTGTTTGCTTCCAATATTTAAACGCCCAACTCCTCAACAGAATACCAAAGTTCGCATTCAAATTCAACAGATTTTATACGAAATTGAGTTTGATACACCTGCCTATACATTTCAATCAAGTAAATATGCTCTTTCTCGACCAGGATCAGATTTATCTGTGCAAAGTGAGGAGTTTTCTACTCAATATATGAACTTAACATAATTTATGATATAGATATTAGTTTCATTATTTGTATTGTGCTTATATTATTCAAGAAATAATAAAGAGAGTGTTACTTACCTCATAGCTAAACGTTCTCTCGTTGAAATACTTTTTCTATAGTTTGTATTTTCTTTCTTTATTTTGTTCTCCACTAGAACGTGAAGCAGTCTAATTTGCTCTTTTGTCATAGAGTGAATGTACCCGTTATTCGGCCGGCACTATGGATATATATTTGATTAGAATAACAAATTTTCTTGTCTAAGGCAAGAATTTTAATCATTTTAAGTAGTCTATATTTCCGCCCTATTTAAAAGAAAATGCGCAGGCACATGGCAAACACCCGAACTACACGAAATTTTACAAACAGTAACAAACTGTGAAGTGAATGGTGTTGTTCGCTAGGTCTCATTTTATTAGTAATCGGATACATTGAAAATAGTAAGTAATTTCCTAAATTTTTAATCAAATGCATGTTTGACTCCAGCGATATAGCGTATGTACGTTAAAAACATATCTAACCGGTTGTATATCGAAAATAGGCGATTTTCTACAAAATATAAGACTACCGGATAACTGGTTTGCTACATGCCATTCAACTTTTAGATGGAACACTCTGTATATTGTTTTAGAAACGAATAGGCCATTTAATTACAAATTCAAAAATTTATAGTTGTATGCATTTATTATGATTATCTATCAATATATCATTTACAATAAAAGATTATACGATGTTGTTAGTACTCGTAATTAAGATCTTAGTGGCCTAAGAAAACAAAAGTAGAGCTCTGATAAACAACAACTGTAGCTGTTAAACGAGAAAGTGTGGTGTTTGCAGTAGTTTGTACTCAAAATGGTGCAATTAAATGACAGTGAACGCGTTAAAGTTTTAATAATAGATGATAGGCAGCGATCCTACGGCGAAGTATGTAATTTATTTAATGGTATACATCCAAATCGACAACCAATAACGCGTTCTTTAGTTTACAAGACGCTACAACGGTTCCGCAACAGCGGTATAATATTATTTATAGATTTATTATTTATAGATTTATTATTTATAGATGGACATAAAAGTCACATGACATTACCCTTGAGTAAACTCAAACTAAAACTAAAACAAAATACTACTCATATACTTTAGCCGTCAAATGTTAGCGTTTTCAGACCGCTGAAGCAAGAATGGAGGAATACTGTACGAAAATGGCAGAGTAGGTCAGTAAACAGTTATGCCGTTATAAACAGAGTTAGTTTTTGTTCAGTCTTTTAAGAAACCTTGAGTGTGAGAAATATGACCGATTGTATCAGAAATGGGTTTCGAAAATGTGGTATCTTTCCTCTCAGCCCGGATAATGTTGACTTTAGCAAATGTGTTAAGAACGCGTTAGAAAAGCATCAATGATAAAAAAATATATTTGAAACCACTATGTCAACAAATGATTTTAAGTCAGCGAAAAAGTTATAAAAGCGATTGAAAATCGTCTATATGAACATCCACTTAACGGACACCTCTATTTAGCAGATACTTGTGAATTCCCCGAATGTGTTACATTAACCTTATATATAACAGTTACCTCTATTTAGCGGACACTCTAAATAATGGACGCGGACAGCATATTGTGTTACGAATAACAAAAATGCATAAGAATGTACATACCTCTAATTACTGGACAGTATTTTTACATATGTATGTATACATAATTCAAATACTGAAAAAACATCTGGTAAACAGAATATAGACATGATCCCATCTAAGAAAACCATAAAATAGTCCCTTTGTATTAGGCGACAAAAGCGTCTCCCGGTCTTGATTTATGAATAGTCAGGTTTTGTACTTCAATACATAATGATTATGATAGTTTAAATTTGTTTCCTGTCCTGTGAAGTTCATTGTGATCGCTGTTAAAAATAATGTCTTGTAAACGCAAACGTTTAACATTAGAAAAAAAATTATAAAGTATGCCGAAAGATCCAAACTTTCGGTTAGATTATTAGCTGATGAATTTGCGGTTGGTAAATCTCAGATTGCAGATTTATTGAAAAACAAAGAGAATTTATTAAGAGAATTAGAGATCGGTAATAATATTAAAATGAAGAACAAAAAATTAAAAACTGGAAACGAATCCATTAATGAAGTTGTTTATCACTGGTTTTGTAATGTGCGGAATAAAGGTATGTATTTACTGTACCTATCTACGTATTTAATAATGTATTATTTTTTAAACAACTTATTTAAATAAGTTTTCTGTATCTATTTTTAATAACTTCTAAACTTTTGATTTCTTTAACTCTAGGCATCCCAGTAAGTGGACCTGTTATAAAAGAAAAAGCTTTGGAGGCTGCTACTTTGCTGAATATTAAGCAATTCAAAGCATCAAATGCCTGGCTTGAAAAATTTCTTAAGAGACATAATATTACGTTCAAGAACATATGTGGCGAAAGCGCAAAGGTAGATGGTGATTTGGTAGCTAATTGGAAAAATAGATTGCCAGATATATTGGCAAATTATGGCCCTAGAAATATTTATAATTTAGATGAAACCGGTTTATTTTTAGAGCGCTACCAACAAAAACTTTTTCACTGAAAGGTGATAAATATAGCGGTGGAAAAGCGGCGAAAGAACGCTTAACAGTAATGTTATGCACAAACATGGAAGGGGAGAAAGAGCCGCCATTAGTAATCGGAAAATATAAAAAACCGCGATGCTTTAAGGATACCAATATTGAGAAGCTTCCACTAACTTGGACACATAACAGAAAAGCGTGGATGACCAGACAAATAATGAACGAATGGCTTCAGAAATTCGACAGGAAAATGGCGATCCAAAACCGAAAGATCTTATTAGTTTTGGATAACGCTACTCACTCGAGGCCGTACAGTTGGGAAACATAAAATTATTTCCCTTGTTAATGCATTAATCTGGATCGTGGCAGCATGGAATAAAGTGACCCCAATAACAATTAGAAACTGTTTTCTAAAATCAGGCTTTTGTCAAGGAGTAGAGGAACTGGAAGATGTTGATGATGACGATATATCGCTTATGCAATTAATCTCTGATAGATCATTAGTTGATAAAGATGTTTTGGATACAATTGACGACGTCTTATTAACTGAAGGTGATACTGAATTAAGCATTAGTGATTGCTTCAATAACATTTTTTCAACCAACGAAGAAAGCGACAAACAAGAAGAGGAAGAGGCACAGTGTGTAACTACAATTAAAAGCTACAAAGAAGCAGTTACCAAATTAAAAGATTTAGAGAACTTTTTTACCGTAAAAGAGGATCTAAATGAGGTTCAATCTATTTCTCAATTAATCACTAAAATTGAAAGTAAAATACTGAATATAAAATTTGCTTCTAAACAAAGTAAAATTACGGATTATTTGTAGAGCTAATATTTTTTTTATATGTAAATTGTACCATTTAAAAATAAATTCTCTCTTAATAGTTTTACTTCTTTATTTGAAATTTAAGTCAATACACTCAAAATTAGAAATTACAAAAATTGTAATGCAATGTACCACAAACGATCTTAAATAATAATTATTAACTTAATACATATCTTAAAACAGTTAAATACATACCACTTTCGATTTGCCATTCATGTAGGTATGAATCTAAGGATGTTACCAAAACTATTTAACGGATACCTCTAAATAGCGGACACTTTTTACTTTTCCTGAAGGCGTCCGTTAAATAGAGGTTCTCTACTTAAGGGACACCGCCAAATAGCGGACACTTTTTACTTCCCCACGGGTTTCCGTTAAGTATGAAAAATAATTCAGAAAACAGCAGTATCAATTTGGATGATACAATAGCTGATGACGGAGCGATAGTTTCTATGGATGCTGTAAATGTTTTACCAGTAATTTTCTTGTCTGAAGCTGAAACAAATTCTAGTCATATTTTAGACGATACAAGTCTTATCGCTGCTATGACAACTTCTGAAACACAATACTGTTCGTCTGAACCACATCCCAGGAAGCACAGTGTCGTCTATTGCACGACATTTAGACGTACATTTTTATCACCATTCACGTCATTCTGACGGTCAAATAGACGTATAAGTGACCCTAAATTGACGACAGTTTATCACATCTAAAATGACGTCATTCGCTGACTTCAAAATGACGCCCGACGTTAAAAGACGTCACAAACTAACGTCAATATAACCTCAAAATGCCTTCCCATCGGCGTCAATTTAATTTTTCATTAAAAACACTTTGTAATTCCTCTTTATTTGTATAAATAAATCACAACATTTGGAATAAAATTTTTTTATTAGAAAAATGCCTATGCAAAATACAAAATAGTATATGTATAAACATAGTAGTATTAGGTATTTGGTACTTGACTGACAGAACAGTAGATGTATGAAAAATATATTTAGTGTGGCAATTATACTAACACTACAATCTATATTAAAAACAATATTAATTAGTGCATTAATCAATTAATATCAGAGATCAAATTGATCGCATGTATAATGCACCAATGAGAATGAAACCCATGAACTCTTATTTTCTGAAGGGAATGCAATTACTTTATCAAGAGAACATATTTCAAGGGTAGATGATAATTTTTTAATACTTTGGAGTTTCAGGGTACGTATACGAGTTGAAGAATTTACCGATGATAAATGTATTTTATTGACTGAGAATAATGTTTTGCACTTGGACTACTTTATCATCGGATTTATTTTATATTTTTATTGTTACTAGGGCGTTTTGAAAAAAAAAGAACATAGAGGACGAGAATTTAGTTGCAAATATGGATGACGCAGTTTGGATGGAAATTAAGAAAATTATAGAGCCGCTAATTAATAAATCTGATAGATTATCATATAACGTAACAACTAACCAAGCAGAAAGGTAAATTGCCAATATTTGCTAATAACACCCATTTATTTCCATATATATTACAGATATACATATGTCACTAATTGCTAAATGTACGGGGGGAAAAGAGTAAATTTTTCTAAGAGGTGCTCACGGGGCGTATGCGGCAGCTATTTCGCATTCCCATGGTCCTGGATGGCATAAAAACACTTGGCGAGGTACAGTAGGCAAATACTTTAACATTCTTTGCGAAAAAAGAAATCGAATTTACAAGGAGATGCAGGGAAAATCGTCGAGGAAAAGAAAACGGACGTCTCCTGTATCTGATATACATTATGGACCTAATGCTTCTATCCCGAATATTGACACAGTAGAAATGAATAAAAAGACAGAACTATTTTTAAATACTCTAAACGCTAACAGCTACTGGAAGGAATTACGCAAAAGTTACCTAACAGTATTCAATTTTGGGCAAGTCATAAAACGGAAAGCAGATACCCACTGTCACAATCTTGTAAAAAGATTATCATATACGAGTAAAGAAATCCTGTCACCTGCTATACTCTTTGGGCGTACTCATGAACAAGTTGCCATAGACAAATACGAATCATCAACCGATACTGAGGTTCGAAGATGCAGCTTCTTTATAGATGAAGATAACCCATTCCTTGGAGCATCTCCTGACGGACT
This sequence comes from Holotrichia oblita, assembly GCA_023690525.1. Classification (NCBI taxonomy): domain Eukaryota; kingdom Metazoa; phylum Arthropoda; class Insecta; order Coleoptera; family Scarabaeidae; genus Holotrichia; species Holotrichia oblita. The sequence continues at coordinate 68,724,089 of CM043023.1, forward strand.
TGCGGGCAAGAATGGATTAATAGAAGTCAAATGTTTATATTGAGTGAATAAACTAATGGATAATCAGAAAAAGAATGTTGGCTATAACATACGCGACAGCCAAATTCAGTAAGTAGTTTCGCCAAAGCAAGTTATTGAAGTTAATTGTAATGTTATTTTTAGGCTTAAAAGGAATCTATTACTACCAAATACAGGGCCAGTTAAACATCACAAAGGCGTTTTGTGATTTTATTATTTTGACTAACGATAGAGAACTGTGGCATGAACAAATGTTACCAAAGCTGCAATCTTTTTATAAACAGTGTATATTACCGGAAATAATAGATGGAAGGGTACCGAGAGGAATGAAAATCCGAAATCCGAAAGACCCACATTAATTTAATCAAAATAAGTTCCATATTGCTTCTATCTATAATCCCATATATAATTCTATACACAGAATGCGCATTTATTGCTCTCTTGTAGTTCCTTTTCTATTCAATATTTAAACCTTTGCTTCGCTATTGGAAACTAGGAGAATGAAGTAATTGTAATAAATTTCGTTTTGTGTAATTAAGCATATACAAATTAAGAAGTTTTCATGAATTTTAATGCACCATCTCCAATTTGTTTGGTGTTCGCTGTTCTTGGTGTTTTTAACAATGTTTTGGAATTTAAAAGTAACTCAAGACGATGATGTTGCAAAATATGTAACAAACTTGTGACAGCGGAATATGGAATGCTAAAGCCAATAGCCCACTGCCTCAAATTTGAATTTAAGGATGGTATGGTACTTACCTGATTGAAGTTATTGTTATCATCAAGAAAATCAGTTGTATGCAAATTGCCAACGACGTCAGTTTGAGGAGCGAGTAGTTCATTTTTAATAGTTTGACTAGTTTTAAGAAGTAAATTATTCATCTGAAGTGGTTCTTTCAATAAAGTAGCTGTTGTTTTATCAGATTCAATTTGGATTGCATTGCTCTCAAGATTAGTATTGTTTTACATGGTGACTGAACTGTTTGAGCAACTTTGTGATAAAATTGTCTCTTACTTACAATGGGTTTGAGCTTAGATTTCTTAATTCTGCCTATCATGTGGATTACGTTTCTTCAACCGCTCCTGTATGCTTTAACCAGACTTTCATAGCATCTTCTACTTCCTTGTCAGTTGATGTAGGGGGCTGTGTTTGACAGCAGCTTTAATGAACAAGATCATTTTAAAATGTGTAAATCATGACAGTCATTTTACTTACCCACAATTAAATTTTTCAGTGCCAAATCAGAAAATGCCCGCTTTTGGGTTCGTTGTTCATAATAATTAAACGTCACACTAACAGAATCTGCCACGAGATGCTTAAAAATTCTATTGGTTTTAGCAGTAGTGGTATCGCCGCCCAAAAATCCCAAATATGATGCTAGAAATAGGTGTATGAAATGGGGATCACCACAAATAACTAGGTATATCTACCAAAGAGACAAATAGGAGTGTGGCGAAGACAGGATGAAGGCTGCCCAAAGCCAAAACCCGTCCCTCAGCCCGAAAAGTGCTTGCAACTGTTTTCTTTGACTCAAGGGAGTTTTACTCATTGATTTTCTTCACAATCAACGAACAGTGAATGCGACTTACTATTCTGAGTTGTTACAGGCGACAAAAATCGCGTATCGAAGCAAACGACGGGGTATGCCCGTTCGAGACGTCATCATCCTTCATGACAACGCCAGGTCACACACTGCAGTTTTGACAACGGATAAATTGGAAGAAACGCGCTGGGAAACCCTCGGCCACCCGCCTTATAGCCCTGACTTGTCACCCTGAGATTATTTTTTGTTTGCGCCCTTGAAAGAATCACTTGGAGGCAAAAGATGTGAAAGCAATGAAGAAGTAGAGGAGTATGTGTTCAATAGTTCTTAATGAAAATTTGAAAGGAATATTGGGCATGCCTATAATAAGTGTGCTATGTGTTTTATTATTTTGCTTGTGAATCCAAGTAAGTATTTGGTGATTTTGTTCCTTCACCTTTGATACCAGAACTATGAGTTTATCTTAAAATTATGATCAAATAAGAAAATAATATATACATCACATTTAAATATTCAAACCTGTTATATCTAAATGGTTTCTGTTGGTCAATGTGGAACCGAATGACAAACTTGGAGAGTGTGAATTGGACGTGCTTGGCTGTATCTGAGCCAGCGTTCCAGCTTGTTCTGTAAAAAATGTTATTGATAACATATGATTAGAAGAATCATATTTAAAATCATATAAAATATAAAGTAAGTAAGAAAATAATATATACATCATATTTAAGGTAAATGTACTAGTAGTTGACACTGCACTAGTAGTTGACACTTTCTCCGTTGACCCCATAAAATAAGCTTTCTGTATTGTTTTGTGAAACTTTCAAAGCGTCACAGTATACGACGGCCATTTGTAGGTTTACTCCAGAATGCCGCGGAATAGTGTTCGCGCCAAATCACTATCACGTACGATTGCCGTCACGAAGCCACCCGTGTGCTTGTGCGGCCAGTGTTGTGCAAATACAAGTGGTAAGAAGATACGTTTTAGACAAATTGTTTTGTTGATTTAAGTATCGAATTATTGAAACTTCAGAGTTGTAATTGTGTTGGATGGCCTTACTACTAGCGGTTCTTAATCGTATCAAATTCGTTGTAACCTCCAAATTGTTTTTACGCATGGTGTCAAACACTAATACAAAAAAGGAAGTTTTCTAGTAATTGACACAAGTGTCAACTACTACCACTTCACATAGAACTTCACATATGAACCTTTTCATGGTATAATATAAGTGGCAATCGTTATGTTTTGCTTCTGTTTGAATAACACGGCAATATGTTCCCTGTATCTAGAAGATGACACCATGTCAACTACTAGCATTCTAGAGATGTCAAGTACTGAAATCTCAATTTTACTTTCAAGATGCCTCCTATAAAAGGGCACATGTTCAGATATACTGTAGATGATATGGGAAAGGCTATTGAGGAGGTTCTGCAAGACCGGTCAGTTTCCACAACTGCTAAAAAATATGGCATACCTAGGGTAACATTATTATATAGGTCGAAGGGACAAACTCCACGACAGCGAAAAATGGGGCCCCAACCGTACCTTAAAAAGGAACAAGAAAATATCCTGGTTAAATGGATTACAGATGGATAAAGCTGGATTTCCGGTGCAGCATCATCAGCTTATGAGTAGTGTTCAGGTACCTACTTGAAACAATAATTCTTAGCAGCTTTTCAACTGCATATTGTTATGTTTTAGGTGATTATGAAGGAATTAAACCAAACGAATCCTTTTAGGGATGACAAACCAGGAAGAACATGGCTTACCAGTTTCTTAAAAAGAAACCCTGAAGTAAGTACCAGGATCGCACAAAACCTCACTTCAACAAGAGCGGCAGTGAAACAGGAAGCCATGTTTGCAAGAAAAAGATTGAGAAGAAGTTTTGAAAGACCCAAGTCGCGTTTTCAATGCTGACGAGACGGCATTCTTTGTCAATCCAAAAGGAAGTAGGGTATTAGCAAGAAAAGGTGATAAAACAGTTTATCAACACATAAACCCTGATGAGAAAGAATGCTTTACGGTTCTCATAACAGGAAATGCTGCCGATGATTTGGCTCCACCAATGGTGGTATTTAAATATGTAAGGATCCCTAAAGAGCTATCACTTAGTGTTCCTGAACAATGGGGTATCGGGAAAGCGGGAGACGTTTTACGAGTTCATCACAAACATTTTTGGCAAATGGTTGATAGAGAAACAAATCACGCGGCCAGTAATTCTATTCATAGATGGTCACTCGTCACATCTCACGCTACATACTAGTAAATTTTGTGCCGACAACAATATTATTTTGGTGGCTCTTTACCCTAATGCCACACATTTAATGCAACCTATGGATGTAGCTGTTTTTCAGGCTTTAAAAGGGGGCTGGAAAGACGCCGTACACCAGTGGCGGTTTGATAATCACAATTATCCCATTTTAAGAAAAACTCACTTCTGTCCGCTTTTAAAAAAAGTTAGGGAAAAAAGCTACAGGAAAAAGTGGGACAATCAATTTTAAAAACGGATTCCGTAAATGTAGTTTAGTTCCATGGAATGTTAATGCTATTAGCTTTCCCGATGAAAAAGTAGTCATTTCGAAGAAAGAGGACGAACTTCAGGAGATGAAAAAAGGGAAATATTTTTGGAAAAATACATTGAACCGGACAAACTCATCTTGTTTACAACAAGTGTAGATTGGAATGGTGATATTCAAGATTTATCTTTCTATAATTTCTATAAACATGTTTGCGCCAAATGCGATATTCTGGAAAATGACATAAAAAGATTTAAATCTAAGAGAACTATTGAAGATACAGAAGAACAACCAGCTAACTTAACTGCTGAAGACGCTATCAGTATTAACAACGAAGATGCTAATCAACTCAATGGAGATACTAATTGTGGGAATCTAGATGAAAACCATGTGCATCAGTCATGCACAAATAAGCAAACAAATGGAGAAAACGAACATTCTGGAAAAAATATATCTGAAATACTGGGAGAAACTGTGCTACAAACAGGCATAAACGCTGCAATTTTGAACCACTATAATCGTCCAACCAAAGAAAATTATCAAGACGAACAATTAGATGAAATTATACCTTCTCCATTTAAACGCGTCCTGTTTTGGCCGGGACCCAAACCGTCATCCGCAAAAAAGAAGGTGGAGAAAGTAGCGGCTGTTGCCACCTCAAAAGCTTGGCAAAGCTACCACGAAAGCAAAGAAAATTAAGTTAGTGGAAGAAAAAAGCTGAAGAAAGACGAAAGAAAAAAGAAGAAAATGATATCATAAAACAACAAAGGCAAGAGAGAAAGAAGCAGAAAGTGATTAACCCTACAGTACCCGTATACGGTCTAGGAGACCGATGCGCTACTAAACCAATTTTTTTGAAACTGCCGCCATCGTCACATCACTGTCCATTCGTGTAGCTTCACGAATCGGGTTTCTTGTCATCAGTGTGGTTCGACGTTTAGAAGCGATTAGTCGTTTGTGCTGCATTTGTGGTTTGGGTCCGTGAGACCGAAACGGGTAGTGGCGTTCTAACATTTTTACATTACAATTAGAGGTGTATCTTGAAAGTGAGTATACTTATTTTTAGTTTTCTTTTAATTTGTTATTGTTTTTTTTGTATCACAATATTAAACTAAATATACAATCTTATTAACAAAAAATTTTAAACTCAGTCTTTTTTATTTTAGTCATGGGGGATTATGAAAGAGAGACGGAGAGACTCCAAAAATTGATGAGCGAAGTTCTGTCTGAATTAGATCAGACGAATGATAATGAAGACGTCGATGACATGACGGATTCTGATGAAGATTATTTGGAGACGAGAGCAAGTGGTTCTGATACAGAGCAGGAGATTTTGGATACTGAAAGTACGGAGGAAATGGAGAAAGAAGTAGAAACAGATGCGGAGACTTGTCCAAACGTGTTTACAGGAAAGGACAACACTACTACCTGGAACAAGATGGTTCGAAATAAAAAAGTACGAATAAGAGCAGAAAATATAGTGAAACGTTTGCCGATATCGAGCTTGCCAACAAGATCCCTAAAATACCCACATGAAATATGGAAGTATTTTATCAATGATCAAATGCTAAATCTGATCCTTGATAACACAAATAAATTTATACGTTCCATAGCACGAAACTATTCGCGCGAGAGCGATGCTCGACCGACAGATATTACGGAAATTCAGGCTCTATTAGGGTTGCTATACTATGCTGGTATGTTGAAAGCTAACCATCTAAATACAAAAGAGCTCTGGGCCACTGATGGTTCACGCGTGGAAATTTTCCGCCTAACAATGTCTTTGAATCGTTTTCAGTTTCTTTTGAGTTCCTTACGATTCGACGATAAAAATACTCGTCTTCAAAGAAGAGAGATAGATAAATTAGCCCCAATTAGAGAATTCTTCGATCTGTTTGTGGAAAATTGCAAAGAGGTTACAGTATGTCGGAGTTCGTCACAATTGACGAAAAGTTAGAAGGATTTCGTGGACGCTATGGTTTCCGGCAGTATATTCCTTCAAAGCCGAACAAATATGGAATCAAAATTTTTGCTTTGTCGGACTCGAGCCTATTTTATACTGCTAATTTAGAAGTGTATGTGGGTAACCAACCCAATGGTCCATTCCAGCTTAGCAACAAACCGGAGGATATTGTAATGAGACTGTGTAAGCCCATCTACAATTCTGGCCGTAATTTAACAGTGGATAATTGGTTCACTAGCAGAACTTTAGTAAATAAACTGCTTGAAAAAAAAATATCCACCATCGGAACGATTAGAAAAAATAAGAAGGAACTTCCGAATGCTTTTTCGAATCCCGTAAAACGCCCACCCAAAAGTAGCATGTTTGCGTTTAGAAAAGAGTGCACACTAGTGTCCTATATTCCAAGAAAAAACAAAAATGTCTTGTTGGTTTCCAGTTTACACCACGACGATGCTATTAATTTGGCGACTGGCAAGCCAGAAATCATCACTGAATATAATAGGACAAAAGGTGGTGTAGATATGGTGGACCGGTTGTGCTCAAATTATAATTGTGCCCGTAGTACTCGACGATGGCCAATGGTAGTTTTTTACTCAAGCCTGAATGTTGCAGCTATTAATTCCTATGTAGTATATATTTCAAATAATTCCAATACAGACAATAAGCCAGTTGCACGTAGACATTTCATCAAGGAACTTTCTATGGAGATGGTCAAACCACATCTACTACAACGTTTGAGTTTGCAGAGAATTTCTCGACCGATGAAAGCTCGTATTCGGGAAATCTGTGGTGTAGAAGAATCAGCCGATCCAGGTGGAGAACCGTTGCAAGAAAGGGGCAGATGCTACTACTGTGACAGCAAGAGAAATAGAAAAACTCGCTACTTTTGTAAAAAATGCAACAGGTTTATGTGCCTAGAACATATAACGATAGTGTGTGATTGTTGTTATGAAAAATTTACAACTGAGTAAATATTTCACCTATTCTAGGTGCATTTTAGTAACTTGTTTCGTTCAAAATTATTTTTTTCTTGTATATCATTTTATTGTTGTGTTTAGCATTATAATATGTATTAGTTTTCGATGTAAATAAATCTTATAAAACATCATTCTTGCATTTAGTAACTTATTTAATATAATATTACTATTACAGTTTGAATATTTCGCCTTTAAAATATCATCGGTCCCAGAGACCGAAACGGGTTCTGACGTTTGGGAAATTCGAACGGGTACTGTAGGGTTAGAATAGGAATAGAAGGAAGGAATAGAAGAAACATGAAGCTATAAACAGGAACAATGACTATTCTTCAAGCAGTGACAATGAATCGTAGGTTGAATCGGGAGACAGTCTTGACGATGTATCTGGAGAAGAATTTGAATTTGAAAGTAATTTGGAAGATACCACTGCTTATAGAGAAGGTGATTACATACTTGTCAAATTTCCTGGCAAAAAAGAGAGCATAAATATGCTTGCATTATTTAAAGGATTTTTGAAACCTCTGAAGCCGAAGTTCTTAGTATGAACTATACCGATAGTAGTAAAACTGTCTTTAAAATAAATGATACAGATGTCAGTGTTATAAGATATGATCAGATATTGAAGAAATTGCCACAACCAAAAATAATTATTTCTGGAGAGAGGCTGAAATACAATTTTCCTAAATCAATTGAGGTTGATGGTTAACATTAGTTTTGGTGTCCATTATGTATTCTGTAATACCTACATTTATCTTGTTAACAGTTTCTATAGTTTTGAGAAAATAAATCGTTGTTGTTCATAATAGTTTGTTTCATTTCGATGTCAATTACTAACACTTCTACATGTCAACTAATAGAGGTTTTTATTTTTTAAGTGTCAACTACTGACAAATATTCTGCAGTTTTCGTAAATTTAATAAAAAAATTCTTTTGCGTATTTTCACAAAATATTTGATCGTCTCATGTTGCTAGTGAATTGAACTATCCCAATGTATATCATTCTTTGTGAAAACTGTAATAGTAGATTTATAACATAAGAAGACGTAAATTTTTCGTGTTATAGTGTCAACTACTAGTACATTTACCTTAAACCATTAATGCCTGGAAAACTTTTTGTTAAATTTTAATAACTTTGGTATATTTTTCTTGACTATAAGTCCCCTAAACTCAAAAATATGTTTTTATAAAAATTTCATTTTCAAATTTCGCGAAAAATAGTGTTCCCATATAGAGCCGCTAGACGGCTTCCTAACAAATCACAATGATATGCACAAAAGTGATTAAAAATATGTTATCTTTATTAACAGCAGCTATATAATTTTAAATATTTTATTTACTAAAAATATCATATGGCAGTTTACGTTTTAGTGTTAAAGTCCTTGAAACAGTAATACACAACCCTAAGTCACATTTGCAGCACATTGTACGTCCTCTGCTATCACAGTTATTTCCGGCGCATCTTCTCCTTTTATTATTAGGTACCTATTTGAATTACATAATTACCGATATTGCTAAATTTTAATTCATCTCTCAGTGTAGGAGGCCTGTCAGTCGACTTTGGAAGATTTTTAAATTTGGTTAAATATTCCTAAAATATAAAAATTACATTCAACCAAGTGACGCTTAGGCAAATTACAGAAAATTGCGCTTTAACTCGCCTAAATTGTAGCTGTACTACAACTCGTTTAGTTTTCTTACACATCTGTCATGCATTATGAACAGAAGCGTCTAATAAATAGGCAAATATCGGCCAATACATTTGTTTTGCCTCTGATTCCGACCCGATAACTGAAATACAAGGAAAGTAATATTGTTGTTATATTCTAGTACTGCATGTGGTCTTGTAATAGGAACTTTTTTCTTTTCAACGCGAGAATACCGTTCAACCATTTTCAAAGACTCCACTCCAAATGAAGTGCTGGCAACTGTGACAACGCTATTGTCCATCCAGCGACTATACTGGATTCCACTGCTTTTGTTAATAGCTGAAGATAATGTTCCTCTTCGTTGTTTTTTTCATAAGTGCTTTAAGAGTAATTGGGCAATTGTTCGGAATACGATTCTCACGTATAGTTCCTGTCACATTGTATCCGTTTTGTTTTAGCGTATACAGAACATTAACTCCAGTAAAAAGATTGTCTATAAATAAATTATAGCTATTATATTTATTGCTATTGTTCAAGTCTTCAAGCATTTGCACTAAAAGCGCCGCTGCTGTTCCAAATAGAGTGTCATAAATATTATTTGCCTTTGGATTTTTTCCTTGATATATTTCAAAGTTTACTAAATAGCCGCCCGGCTTGTTTAGGCACCAAACTTTGTACCTAAACCTAATAGGTTTGCCACGGATGAATTGCTTGCATCCGTGGCGTCCATAATATCTTATCACTGATTCATCGTATGACAAATCTGGTTCAGGTACATAGTGCTCAAGAAACTTATTTTTTTAATAATCAGTTACAGTTAAGCTTGTACAATGTATCTGCTGGATCTATGGTAGAGTTGTCTGTAAAATGAATAAACCGGCATATTTGCAAGAATCGATCTCTTCTCATTGCTTCGAATACCATTTCATTACGCAATGTTATTGATAACGTATAATTAAAAGACTGTTGTAACATTGGTCCGTATTCGCTTTACAGGAGGAGGACTTATTGGCAGTAATAATTCTTCTTCTTTGTCGCCCTCTTCATCTGTCGATTAATCATATAGTCTCCTTGCTTTCAAGTATCTCCTTTTTGGCCTGTCACTTGCAATGCAAGCATGGGTAATATCCCACGTCACTTTCCAAATTTGATGTAAATTCAGCGTCTTTAATTTTCTGTTTTGTCTTCAGAAGGTCGTCTGTAATTTTAAACTTCAACGTAACGATAATAATAAACTAACAATAATAATACCACTGTAGTAAAATATTCGGGAAATCCTATACAACTTCCACGTGTTCTCAACTGCCGGTTCACCTAACCTCAACACTTTATCAAATCGATGTTCCTCCTTATATGGAGGCCGAAAAACTTCTCTTTTCATAGACGTAATCCAGCAAGAGTTAACAATGGCCAAACCGCCTTCGTCGCCGTCTTGATTCGTATCGAATTGAACAATAACATATGCCATAATAATAAAAAGAAATTCGACTTCTACGTACCACAATCAATGGTAAAATCCGATGAATTGGAATAGACGGGATTCAGGCGCAGGTGCGCCACTTAGTTGGAACCCAAGCAAATAATTTAGTAGCGGTAATATTGACTTTCAAAAAATCTTTTGAACATAAAACAGAAAACAACCAAAACATAATTATCGCAAGACAAACATTTTTTCCAATTAAATTAAGTTTCTAAAATTGTCTCTAAAAGTCCAAACTTGGTTTGGAATGTCGTAAGTTGTACGTTTAATACAGGAGGTCATATAAACGTCAAAACTGAGACGTCAATTTTACGTCCTAATATCCAATAAATGTCGTCAATTAGACGTTGTGTGCTACCTGGGATGTCCGGGCTGGTTTTCAATTACCATTGCAAACAACAGACGAATTAAACAATAACAGTATTACAAATAATCCAAACCCAATTAATATACCAACCGATAGATTAAAAGACAATATCACTACTAACACTAAAACTCCTGAGAAAGTAGTTACAGTTTCCAATACTACATTTTTTGATTCACCATTTACTCGTCATTTAACATTTCTTAAAGTAAAGTTACCTAGTGCGATATCCTGTAAGGAATGGAGACTATATTAGGAAAAAAAAGGACGAGGAGAAGAGGCAGAAAGTAGAGAAAGTATGAAAAAGAAAGGAACTAAAAGAACTGAATAAGACCCTCATTCACAAGAAAGTAAAGAAATTAAAATATTCAGCCGGATTGCATAATGTTGTATATTCATCCGGCCCATAAAAACTTTTTGTTGTTGTGAGGGTTGCTATAGATGGAGTGCTGCTTACGTTACTATCTATAGATGCATCAGAAGTCACAGACACCGTCGAAGCAACTGGACTCTCCTGCAAAACCAAGCATCCACTACATGTTTTGTTATATAAACAAAAAATTAATTTAACTGATGATGTCAAGTAACCTGTTTATTTAATTTACTTATTAGTTATGTAGTGTGTGTTTTAGAATATAACCCATACTATATCACGTCAAATATTTATGTACTATCCCTTCCGAATCATCCTATATATACATATAGGTACGAGACAAAGAAACCTGTCCGTTAGGTAATCATCCCATGTGATAAAGAATTAAAATACAAAAAGTAATTCAGAAATAATGTTTTAGGTACTTTGGCTATGTATAATTCCGTTTTATAGGGCAACTTCTTATATTAACTTAAGAATTACGGTAAATATAAGACATAACCTAACTTTTATAAATTATCACCATTAATTTACTTGAAAAATGTATTAGCCAGAATAAATAAAAATATAACCTAAATCCAGTTAAATTGAATAGAACCTCTTGTCCAAAATAACGAATATTTGAATTCGAATATTTTATCTGCTATACTTACAATAGGTACATATATAGTGCTCACCTGCCATTCCAAACTGTTCATCCGTCGATACTCTTTATATTTATTGATAAACTTTATTCGCCAACCTATTTTTGGTATTAATTCTTTTATTATATCACTGCTGAGTTGATCAAACGTATCGTCATCAATTTCGTTTTCTACAGTTAGGCACATGTAAATAATTGTATATAAGTATACATATTTACTAAAGTTCAATTCATAAACTGTAGTTATGATAGTAAAAAGCAACTTACCAACAAAGCTTTCTATTACCTTTTCTAAATTCCACTGTTTTAATATTTCCTTTACTTTATCCATCACTGCTAATGAAAACAAATTTTACGAGTTTATATTAATACGAGTAAGAAATCAGGTAAATTACCGTCTTACTTGAATATGAAAGCATATACCTATTATAAAAAAATAAAAAACCCACACAATACGAGCACGTTCTAGCAACTATTACCGACAATTCTAACGTGTTTTATCTTGTACCACAATGACTGCTTCACAAAATGCATCTGACGCCTAATCGCGCCTAATCGTACTAACCAATCAACACCCTTTTTACTCAACACGACCATATATGGAAGTATAAAAGATTTCTTTCTTTTGAATGTAAGAAAGTTTGAATTTAAGAATTACAAATAAAAAAATATTTATTTCATATTACCTTCCATATACTAATGTTGAAAACATCTTTTCTTTAAATCTACGCTAAAAAAAAATTCTTCAACTTAAAAATATATTTACTTGAACACAAAAGATAATTCAAAGAAATAATAAGGTGATATTTAAACATATCATATATTTAGTTTTACTAAATATTTATTTCAATCAAAAGAATACGCCTGAAAAAATAAATATCTTTGATTTAAAAAACTTTTTCTATCAGTGTAGGAATGAGTAAATGGCACATTCATAATATGTTAAAACGGCTTAAAATAAAACCTTCTAAGCCAGTTTTTAATCAACATTTGGAAAGAGGCGATGAAAGATAACGACTACTCTTTTTTTTATGGATGGCTGAGAAAATCATTACAAATGATAAAAGCTTTTATAAAAGAATTGTTTTCCGACGAAGCGACATTTTCTACTAATGGGATAGTTTCGTCGCAACATGTTAGATACTGGGACGACTTTAATCCGCATTTTAGAATTTTAAATCGGCGGCAATATTTTCAAAAGATTAACGTCTGGTGTGCTATAACATGTTCGTGAAATAAGAAAAAGTTTTGCTGAATTCCGAGCAAGAACTGAACTGTGTACGGAAAAGGGAGGAGGTTTATTTGAATAAAACTTTAATTATTTGTTCTCTGTTCTAACGACATTACTATTTAATTTTAATGAAAGGAAATATTGTAAAGATCGTGAAAATGCGTTCAGTAAATGCAAAGCAATTATAGCAAACACGTTTTTGACCATATTCACATTGACTTTTTGGGACCTTTTAAAGGTAAAACCTATTTAATCATCATTGATTCTTTTTCTAAATGGCCGGAGATCTATGAAATGCCAAAAACAGATTCTACATCAACAATTGCAAAATTACGTGATTGCTTCGCTCGATTCGGACTTCCAAACTCAATAGTTTCTGACAATGGCCAGCAGCTAGTCTAAGCGGAATTTGAACATTTTGGTGCAATGAATAAAATTTTACATGTTAAAGCTCCACCATATCATCCATCTACGAATGACGCCGCTGAAAATGGAGTTAAATCTTTCAAAACCGCAATAAATAAACTTCTCTGTGACGAAAATATTTCGCAAGATTTATCAACTCTAATAAGTAAGTATTTATTTTCTTATATAAATACGCCACATTGTGCCACAGGAGAAACACCTTTAAAACTAATGTTTTCAAGGAAACTTAAAACTATACTTGATTTTTTAACGGAATCTGCGAAACTTAATGCGCGGGAGAGACAATTAAGGTATCATCATGGTAGTAGGTTAGTTAATTTTGAAGTTGGCGAGCTAGTATATGTTCGATACTACCCCACCCAAAAATAACCTACTTGGGCGAATGCAGTAATTGAACAAAAACAAGGTACACAAAATTATTTATGTAAAGTAATTGACAGTAACTTGTTATGGAAAAGACATTTAGACCAAATCGTCCAAGTTGGCAAATTTTATAATAATTGTGATAAACTATTAGAAAATAATGATAACGATGTTAGAAATAGAGTTGTTAGTTTAGGAAACGAAAAGGAATGTGGAACGATTGCGATGCCAATAGTGAGAAGTGTGTTAGCTTCATCAAGTATTAGTTCGGAGTGTAAATCGAAAGACGAGACTAACATTGAAAATGGTGAATTAAATGTTACTTGTAATTCAGGTGATAAAGATTCAATTGTTTTATATAAGAATATAGAAAATAAGGATTCTCATGTTGTATTAAGTAGTCGACCTGGCCGACATATTAAACCACCAGATCGTTTGAACTTATAATTTATTACGTACTCCTAAGCTATATACGGAGGAGTGTAACATATAATTATGTCCGACGACATTCCATAACGACAAGGACAGCCGTCGCCTATGGTACTAGAAAGTATAGTTTCACCTAATTTAGATAAGCTTTGAAGTGTACTATATAAACCCAACTTTTTGTAAAAACCTTCAGTTCTTATTTGCAATTAGGCTAGAGAGCTCATTCCTTCTGTGAAATAAATATTTTTTTTAAGTATTTTCCACTGTTAAAATCTTTAACTATATGCATGTAGGTTGGCAATACGACTTAATATTCTATACCTAGTTACCTAGTAGTAGGTAATGTATTTAAAAAAACATGAATATAATTTAAAAGCTAATAAACATGTCATAATCATTAATTGTCATCTCTACTATTCTCAGAATATACTACAGAAGGCATATATGGCATTGAAGGGCCAGAAGATCTCCCTTTAGGCAGCAACGATGCGATACCAGTTGCTATAGGTAATAGAGTGGTTGCGGTAATGCAAAATCTGCAGCAAGCAAACGGGGTGCAGTATAATGAAGACATTTTGATATCTTTCGATATAGAGGTTGGTGCAATTAGGTGAATTTTGAAATATATCATAAAATTTCTACTTTTAGTTGACTATCGAGAGTGATGTGCTCTCTCCAATTCCAACCCCACCCATTACAAGTCCTAGCCCGTCATAAACTGCTTCAAACTCATCAACAACAGCTCCAGAGGCATCAACATCAAGTAAGACTGAAATAATTGTCAATAGCTACTTTATTTATTATTTGATGTTTTAGGAGGTCATAAAAAAAGCGCAACAGTGGAAAAAGCTGTACAGTATTTTACAACAATTGGAACAGAGCTCAATGAAATTGTGGGTTATATAAAGGACATTTTAAAAGAGATGCTGAAGGAAAGGCAGCAAAGCAATGCTCTATTGCAAGAGTTAATTACGGTATTGAAAGAAAAAATTTTTTTTATCTATTTTGTGTATTTCTTATATTTAAAACATTCTTTTTTTTTTATTATTATACGAATATTTTTTGATTTTATACTCAACATTACTTTCTATAAATATACTATTAGTACTGATTCCCTGATTTACTACCTATTTGTTAGCCTACCTTTATACTAATTTATATATATAGGCTGTCCCGGATTTTATTTTACAGGCTGTAACTCCACGCCCGGTATATTTACGATTAAATATTTCGAATAAAAGTTGCTTTACCTCTTAAAGTCTACGAAATGACAGACTCAGTTTTACATTTGCTTATCGACTTGAAGGACGTTTGAAGGTCAACTTTTGTTTTTTTAACGGAAACCTATATTTTTGAATGCAGCGTTATATTAACCAGAAAGATACAAATAGCTTTTGTTTGAATAGGTTTTTAAATACATTTGCAGTTCTTTTAATAAATACTGAAAAACTTGTCTGAGTACTACTGAGAAACATCTTTTGAACGAAAGGTATTTTACTAACTGTTTGACAATAAAATTTATTGTATTTATTGCAAATAATGGTAAACGTAAAAGGAAAATTCTTCAGACAAAAGCTATTTGTATCTTTCTCCTCTCCCTCCCATCTGCAACACAAGTACCTCGCCAGAAACGAAGAAGGTTTAGCGTCAGCAGCAGTAGCAGCTCGATAACAATGCCCAGTTTTCACTACAAGACTCTGAAGATAGGGAAACATTCAGCGATTTGGAAGAATAGGATGCTGATGCGAGGATTATACGAATTTTGCAAAATTATAATCAAAGAAATACGGTGGAGTTTCTTCGCGGAATAGCCCACAACTTCGAAATTGGCGACTGAAAAGGGAAAATATCTGCTAACTAGGAAGTTTTTTGACAAGGCTCTTGGTTCAGCCGCCTGTAGCGTACAAATCTACTTGACTATTGTATTTATCATATCAATAGATGTTGTACTTTCAGGCGTTCGTTCTACTTCTTCAGACATTATACTTTTACTTATATTTTATAACTTTTAAACGTCCCATTCCCTACATTTCAGTGATTTAATTTTTATGCAATGGTATACCAGTTCAAAATACATACCACTATAGGTAATGGGATGTTTTTAATGCTATGTTCCACATAAGGCATAAGTTCATTTATTAAGTCGATAGCCGCTTCTTTGATTAATAAAATTGGCTATAAATTCTATTTCATTTAATGAAAAAGGATCAGAAGTATCTCTTAGAATTCGCCTTTCAATTCTCAAATTTGATATTTTCCCTTTGATCTTCTCTTCTAAGCAACTCAACCACCAAAAATTGTGCGTATGGTCCTGCCATAACGCTATAAAAATAAATAGTATATATGTACACAACTTATGTTTAGCACGTTTACAAATAATTTACAAGAGTGTACATACACAATATAACCTCTACCTACTTGATTGAATGGAAACACGCAGTGACATAATGTGCTTCGATGTGGCTTCGATATTGCAAATACGACTGCAAGACCACTATCGGTGTCGCTAAATTCAAGCGAGATATCGAAATGTTGTGACGTATTGCGATATCACTATAATATGCAGAATGCGTCTATCGATATCGAAAACACGTCACAGTTAAGTTCGCGATATCGCTAACCGTTGCAGGATAGATCCCTAGGAGCCTTTCTGCAAATATAGCGACTAGCGATATCGCTACACCATAGCGATTCGACATGACGTCAACCATATTCGATGTCGCTATGAAATTTGAATTTGTCTTATCCCGCCAGCATTTTTCCGATCCCTATGTAGTTATCGCTACATGGTGCGCTAATCGTATAGGACTTGTTAAATTATAATCGACGATGCGTTTCCTATTAGGCCCGCGCACATGCTATGCGATCCCGCGTCATTCATGCATGTCATTTTTTGAGGTTAAGTAATAATTCTGTTAGCGGTTACGCACGTGGTGCAATATTTCGATTTTGTTGTTGACTTTTGCGTTATGGAAGAGATAATTAAAAAGTTTAATACCACGTGTAAATTTATAAGTTGTGTCAGTAAGAACGAGAGTGAATATGAAATAGATTTGCGAACAAAAGTAAATTCTCCAGACTACAATGAACAGTGTATGCAGTGGATAAGCAAGTTTTCTGCTGCTACAAACACGCAATGGATTGTTTCACAAAATTATGCAAACTTGCAGAGGCTTCACTATAGAAAGGATTTTGTTTGTCATCACAACAACAAAAAATAAAGGCCGCAAAAACGAAAGCACAAGGGAGCGAAACAAAAAGTGTCCTGGAAAAATCATATATAGAGTTAAAAAACACTAACTAAATACACTTTACTAAATACCGAGACCCTCTTTTGAAAGAAAACTTGAATGGAGTAATTGAGGTAGGTACATATTGTAAAAAAAAATGTTTTTTTTAACGACCACATACGAAAATGACAAAATCCGCACTCTTCAGTTCCATTAGAATGCTCTAAATATCACACGGAAAGTGAAACGTACAGGTGTGGGAAGCACTTTCCGTACCTGTGCTTTTTTTCCGCTGTGTATCAAGAATTGAGTTTTTTAAAGAACCAAAAGAACCCCGATTTTGTCATTTGTGCATGATCGTGGGAAAAATAATAGTGTACATTACTCGTTAGAAAGTGTCTTTCATATTTATACACTTGTTTGAAATTAATCACTTTCTACGCTAGTAATGTAAGATACACAAGGTGTCCCAATAGTGCATTCTCGGTTGATATCTTGATAATAGCTAACAATGAAGAAAAATTCAAATATTCAAATAGAAAAGAAGCAACACAGGATAACGTAAAATTATTTTCTACTGTACACAGAGGCTGGAAAAAAAGTTTTCGGACAAACGTATAATTTTTTTAAATGGAACGCCCTGTATATTATGACATTTTTGAAAGCTACGTTCAAAATTATGGAACTTTGGTTAAGTATGTCATATACCTAAGTTCAGTTGTTTTCAAGATATTCACGTTCGATAATTGACATTTTCACATTTTGATTGGCTGTAAAATCTAAACGCTTGAACATAGGGCAGAGCGGTTTGCGCATTCCTAATATTAATATTATAAATAACAGTCGTTATTCTATTGAAACAGATTCGCTATAAACATTCTCACCGAATTCATGTTGCGGAGGCGTACAGCTTTTTACGCACGTGAGTTGACGGAAGAAAAGTTTTATAAGTATTTTGAAGATGGGCTGTCGGCAAGTGAAGCAAAATCATTTCACAGATCTTCGCTAGTGGCAACTACACCTTTAAAAGAAATATGTGAAGTTCTTGCCAATGGTCACATTAATCCTATTGATCGTTCCATTTATCATTTGTACGAAACTTGGAGGTATGTGCTTTTTTCTCTAAAATTTCCCCAGTCATATACCACAATTTTTCCATATATTTATATTTATGTAGAGTGTGTAAAAATAAAAATATACAAAATTTTCTCAGAAAAAGGTTTTTAATAAAAATATTAATTTATTTTTAATTTTTCCTTGACCTTGGGTATAATAATATTTTCTTTTTTAGAAAAGAAAAGTAGATAGAGAAGTTTCTACAAAAAAAGGATTATTTCGAAGAAATTGGTGTCAATATAAGTATCCAAGAGGATCCTTTTTGCTGTGTACTCTTGACTCCATTGATGCAAAGAGCCCATAACATGCAGTTTTCGAGTGAAATTGTATTTGTAGATTCTAGCGGTTCCCGTGACCAAGGTGGTTCTTCAGTCACGTTCCTTTTTGGTGCTAGTAAAATCGGAGGTGTGCCGCTGGGCTGCATCATTCATAACTTTCAAACTGATGAAGTTTATAATTTATGTTTCAAGCAATTTCGTGATTTAATAGGGGCCGATGGATTTGACGGCAAAGGTTTTCCAGCCATATTTATGACGGATGACATTGACAAAGATAACTAAACGTAATTAAGATGATCGTGGAGCATTGACAAAGATCATAGAAGACACTTGATGCTTCTTTTCCGAGACGTGCTATATGCCCAAAATGAAATTGAATGTGAATTGAACAAGACGTCACTTTGCAAATATACTATTGCAAAAAAATACCAACTATTTCTAGATTATTTTAGCGATATGTGGAAGAGAAGACATGTATGGTGTCATCATTTTCGAAACCAGTATAGAACCAGAGGTCACAATACCAACAATATTGTTGAGGTATCCATAAGGATATTTAAAGATCAGGTGTTACAGAGATGCAAGGCCTTTAATGCAACCTCTTTAGCAGATTTTGTATGCTTCTCTTTAGAAGAGTTTTATAAACAAAAAATAATTTCATTTGCAAATGGTAGAGACATGAAGCTTCAACACTATTTTAAAAAGTTTTGTTATAAATCTGATCAATTAGAAGTAATAAAAAAACTGATACACTGTTTATGGTCTCATCTTCACAAGACAATAAGTTCACGTACACGGTCGACGTTGAGCTAGAGCAGTGCGATTGCCCTGCAGGAACAGGAGGTCAATTTTTGCACCTTTGTGCAGTTTATAAATCAGGTGTCAATTTGATCACCACATCTCATTTGTTGTTTCAAGATCGCGTTGAATTTGCTACTTTAGCAATGGGGAATAATGTTAACAGTTCGTTTTTTATGATTATGGATTTGAATTCCGATTCTTTACCAGAAGATCAGAAGGATTTTAATGAGCCTATGCAGTCTATACCTACAATCATTTGTCAGCCTTCTAACTCCAATGTCCAATCGTCTCAGGAGCATACGCAAGTATCAGAGGAAAATTGTACAAATGATAATATCACCGCAGAATATAGTGAAGAACTAAAGATCTTAGAAGAAAACTTTACAAAATTGCACCAATTTGCACAAGCCCATCCATCCAAACATATGCTTAAAACATAAAAGAACTGAATGTTAAAATTAGTAATATTGAACATGAACAGGGATTTTATGATATTTGTTCCGCTGTAACAAGAAAAAAACAAGGACGCCGAATCAAAGTATATACAACCAACTTCGATTGCACGTCGTGTAGAGAGAGGATACATGCAGGCTCTAGAGCAATACAAGCAGGCAGACCATCTAGTGCCGAAAAATTACGTAGAAAAGTAACAAAGAAGAAAAGGTCATCATTTCTAACATTTTGGCAAATCAACCGAATGCCAAAAGTCATTGAGTAACTTATTATGTAATAAAAGTTATTAACTCTGAAAGGCGTTTTATTAACCCATTTTATCCCAGTGGTGCGCCAACGCACCGCATATTTTAGAATTATTTTTTGTTAAATCCGGCTAAGATTTTCAATATCCGTTTACATGTGTGATTAGTATTAGTATTAGAAAACTCAATATACCCAAAACTGTTTTTTTATCTCTTATTTTATTTAAATATTTGTTGGTGCGTAAACGCACCACTGGCTTTATATATGAACCGAAACCAATTATTGCAGGTTTAGACAAGTTATAGAATGAAACTCGCAGATGCAGTATTCATTTGTTTCTTGTGCAGTGCGGTTGTAAGTTCATTTGAGTTAGTTAAACATGTCGTTTTCAAAGTATTTAACGCAAAAAGAGTTAGAAAGTGCTCTGGAGGAGATTGTGACGGGGATGGAATATAATAACGAAAATCGTAAGTACCCGTTTGTACATATGTATTTACATATTCTTACAAATATTATTGTATAAATAATATATTGTGTGAATAACGTAACATATTTATTTACAGAACATATCGACGCCGTTTATATTCCACCCGACGTGGATTTTCTGACTGACGAAGAAACTATGGATGATGAAAGTAATCTACGAGAAGCACAGGAGCCAAGTGATATAGTCGGAACTTTCGAGTTGCATGTGCCGAAGAATATAAAGTGTCTGGACCAGTCCAGCACTTTGTCTAGTACCGCATCTACACCTGATTTTGACTCATCAGATGATGAAACATTAGAATCCAAAAGAAGACGTATGTTGCCTGCAAACGACCACCAAGCGTCTCAAGTCAAATGGAAGAAGGGCCAGATTGAATATACTCACACACCTATATCCGAAGAATTTCGATCATGCGAGGAACTGAAAAATAAACTTTGGGGAAAATCCCCTCTTGAAATATTTTTTATGTTTTTCGATGACGAAGTGATTGATTTGATTTTAAATTTTTCACTAAAATATGCTCAAGCCAATAACCGTCATGAATTTTCATTATCAAAAAACGAACTTATAGGAATTTTACTTTTTTCTGGTTATCATTCGCTGCCACACATTCAACACTACTGGTCTACTGATGAAGACAAAGGAATCGATATTATCAAGAAGTGTATGAGCCGAAATAGATTTCAATCTATAAAACAGAACTTACATTTGTCTGACAATAATCTGTTGGATAAAAATGATAAATATGCATAAATTAGACCCTTTTTCGATGTTATAAATAAAAAAAATTTGCAATTTGGAATATTTGCATTCAACTTGTCCTTAGATGAGCAAATGGTTCCTTACTTTGGACGGCACTCGTGTAAAATGTTCATAAAGGGTAAGCCTGTCCGGCTTGGGTTTAAAGTTTGGTGCCTTTGTTCATTTACCGGGTATCTTTTTTATTCACTTCCATATAGTGGTTCAACAAACAATACCTATTCTGCTCTCGGTCTTGGTAGTGATGTTGTTATGGCGCTACTTTTTGTGATAGATAAACCAGTAAATCACCAAATATTTTTCGATAATTTCTTTTCATCTTTTAAACTTTTTGTACATTTGAAAAATAAAGGTTTTTTTGCCACCGGTACTACCCGCGAAAATAGAACAAATAAGTGTCCAATCGAAAATAGTAAATCATTTGGTAAAAAGGATCGCGGTTCTTATATTTCAATATATGAATCTGAATCAAAAGTTTCTATTGTATGATGGAATGATAATTCGGTTGTAACAGTGGCCAGTAACGTTTATAGTGTAGATCCTATCCATAATGTAAAACGCTATAATAGAAAAGAACGAAAAGATGTATATCTGCCCCAACCTAATGTAATTTTTCAGTACAATAAATATATGGGTGGGGTAGATTTACATGACAACGGCATTGCAAATTATAGGTGCCAAGTATTCCGAAAAAAATTGTGGTGCCCTTTATTTTGTAATACATTAGATAGCTTAGTAGTAAATGCTTGGAAAATTTATAATATTGTTAACGAAAAGAATATGTCGCAGTAAATTTTAAATCTTACATAGCAGCGTTGCGACTTTTAAAAACCGATAAAACAATAACCATAAAAAATCTTGCTCCTGCAATAGATGAACTCCGTTATGATAGTAAAGGCCACCTCATGATTTATTATGCTAGTAAAGCTCGACGAAGGTGTAGAGTTTACCATAGTCACACAATTTACATTTGCCAAAAGTGTAACGTACATTTACATACGTCATGTTTCGTACAGTATCATCAAAAATGAATTGGGATTTTCCCAGTGGTTCGTTTGTGCACCAACAATTATTGTCTGTTTTTTTGTATCAGATGAGGCTCTAGGCAAAAATACTTTTATTTTAGTTGTTACTTGTAAGGTAAACCCTTTTTAATAGATATAAGTTGAAATTGTTAATTATTTGTCAAATGTTCGAAAATAATATTTCATGTTTCTTCCCAGTGGTTCGTTTATGCACCAGGGATTTTTGGCGTACATTTCAAATTTTTATTTGTTTTTACTAGTGAAGTATATTCTTAAGGTTTCCACAATAAATATTTTGTAACTGTAGTATTCGTTTTACTGACTTTTCTACCTTTGGGATAATATGGGTTAATTACTACAAACCAATCCAAAATATAAAAAGTCATGTAGTTTTCATATCTAAATTGTACGAACTGTAACCACCCATTGGGGTAAAAAATAGCCATAATGAACGTAGTTGTTTCATTTTTGTGCGCTGGCCTAATAGGAAACGCAACGTCGATTATAATTTAACAAATCCTATACGATTAGCGCACCATGTAGCGGTAACCACATAGGTGTCGGAAAAATGCATCCCGCCATATCATGATGAAACATATACCTTCAAAAATGGGTGTTTAAGGCTCACTCACGTCACTCCTATATCAGTCTTTCCTTTGCCGTGTGTTGTATAGAGAAGTGAGGCGCGCTTCCGTAATTAACCTAACTTTTAATATTGTGTTGTTTTTTTTTACTAAAATTTAAATTATTTTTACCGAGCTATTTAATAAACATAAAACGGGTAAGTCAATATACATATTAAGTAAAGATTATATAAAACATTTAACACAGGCGCGCGATAACTTTTACTTTACCTCGATTATTATTCCAGTTTTTTTTAATGTGTGGTGGGTTGCAGTGACTCCGTAAGCTGAAAAATATATTAATAAATATGAACTGACGGGATGAAAAAATAAGCTTGGGAGCTTATTTACAGACGGAATTGTTTGTAATGCTTATGGAAGTACATATTAACTTTGCGCAAGAAACATTTTTGGGTTATGAGGGCAGAAGCCAGCATAATAAATTATGGGAGTAATTAACCCAACTACTGAACGACAAACATAATTATTTTTAAGGCATGGACAGATTTAAAAAATAAGATTAAAAAGAAGACCGCAGAAATACAAGGTAGTACATCACAAACTGGAGGTGCTCCTGCTAGTAATTTGGAGCTGACAGATATAGAAGAGAGGATTGTTCGCTTGATGTCAAAGGAAGCAGTATTCGGCATAGAGGAACCTGAAAATCTGCCATTAGAGAGTGGCTTAGTGGTTCCTCCAACCACATCAACATTGGTGGCTCCAGAACCACTTCCGTCGACTTCTACTGCAGATGTTTTACCACCTAGTGAACCAGTAGTCCAGGAGAAATTAGTAGATGTAGAGATATTAAGATACAGTTTTTTAATGTAATATTATTTGAATGATTTCTTTATTTTTTAAATTGTTGGAAAGCACTCCTCCGTCCACCCCAAGCAGTACTCCATCTACTCAATCTAGTATGTATTTAGAATTATTTAGATGAGCTATATACATATTACATTTTTTTTAATATTTTGAACAAATGCACTTTTCTACTAAAAACTGGTTAATTCTTAATATGCGCTTCCAATTTTATAATAGTGATTGCAACAAGTATAATTTTTAGGAAGAAAAAGAGGACGCTCAACTGCGGTAACGGCTGTGGAAAATTTTACCCACATATCCACAGCACTAAATGATTATGTGCAGGAAATTAGTACCACATTAAAAGACATTTTAGAAGAGAAGCGAAGGACCAATTTGATATTAGAAGAATTAGCAAATGTATTAAAATACCAATGAAACTGATAAATAAATTTTATTAAAAATATGTTTCTATATAATTGTGACGACTCTGGTTTCCTAATTGTCGATATTTCAAATCACCTCGATCATGATGAACATGCTGTACATTATTATGGTCAATATCATCCTATAAACCTTCCGCATCTGGAATATTGTAGTGTAAGATTATGTTATGTAATACTGCGCAGGCCAGTATCAGTATAAGGTAAATCATTGAGCAATCATTTCTTAGTTTTCGATAAATTGATCAGAGAACTGAAAGGATGTGGAACAACTCTATCAGAAGTAGATATTATATGCCATCTGTTATTGACATTAGCGAAAAGCTACTAAATGGTTGTGACAGCGTTAGAAACGATTCAAGAAAGCAATTTAACTGTGGACCATTAAAGGATATATACAGGTAGGAAATAAAATAGCAAATTGTAGAATTGAAAATGTTCTGTATATACCTGAGTTATCACAAATCTTGTTGTCAACATTTCAAAATAACAAGGCAAAAAAACAAAAAGGAAATCGATTAGTTTCAATTGCAGAAAGAATCAACAAATTGTATGATATTTTACTGAATAAAGACATGTTAGAAGCAAATAATATGACAGTTAGTGATGAAAATGATAGTACCTTATGGCATCGTCGATATGGCCATATTGGAAATGAATTTTGCTGAAACTAGTACGAGAAGAAATGGTAACAGGTATGAATATACTAAATAGTAAAGATGAAACCGATTGTGAAACTTGTACTTTGGGTAAAATGACAAAGTTACCTCACAAAGACACAAGAAGAAGAACCAAAAGACCTTTAGAGCTAGTGCATTCGGATGTTTGTGGATCAATCACATATCATGGAATGGTGGAATGTACTTTGTTACTTTTACAGATAACTACACTCACTTCAATCAAACCTTTGTTGTAGAACGTTAATCTGAAGTATTTAAAAAATTTAAAGCATATGAAGCAGCAGTTACCAACCAGTTTGGAAGAAGAATACTGAGATTACGATGTGACAACGGAAAGGAATATTTGTCAGATAATTTTAAACGTTTTTGTGAAGAGCGAGGAATATCTCTTGAATTGACTGTACCTTACACACCTCAGCAAAATGGTGTAAGCGAAAGAATGAACCGGACCTTACTACACAAGGCTAGAACAATGATGTTAGGAACAAACTTACCGAAAAATTTATGGAATGAAGCAATTTTAGCAGCTGTGTACTTATTGAACAGATCACCAACTTCAGCTTTAGGAAACACAACGCCAGCAGAATTGTGGTATGGACAGAAACCAAGTGTGTCAAAATTGAGAGTCTTTGGCTGTACAGCATATCTACTCACACCAAAAGATTTGCGTACAAAATTGGATCCAAAGTGTAGAAAGCTCATTATGGTAGGATACACAAACAATGGATACAAGTTATGGGATCAAGAAAATTCAAAAATTGTGGTTGGAAGAGACATTAAATTTTTAGAAAATAAATTTGGCATCCAAGAGAATGTGTATGAAAAGGAAGAGATACAAATGAAGAACTCATTCAAGATTAATTTAAGATGTAAAGAAAGAAGAGAATGAAAATAAATCTACAAGAGAAAGCAATGAAGAAGGCACAAAAATAGAAACTCAAAATAAAAAGGAGGAAGAGGTACGATCGAGTGCAAGAATTAGGAAACCCCGAAACATCTCGAAGACTACGAGGCAGATCTGATGACTCCTCTATCACCTGGAAGTCTCATCTCGGAAGTTCCTGAAAGTTACAGTGATGCAATAATGGATGTAGGATGGAAAAATGCGATACAAGAAGAATTAACGGTGTTAGAAGAGAACAACACCTGGGAATTGGTAAATCCACCGAAAAATGTAAAAATAATAGATTCAAAGTGGGTGTTTCGTGTAAAAGAAGTGAATGGTACGCAAGTAAAAAGGGCGCGTTTGGTGGCGCGTGGTTTTCAACAGAACAACGTTGACGATGATGTGTATGCACCTGTTGAAAGAATGGTAACATTAAGAGTTCTTTTATCACTGTATGTTCAATATGACTTATGTATGCAACAACTAGACGTGAAGTCTGCGTTCCTTTATGGATGTTTGAAAAACCCTGTTTATATGTATCAGCCTGAAAGGTTATTAGAAACCAACAAAATTACAGTATGTAAATTAAATAAGGCTTTGTATGGCCTTAACCAGGCACCAAAATGTTGGTATGAATTGTTGGATCTAATGCTATCAGATCAAGGGTTCCAAAAATCTAAAAAGAATCCGTGTTGGTACTTTAAAACAGATATATTGTTACTTTGTCGATGACTTAATTATTTTTTCAAAATGTGAGAAAGATTTAAATTTTATCAGGCAGGAATTATGCAAATGTTTTAAAATGAAAGAATTTAAGAATACTAAAATTAACTTTTTAGGTTTGGAAATAGTAAAGTGTGATAAGTTTTAAGTAAATTTGACATGTTTAATTGTAAAGAATGTGACATACCGATGCAACCCAAATTGCAATTGACTGATAATCCAAGTGAAAATGGCAAAGAAAAATTGCCGTATAGAGAATTAGCTGGTTCTCAAATGTATATTATGTTGGGATCACGACCTGATCTTAGTTACACTATAACATATTTCAGTCAATTTCAACATTGCTATACAAAAGAACATTGGATGCATCTTAAAAATGTTTTAAAATACCTTAAACAAAATGTAAATTTTGGTTTAAAATTTATAAAAAGTAAAGAATCGAATATAAATCTATTTGCATTGTAACGAATCTCTGTACCCAGAAACAATTTTTATTTAATTTAATGTTAAATTTTAAGAAGCGAAAATTTATTTAATATTGTTTGCTGTAAATAGTTTTGGAATGACCTGCATATTTATATTTTGGATACCTGTGTATATTTTTCAGAGTTTTTCCGGAAGACGTCAGACAACAAAAACGGGCCCAGCCGACTATATAAAGGCCGCATTTTTCAACATTAAGACAATTTCTTTTCCTATTCCGACCTGCTGGGGCCGATACAGTTGGCTAGCAGGTATTTCTAGGTGAAACGGCCGACGAAGTTGGCGTTCACTATCCTATCCGACCTGCTGAGGCCGAGTAGTTGGCTAGCAAGTATCCTGGGTGAAGCGGCCGAAAAGTTGGCGTTCACCATCCTGTCTGACTTGCCGGAGCCGAGAAATTGGCTAGTAGGTATCTGTCCGTTCACAACACCGATATCAGAGACATTTATTCTTTTACTTATTTTGCTATTACATACCTGTATATATTTTGCCTGATTATTATTTTATATATCCGCATGTCAATTAAATGATTTTGAATTGTTCACAGCAACTGCCGAAGGACCTGGTATATATCCAACGTAAGATTTATTTCTCACGCTTTCTGTAAATAGTATGTATTTGTATAATTGCTATTGACATAACATATTTTCTCTGTACAAACCAACATTTGTTATGTTATATCCTATTATTGCTTTGATTGTTTTTTTCTGATTACTGGTATTTGTATCTATTACCTGGAAAATTTTGTTCATCTAAATTTTAATGTAAATATATGTATATAATGAACCTACCTTTCTTTTATTCCGCTACGCCGAGGTTATAATTTGTTAATTCGGCGTTACTGACACTTTTAAAGTATTTTTCTTGCTCATTAATCTGATTTTGATACATTCGTAAATAAACTTCGTATGTCAAACGTCAAATTGTGATACAGCGCCGCAGCACGGGTCTTCAGTGAACGAAGGCGCGAGCGAAATCGATAATATCGATCACCGACAAGCAAATCGACCAGTGGCGTACGGTCCAGAAGTTAATTTGCTAATTTTTTAATTCCCGCCATATTAATAATCAATGGAAAAAGAAAGTAACGTTGCAGCATTTGTAGATTCTGATTTTGGAAAAGACAAAATTGATCGTAAAAGTGTGACGGGATTTGCTATCAAGCTAAATGAAAATATAATATCGTGGAAATCTGAGAAGCAAAATACTGTAGCTCTTTCCACCTCTGAGGCTGAATACATAGCCCTCTCATTATGTATAACGGAAGGATTGTTTGTTTCACAAATGATATCTGAAATGTTGACTATTGACATAGGGTCAGTTATCTTATATGAGGATAGTCAGTCCTGCATAAGAATGTCATCAACCTTAGAAACAAAACGTTCTAAGCACATAGATATTAAGTATCATTTTGAAAAAGATTGTGTTTTAGGGAATAAAGTAAAACTAAATTATATTTAGACAAATTATCAGCAAGCTGATATGTTCATAAAGGCATTAGCCAAAAATAAATTTCAGTTTTTTAGGGAACTTATGAATATAGTAGAAATATAAATTAGTTAAGTAATCGGATCATAGAATTGCGAGGGGGTGTTAATATAGTTAGATATAGTCATTTCTATGATCTTAGGTTGGTACTAAACTGAACTGTACGAGTGTAATACATCACATATAGTTTGATGGTGTGTTAATGTTGTAACGTACTTTTGTAATCTACTCAGTATGAATGTGGTTCTAGTTAAATAAAACGTTAACAGTTATCTGAATATCTTTTACGAATCCTAAACACATCAACAGCCGCTTGCACGAAATGTCGATTGGTCATATGTTACATAAACATTTAGAAATTAAAAATTCAATTAAAGAAATCAAGTATAGGTATATGGGTATTAATCGAATTAAGGTAGAATTACATACTCTTAAAGATGCGTACGAATTAGTTCTCAATTCGCAATTAAAAGAAAAAGGTTATCATTGTTATGTTCCACAACATTTAACCGAGCGTAAAGAGGTTATTAGAAAAGTAGATACCTTTTTTTCTGAGGAATATTTACTACAAAATATTGTTTGTTCTGCAAATGTAAAGACTTGTAGAATAGTGTACCGCAAAATTCAATCGGAGGATGAAAGTATTCAGAGTAATACTGTTTCAGAAGCTGTCCTACATCACAGTGTATTACGTGAAGGCAACACTTATACTGACCTAGGATTTGCTACGTTCGCCAACTCATATCTTAGTAGTTACATAGCGAAAAAGTTGTCAATGATTAATAAAAATTGTTTAACGTGCATTAACAATTTGACTACAAAAGATGTGCTACCACAACACCAATATATTGTATTAAAACAGAAGCACATCAACAGACTACTGTTACCCAACACCACCTTCATGCAATTGTATAATGACTGTGCTAATGTTATCGCCCAAAATTTACGATCCTTGTGCTTACAAAATCAACTTCAGGAAAAAATCAAATTGCTAATAACAGAGCGAGTTAATTTCAGTAAAATTTATTGCAAAACACATCCTAATGTAAACGCCATATATGATAAAAGATTTGTTAAGTTGAAAGAATTGTCAAATACTTATACAAACACAATCGTAATATAATTTCATAGTTTATTGTAGTAAATATATTTTTGCAATAATAATGTGATTATCAGTGCATACTTTTTATTTATATTACTAATTTTGACGTACTTCCTGTAACTTTTTTCTGTAATAGTGTATATACCGTGCTTTCAAAAACTCCTGAAGAGTAGGCTCTTTAGGTATTTTCTTTATGGACATATAGCAAATACTTAAAAAAACAGCCCATTCTAATCAGGACAGTTTTTGAAGGTACGGTATGTATCTAAACTACATACAAATTGATCTCATTTATTACTGCACCTGGCAATTGAATTAGAGCTACCTTCTGTTTTTGATATTTTTTCATATTTATCAGAAATAAAGCAGAAACAGACAAATCATTAATACAAAATGTTGATTTATGCTTTATAGAAGATATTACATTGATATTTTATTAATCCTCCATTGACTTTAGTGACTGCACTAATTTTAACTGGCATACTGGAAATATAACATTTACCACATCTTATACTTTTGCATTCTCTTGCCAAAGCTTCTGAATATTATCTTTCAGAATAACAACATTCACAATATATTTTTAATACACGTCTTAACACTTGGACGTACAAACTTCCAAGTAAAATTGGGTATAATTCATATTTTATTAACTGTGTTTAGATTCTAATAGCAGATACCTGACCCAAATGCTATAATAAGGGGATTGTCTTAGTATAATGGTTGTTTCGGTTAGAAAAGGACTAGACCGTTTACATTCAAAACTTTGAAATATATAATAATAATAATAATAATAATAATAATAATAATAATAATAATAATAATAATAACAATTGAAAGAAGTACTCGACCGTTTAATATAAAGATAATATAATTGATGGTGAATTAATTCCTCGGGTATGCGGTCAAAAGATAGAGAGGTCAAACTATTAACTTATTTATTAATTTCTCAATATTTCGCAGAATATTCCTGCTTTTGACCGCATACCCGAGGAATTAATTCACCATCAATTATATTATCTTAATAATAATAATAATAAACTTTATTGATGTACACAACAAAACAATATAACAATCTATATAAAAAAATATATAAATATAAGACGCAATTCTGTCATAGGTACATCAAAAGGCGAAGTCCAGCAATGCTGATCAACTTAACCACTAAGAAGGAACAGAGAAAAAAAAAGAAAAAGTACAACACAATAAATACGAGAAAAAAATAAAAAGAAACAAAACCACAAAGGAAAAGGAATAAGTCAATGCAAGCCACAACATCATCAAACCACGGAGCTATAGATTTACACAAAATTATGGTATATCAGTCTTAAAATGAACAAGGGAAAAAGAAGGCAATATGCGCACGCACATGAGCAGTCAAACCGTCACAGACTCAATTGCAGTAAATGTCTGCGAAGAGATACTTTAAATGACAGAGGTGACAGGACATATTTAAATACAAATTCTTCATACGCTGGGATAGCTCTAATTCAATTGATGTATACATGTGTTTATATCCAGGAAATGTACCGGGTGTCCGGATAAGGGTACGGAGCGGCTGTATCTCGACAATGGTAGTCAGCAGAAGTTCTGGAAAAAAATTCTTATACATAAAGTGGGTAAGAAAAATTGCTGGAAATTATTTTTAAGTGTGTAAATCGACCGCTAGAGGGCGTAACTGCTGCGAAGAAACATAAAATCTACGCTATCTCGGAAAGTCAGGTAATCACCTATAACTTTGAAAACATCATTTTATAGCTTGGGTAGTACTGCATCATTTTGTCTTGTGAAATTTTTTTCTATCAGCCATAATAAAGGAGGGGGAAACCGATGAATTTATTAATCTTTATATTGTAATATCTCTTGAACCATTCACCCGATTTGAATATTTTTGATTTCGTTAAAAAGAGCATTTTGTGGACTCTTAAATCAATTTTTTTCTTAAATTTTTCTATTTAAACCAAATAAACTAGAGGACGTTATCTGCAACGTTCTTACATTTTTGTGATTTTTGGAATAAAGTTAAATGGAACGATACTATGTTCCTGACAGATTCTTGGCCACAATATAATTATCCGAATTTTAGTGAAAACCGCATCGCGATATGTCCATGCGTTCTCGATTTATAGGAGAAAATGTTAAAAATTAGAATACCTCAATCGTATCAAGTTACCTTAGTAAGAAAAACAAATCAGGTAGCCATGGTTACCCGTAAATTGAAACGTTTACGAGTTTGACAGCTGCCAAAAGTTATTTCTGATAGTTTCTGTGACTTATAGTTATTTTGTAATCGATCTTTTTTTCTGTAAAAAAATATGCCGTTTACTAACGCAGAAGCATATGATATGCTACGTATTTATTTTCAATGTTTCGAAAATGCTGTAATTGCGTCGCGACAATATGCAATGCAATTTCCAGAAAGAAGACATTTTTCTCGAGAAGTGTTTTCAAGATTGGCTACTCGTTTACGAGAGACTGGCAGCGTGCAGCCCATTAGAGCACCAATAAGAAGGCGTGGAACATGTAACGAGGCAAATATTATTAACGTTTTAGCCTACGTGAAAAACGACCCATTCTTAAGCATAAGAAAAATTGCCAACGACCTAGGAGTCCCAAAAACAAGTGTCCAAGAGATTCTTCAACGCAATAATATGCATCCTTACCACATTGTCCTACATCAGGCATTAAGAGACAGTGATTATGATAGAAGACTGAACCATTGTCACTGGATGTTAAATATGATTCGGGAAAATCCAAATTTTTTGTCGCAAGTATTATGGACGGATGAAGCGTCTTTTTGTAGCTCAGGGGTGTAAATTTGCATAATATGCATTATTGGTCGGAGCAAAACCCACATTGGATGCGGCAAGTAGCATATCAAAATCACTGGAGTTTGAACGTATGGTGCGGGATCGTGGAAGGAAAAATTATAGGCCCATATTTTTTTGATCAATCCCTTAATGGAGAAAGGTTTTTAGAATTTTTAAACGTTTCTCTTCCACCACTTTTAGAGGACATCACGCTGGAAACAAGAAGAAACATGTGGTTCCAGCTCGATGGTTGTCCGGCGCATTACAACCGAAACGTACGTCAGCATTTAGAGGAGCAATATGCAAATCAGGTTATTGGAAGAGGAAGTCTATTTCCGTGGCCAGCGCGTTCGCCGGATTTAACTTGTTTAGATTTCTATCTGTGGGGTAGACTTAAAGACTTGGTGTTTCAAGAACAACCGACAACCCGAGGAAACATGATGGAAAGAATACAAAATGCCATTAGAAGCTTGTCTAGGGCTGAAATTGAAGCGGCAGTTTTTTCTACCGAAAATAGATTACGTAAATGCATCGAGAAAGATGGACAACATTTTGAACATTTTTAATGTAAAATAACATTTCTAACGTATTTTTGGATGAACTTTAATTATAATTGTTTTGTGTTTATTTTGTTTTACAATTAAATTATGTTCTGCTGGCCTGTGGCTTTGAGATTTGTTTTTCTTGCAAAGGTAACTTGATACAACGCAATTACAGCCTTTTCGGCACATTACAAAGTTTTGGCAGCTGTCAAACTTGTAATCCTTTCAATTTACAGATAACCATGGCTACCTGATTTGTTTTTCTTACTAAGGTAACTTGATACGATTGAGGTATTCTAATTTTTAACATTTTCTCCTATAAATCGAGAACGCATGGACATATCGCGATGCGGTTTTCACTAAAATTCGGATAATTATATTGTGGCCAAGAATCTGTCAGGAACATAGTATCGTTCCATTTAACTTTATTCCAAAAATCACAAAAATGTAAGAACGTTGCAGATAACGTCCTCTAGTTTATTTGGTTTAAATAGAAAAATTTAAGAAAAAATTGATTTAAGAGTCCACAAAATGCTCTTTTTAACGAAATCAAAAATATTCAAATCGGGTGAATGGTTCAAGAGATATTACAATATAAAGATTAATAAATTCATCGGTTTCCCCCTCCTTTATTATGGCTGATAGAAAAAAATTTCACAAGACAAAATGATGCAGTACTACCCAAGCTATAAAATGATGTTTTCAAAGTTATAGGTGATTACCTGACTTTCCGAGATAGCGTAGATTTTATGTTTCTTCGCAGCAGTTACGCCCTCTAGCGGTCGATTTACACACTTAAAAATAATTTCCAGCAATTTTTCTTACCCACTTTATGTATAAGAATTTTTTTCCAGAACTTCTGCTGACTACCATTGTCGAGATACAGCCGCTCCGTACCCTTATCCGGACACCCTGTACAAAATGTAACATTAAAATTTAATTATTTCAGTCGTTAATTATCTAATTTAAAATTTCGCGCTATTTATTCTAGTTTGTCATTTACAGATTTCTATGTTACTTACTTTAGCACTATATTTTATGAAATGATGGATAGATGGCCGCAGAACCACCAACTTTTAAATATTTTTTTGAGTGGCTTGGATCTGAGATAGATCGCGTAGAAAAGGACAACGTTAGTGATATGCGTGTTTGACGTGTTTACCTGCAGTTGCGTTGCAACATAACCACACTGTTGTCAAATTGTTGTGTATAATTTATAAAGCAATACATGGGTAGGAAAAAAATATATAGAAGCATTTAACATCAATTTAAAATCTGTTTATAATTTTAGTCAAAATGAGAGTCACAGCGGCCTACTGGACAATTTTATTAAATGAAGCAGAGAAGAATCCCCAACTTATTACTAACAAATTTAATGGAACACAAGGCAAAGCAGAGGGAAACGCATTATAGCAAACATTATGCACTACGGTCAAAAGGAAGGACTATTGGGATAGGCAGCCAAAAATTAAACGATGATTTAACAAATCTCCATTTAACGTTGCTTAACGTTGTACAGCCAGTACTTCCACTCTACTCTATTATGCACTACATTAAATTCATTAGGATATGGACAAAAAACCGTAAATGAATGGAGGGAAGTAAGTACCGTATGATATATAGCTGCCTTAGATCAGAACTAGTCTAAGGCCATTTCTTGAAAAGGGGTTGTGTGTGCTATGTGGACCTTAGACACTCGGGTATTTACTACAGAAGTATCCTAGATGCATATAGGCTCGGTCAGTATTAAACACGTAGCAAACAAAGAAGCCTATGTCTAAACACGATGCAGAGGTAGTCTATGTTCAGATAGAATAGAACCACCTGTGTTTGAAAGGACTTATGTTAGTTTTAACCTAATTTTTCTACATCACATGGTTACAATGTCCAGCCGAACAAACAAAAATTAGAATTAGCTAAAGTGCGTGCGACTAACTTTGTCAATGATATAACTATTGATGGTGAGTAAGGTTTGATAATAATATAACATTTTATTACCCAAGAAAATATTTTTCTTAATTAACTCTACCGTGTTTTGAGGTTACGTACCTACTATACTAATAAAAATTTCCTCGAATAAGTTAAAATTTGTGTATTTAGCGATGAATAGTGAATGTAAAATCCGTCATTAGGTACTATTAATTCAAATATTCATGAAATTGTCGAATAAAAGTGAACTATTGATTAATAATAAAGCTTTTTGCAGACGGTAGTGTCAAATTTATATCCGATTCGTTACTATAGGTACGAAGAAACCCTTACATATGGACATCTTGACGTTCCTGATGCAATCTTAGATCGACTTAAGTCATGTTTTGGATTGGAGATTTCTAATTTTGTCAATCCACAAATTCAGAATGTTTCGGTAAATGATCTACGATAACAAATATTATAAAACTTCCATGATGACTTACAGAAAGATTATGAAAGATTATCAGACAGACAGTGACAGTGACTACGTTCCTGAAAGTGACAAAAACGAAAGAGAAGAAACAGATGAATACAACGCAACGAGCATGACTGGAGAACCAGCAACGTCATCTCAACCAAATGTGGGCAATAAAACCAGAAAACGGGTGAGAAACGAACAGAATTGGAAAAGAAATTTTATCAAAAGGCAGCGTAATGCCGGAAAGGAGTATTCGAACTGGAAAAATAAAAAAACACCAGCTCGTAAAATGAAGCCTCCTTGTCGTGAAAATGGTAGATTGAAATGTTTTGCTAAAATTGATGAGAATAAGCGAAGATCCATATTTAGAAACTATTGGAATTTAGGAGACGCCAATCGGCAACGCGACTTTATATCAAAATTCGTAGTGCTCGTAGTCGTAGGGAATTGACGTTTATTTACCACTTTCCTAATTTAATCAGCGACGGACAACTAACTGTGTGTAAAATGTTCGTTTTAAACACATTAGCCATTAGCGCATAGGTTGTCAAAACAGTTTCTAAGAAAATTGTCGGCAAATGTATAGTGTGATAGGAGAGGGAGAGTTGACAAGAATTTAATGTTATCTAAAGCAATTAAAGATTCTGTCCGTTTTCATATTAATTCTTTTGTTCCTATAGAGAGTCACTACTGTCGCAAAGATACAAAGCGCCTATTTCTGCCACCTTCGCTTAATATAAGTAAAATGTACACACTTTATTTGGAGTACTGTAAAGAAGCGAAAGTTGAGCATACTGCATCATCCTCGATGTATAGGTATGTATTTAATACCGAATTCAACATATCATTCTTTACACCCAGTAAAGATCAATGTGAGTTATGTAACAGATTTCAGAATTCAACAAATGATCAGAGAGCAATCTTGCAAGAAGAATATGACTTTCACATTAAATCTAAGAAACTTGTCAAAGAAGAAAAGGACAAAGATAAGGTACGAGCTACCACAGATAAAACGCTATGTTCGGCAACATTTGACTTACAGCAAATATTACCGGTACATAAATGCGACATTGGCATTGCTTACTATAAGCTGAAGATGTCTACTTATAATTTCACTGTTTTTAATTTAGCAACTAAGGAGTGTTCATGTTATATGTGGTATGAATGCATTGCCAAAAGGCGTTCTTCAGAAATAGGGAATCTTTTATTGTTTATCACCAGCAAAATTCAAAACGGATATTCCGAATTTTCATTTTATTCTGATAATTGTTCCGGTCAGAACAGGAACGAGCCTACTTTCTGCAAATTGAAGTGGTCTGTTTCGACAGCAGCAGAAGAAATATACATTTTTTTCTAAAACGGTTGAAGATAAATGAGTACATTCTGATATCAAAAGAAAGAGAATTTAATTTTACATGCAACTCTGTAAACAGATATAGAGTGTCCCATTAAAAAAAAAACAGAGTTATCGGCACTTAAATTATTCCAAATGTTGGCGCCAGTAACTGTAACAAAAGGATCCGTATATGTTAATATAGGAAATAGTAAAGCAATTCAAGACGTATCAATTTGCGCAAACCAAAATTTTGTACCTTTTTTTGTTTTGATCCTATAGTTCATTAACAAGAGCGCTGCAATTGCAAAATTTTTGATAAAATATTTATTTTCTCGAAAACAAAAGCGTATAGGTCTAGGGGGATCTTAATAAAAGTTACTTAGAATATCATGTAGAATCTAAAAAAGTATAATATATAGGGTGATCCATTTAAAATAATAAAGTTACATACGCTTTTTCTATAATTGGGACACCCTATATATTTGAAAATATTTTCTAGCTATGCACCGTATAAATAGGAACAACTTTTATTTGAAACTTTTTTCCCTATACAGTAAAATAAACAAATTATCAACTGGGACATCCTGTATACACCCGAGCCCCCAATGATATATGCTGGTACGTACGGCAAAACGAAGCAAACCATTTTTTGAAGATCAAGAAGTTTCTAAAGAAGTGGTATGCGATTGAAAGGAGCTGCATTGCAAAACGACATTGAATTAGGAAAGAGATGACATGAATGAAAAGGACCACTGGCTTAAGATAAAAGTAGTGGAGGCAAATCCTGCGTTCCCCGACTACTTCCTCTTTAAGTATGACTATGAAAAAGATTACAGAAAAATAAATGTCGTTGAAAAAGGAAGAAAGAAAATGAAATCTGTAGTTGACTATTCGTTAAAACGATTGTATTCCTTTAAGCACACAAAAATTCGAACACTTAAAGTTTTTATTTGAAAAACTGGTAATCCCTTCTCAATATCACAATTTTTTTAAAGAATTATTATACCTTTTAGTATCACCTATCCCAGAGGAAGAAGACGAATAATTTATTTACAGTATTGTCATTTGTTCTAATATTCGCTTTGAATATACTTTACTTATTGTAAGTTGTTTTTTAATAAATGATTTATTTTTATAGCTACCCAATTTATTGGGAATTTGATTTACTTTACTAATTCCATGTGTTATACGGATTTACCAATGGTTTCGAATTTATAGTAGAAATTTAAATTATTTTGATCTTCAATCTTCTAAAAGTATCGTAATCGCTACTACAAATCAGTTATATATGATTAGTTCAATTGCTATTTAATGAGTTCTAATAATAGTTAGGTTATACATACATATGTATATATATTATTATACTGTATTATATTAATTTTAATGGTTTTATTGTTAATGTTGGGATTTATTGTTAAGGGGAAATACAAAATGACATTAAAAACGTCAGTTATTACAATTTGGAAGTATGAAAAAAAGAGATTACAGAAGAGAAAAAATAAAATGACAGTTTTTGTGTGAAGAGACTTTTCTATAAAAATAAAGTTTCAAATTAAGAAAACAAATAAGAAGCAATTACGAACGGAAAGAAGCAGGAAGTGGAGATTACAGAATAATAATAACAGACAAGACGAGAAGGAGATCACAGAAGAGGAAAAGGAAAGAAGAAAGGAAGAAATATAGAAGAGGAAAGGAACAGTAAGAGCGATTTTTTGTTGAAAACTTTCGTCAATCATTCTCCACAAATATACGGTCAGTCCTTTTTAATCTATAATGTACATAATCTATGTCACCTTAGCGATGATGTGCGTTTTAATACTTGATAATTTTTCAGCTTTTTCATATGAAAATTTTTAAAATAAAATCAAAAGTAGCGTCAAGTCGACAAAAAATCCATTAGCTGAAATCCAAAATCGTTTTGTTGAAAGCTATAATAGTGGTACCTTCAACTGCAGAAGCTACTACATATAAATGGGATTTCAAATTTCCGCACAAGTTAGGGCCTTTATCTGTCAATATACCTGTTTGGACACAATATAAGATAGGATGTTCAAAACATTTTACCTTCTTAACTATTTCTTTCAAGCGCCAACTATTAGTGCCTAATTGGCAAGGCTGTTGTACAAATTCAAAATATCGGTTCTCTTATTGGCGCTAATTTACACATGATAATAGATAAACGACTTAATTTTCAAACTTCTTTTTATACATATCCTATTCAATCATCCGAATTGGACATATATTTGGTATCTGATCTGTCTACATGTTTTAGCATGTGGCTGTTGGAAAAGATAATTGCTAAATGTATTGTGTTACCATTAAATAATAATGAAAATGTCTCCTTACCTGTAATTCACTCATTATCTGAATAATGCGCGAATATTAGCAAATAGAATAAGTAAACATATTTTTTATTGTTTACCTTTTGTTAACTGTATTAAATGTTTATTTTTTGTTATTTATCTGTAATAAATTTTCTTATAATTAATGGTATATTATTGACCTTGCTGCATACGTAAATAATACGTAACTACAACGTAAGCTGTATACATCTCTGTGGACGAGTATTTTACGTAACTAAAAGACGTCCTAGAACGGTGACACTTGAACGTGATAGTGATGTGATATACACGTCTAACAAGACGTCTTTTGGGCGAAATAGATCGAATAAAAAACGTATTTAAAACGTGGTTCTGTTTGCTGAGTCTGTGACAGTTAAGGACTTCATTAAGAAGTATCCTATTGGTATTTTCCATTCTCTCTCATTCGAAGACACAGCCATAAATACCAACGCATTCCTGGCCAGTGGAACATTGTCATTATCATTCGCATCATTTATTCAAAATCAACTCCACCATAAAATCTGTCCTTTTGAAACACTATTTGCTCCCGAATAGCCATTTCGTCAATAACAAGGTTGACCAAAACTGGTTTTGTATTTTGTGAACGAAGTCTTAAAATAGCAAAAGCTTCTTTTGTAAATCCTGGTGAACCATCTACAACTTTGTACCAATCTCTTAATGTGGAAGGTTGCGGGAGAAACTTTTTCCAACATTTACGAACATAAATGTAAAGTAAATACGCCACAAAAACTGACACACATTTCAGTCAGTCTGAGCTTAACAGTTAATAACAGGAATTATATAGTTGAGACCTATGTCCTTGACTGCTAAAGACAGGATATTGATGACTTTTGTTAAGTTGAAGACAAATATTACATTTACTAATTTAAGCCTTCTCTTTGGTGTAAGTAACAGTTGCTGCAAACAGTATGTAATTAATACTATATATTAGCACAATTGTTACGGCCAGCTAAAACTTTTCCTTCTGTAGAGGAGATACAAAGGAATATGCCAGTATGTTTTAAAAATTTTGCAAACACACAAATTGTTTTAGATTGTACCGAAGTGTTTGTCGAAAAACCAAAGTGTATATGCTATAGAGTTAAATTTTACTCACATTATAAATCTTCGTCAACTGTGAAGTTTATGATTGGTGTTACGCCAGGTGGATCAATATCTTTTATCAGTAAAGCATAGGGGGCCCATGCTTCTGATAAGGTAATTTTTGAACAGAGTGGCTTAATTAACAATTTAAGTAAAGGCTATCATGCTATCATGGTTGACAAGGTTTTTTTGGTTGATAATATCTGTGTGCAATATGACATTAAACTTTATCATCCACCATTTTTAAGAAATGAAGCACAGTTAAGTATAGAGGCAATAATAAATACTCAAATAGCTGCTGTGGTACATGTGGAACGAGTATAAGTTGATATATATTAATAAAACTATGTCTTTTGAAACTTTCTTATAGACAATAGTAATATTTATTAATTACAAGGTTCCTAATTTAAATTTGTGTGAAAATATATAAGTATTTTCTAGTTATATAAATACAATTGTATGCATTTGTTTTCAGGCAATTCCAGAAAATGGTTTTCAAATGTATTGTTTGTGACTATGGAGAAGTTGAAGTCGCTAAATTGCATTATTTTGCTAAAAATATGGTTTAAAACTATTATTAGCTATTATATTATTAGCTGTTGATATTTTTTATTAAATGACATATTTTGTGAATTGTAGATTATGAGTTTGGCAAAATGCAATGGGAGTTGGTTTCGAAGGTGACTCGCTTCGCAATCATAGAATCTGTAGTCGTCACTTTACACAACATTCATATAAAAGTGCGGCATTTGAATTGAAACATGATGCAATTCCAACACTTTATTCAATGACCTCTTCATTTTCAACATCACCACAAACCCCTATTAACATTGCAGAAAAATAATTGGCAGCACATTCTCCTGTACCTGTACCCCATACCCTTCAGAAAATTTAGTTGTCGCAGTAGGTCAATGCATTACCACATTAGAAAATTTCATAAATGAAGCATCTGCTGTAAAACTAATCAAAGAAAAGGTTGTAACGGTTACATTATTTTGACCGGCACTATATATACGAGTTATCATGTGTTCACGCTTAATTTTGCAATATTTACAAGTAAACTATTTAATATTTAGATATTTTGCTTATTGAATTAGTTAGCTACATTTCGTATTTTTTGCATTATTATAAATAATAATGTTTTGTGTGCATTGAGGTTTGACGCATACGCATTTTGCACAGAAATAGATCTTTTTGGTGACTGAATGTCGACGAATTAAGACATGTAGTGAAAGCTTAAAACAGTTAGGTAATCCACAAAATTTGTTTAATTATTTCTAGTAAATTCACATCTTAAAATTTTAGAGGACAATTTTCAAATAATATTGTAGTATTTCATTTTAAGGTATTTGATTTATTTGGACACATAATAATGGTGATTATGGAAACGATCTACTGAACATACTGTACCAGCTTATTGCTGATTTCGGAGGCTATCTCCTGAACGTCGTGGATTGAGGAACGGTTTTGATTAATGAAGGATCGTACGTAGTAACGTCAATTTACCACGCACACACATTATCATTCCGTATTTTTTTGTGTAACCAGCCGCTGAGACGGACCGACTCGTTTGTCACTTATATTTTTAGTGTTGCGTTTATTTGAAGATTGTCGCTCATTTATTTAGCGATGCTGTATGGATGGTTAGGCGATAAATAGCCGATTGAGCTACTGGAAAAGTGCTGTTGGCTACTAATTTTTCGGAAAGGGCTACAGGCTTCTTCAGCTATTTATACCATATAACAGCTACTTTGGGTTATTTAATAATGTTTAATGTTGATAAATTTTACACCTGTTTTCAAATTAACGATTAGCTTTTAGTTTATAGATGTCGCTTAAATCTTTCAAGAATTTATAAGTCGGTGTTACCGATTTCTTTATAGATCGTATTATTATTATACATGTTATTATATTAACAAACTTCAATCGTTCAATTGATAATGTTAGAAATCATGCCTAAATATACAAAAAAGTATAAGGAATGGGAAAAGGAAATGCTATTCAAAGGTATTATGTCAGTTATGAGTTATGATACTTTAATCTGTTTATAAGTGTCATCTCATCTTCAATGATTTTAGGCTGGTTAGAAGAGAGTAAAGTAAAAATAGGAGCATATTGTCAATTATGCGAGTCTGAATTGCGAGCACATAAAACAAATTTAAAAAAGCATGCGTCAACAAGTACACTTATACAAAATGTACAAAGAAGTACATATTGTAACCGACCAACAAATCAACAGTCTTTAAATTCATTCGGTATGTACTTTAAAAATTAGATTTATCTGGTGTCTGGTGTAGGTTTGTAATTTTAAAAGTGTAGGGATTACAAATGCAATAAATATCTCGAATACAAGTAAACAAAAGGAAGTTATATTGGCCGTTTATATTGTAATGTACTCATCCATTTTAAGTGTGGATCATCTTGGGGATCTTTTAAACGTACTGCATACGACACAAAATGAATACAAAACTCATAGGACAAAATGCACTGCATTGGTTAAGAATGTCATTGCCTCAGTTAAATTAGAAGATTTAGTTAGCGATTTAAAAGAAGCAACATTTTCGTTAATTTTAGATGAGTCCACTGATATTTCTGTAGATAAGTATGTACATATATGGCTAAATATTCGGACAAACTGAGTAAAAAATAATAAATAATTCTTTATAAATTCTCGTTGGCCGTGGCAGTACAAGAACAAAATGAGCTTTTACGACTTGCTTTTGTACTAGTTACTTTATATTGTACTTACATATACTTTTTGTAAAAATATAGTTGTTAAGATACAATTAATTCTGTTGAGTCATTTTGCATGATATGGGGTAATTGTAAACATAACTTTGAATCGTAAAGGTTTATGTCAAAGACAATAGTAAACTATTCGTACTCATTTACCCCGCAATTTTGAGCATTACAATATCTGTCTGAAAAGTTACTCGTTTACATTTACCCCGATAGATCGGGGTTAGGTCACTATGAAATTGTAGACGGTACAATTAACGCTCAAAAATACCAGACAATCTTAGAAAAGAGTTTGCTACCATTCAAGCCTTGTACCCTCAAGGAAATTATATTTTTCAACAAGATGGTGCAGCATGTCACACTGCTAAAACTAAAAAATGGTTCAGTGACATCATATGTCTGTCCTCGCCTGGCCTGCAACCCTATGGCATAAGATGAAAAGAATTCTTCGTAACAGTCCCCAAAGGATAGTTCCTGATTTGAAAAGCAAGATTGCCGAAATTTGGGAGACATTTACACCAGAGTTATGCCAGGGTTTAGTAAAAACAATGCCTGCGAGAATTCAGGCAGTTATTAAAGCAAAAGGAGATGTTACGCCTTTTTAGTTTAAAAAATGATCCTTGATGTCCGAATATTTATTTGTCACATTTATTTGTTGTATTACCTTATATGTTATAATTTCTTCTTGTTTAGTTTAATATATTGTCTATTTCACAATATTTCCTTGAAACGTCCAATTTAACCTTTTTTATCAATTAAATTATATGTTAGTAACTTTAAAATGTTATTTCTTGAAATTTGTATTTGTCCGAACATTTAGTTGTTTGGGCTCGTATATACATATGATAATTCAACATTTTATCTTAAAAAAAAGTAAAATATAATTTCTCTGACGTTACGTCAAATTTGACATTTCTTAAAGTCCAAACGAATAAAACATTAAAATGACACATTACTTTTGTAAATTACAACGAAAATCATTAAAATATATTATTTCTTTTCTAATTAATAAGAACATTATTTAGAAACTTAATGTGTATTAAATTTTACTATTATGGATTAACATAACAGGTATGTAATAATGTAGGTTTATACACCGATTTGTGTCTCGTAAATCGAGTTTGCGAATTAATTTTTCGAAAACTAACGATGCGATCGCTTTGTAATTTTCACATTTTCTGTAGTCATA
Organism: Holotrichia oblita; assembly: GCA_023690525.1. Taxonomy (NCBI): domain Eukaryota; kingdom Metazoa; phylum Arthropoda; class Insecta; order Coleoptera; family Scarabaeidae; genus Holotrichia; species Holotrichia oblita. Next base: position 68,768,135 of record CM043023.1, read on the forward strand.
CACATACCGCCAAACCCCATAATAACAATGGAGCCGAAATTACTATAGGAAAATGAGATTTTAGACAAAAAGTACTTTTTTTATACAAGGTGTTTCCTAAGTAATCTAAAATATTATATGGGGCGCTTCGTCACTCAATTTTAAGACGAAAAGTTCATATAAACATGTGTGATAAGTCTTGTCGTTAATGAGATACAGGGTGTTGAATTGTTTGTAATAAATCAGCTGTGATTGTATTTGAAATTAATTTTTCCTGGTGACGCTACTGGTTTTTAGAAGTAATACGAAAAACATGCTTATTATAAGTGACGTTTGAAGTAACGTTGACAACTGTGTCAAACCTAAAAACCAACACAAACAACGAACAATAAATTTTTAATAATACGATCTTTTTGTGTTAAGTTAACAACGATGCCTGTGTTTACTAATGCTGAAATGGCTAATATGCACTTCTTGTATGGATTAGCTAATGGTAATGCCTTAGAGGCTAGACGTATGTATGCCCAGCGTTATCCTAATAATCGTTTACCATGTTCAGATACGTTTACTAAGCTACATATTCGTTTACAAGAAACTTGAACTTTTGCCAAATCAAAGAATATTATTGGACGACCCAGAACTGTGAGAACTCCACAATTGGAAAACCAGATTCTTCAAATAATTGATCAACATCCAGAAACGAGTACCAGAAAAATTGCTGATGAACTAAATGTTGGTAACAGAACTGTTTGGAATATTTTAAAAGATAACTTATTGTATCCATATCACGTTCAACGTGTACAACATTTGCTACCTACTGACTATCCGCTTCGCATACAGTATTGCCAATGGATTTTAAATAAAATATCAAACAATCCCAATTTCGCTGCCGATATTCTGTTTACGGATGAAGCCAACTTTTCAAGACATGGCATTATGAATTTCCTTAATGACCACATATGGGCAAATGTAAATCCACATGCCATAATTGTAAAGATTTCAACAAACATTTTCGGTCAATGTTTGGCTTGGCATCATCGCAGATTATTTAATAGGACCATTTTTCCTTCCTGCACGGTTGACCGGTGCGACATACCTTCATTTTCTAGAAAATGAACTTCCAGTTCTTTTACAAGATGTACCTCTTATTATTAGAAGGCGCATGTGGTTCATGCATGACGGAGCTCCTCCACATTTTTCATTGATTGTTCGCGAGTTTTTAAATAACGTTTTTCCAGACCATTGGATCGGACGAGGATCTCCACACCCATGGCCCCCTAGATCACCGGGACACAATCCTCTGGATTTTTGTGTGTGGGGATATTTAAAATCGCTCATTTACACAACCCCGATATTAAACGAACAAGATCTTCAAAATCGTATCATACAAGGCTGTAATCTTATTCGTAACAAACCTGGTATCTTCAAACGTATTCGGCAATCAATTAGACATCGAGCAGATGCTTGCATTTTAGCTGAAGGTGCACATTTTGAACATATGCTCTGCAATATAATATTTTTTCTTTATGTTTAACACATGTTGTTGCTTCTAATAAAATAATAAAACACCCTGTATCTCATTAACGACAAGATTTATCACACATGTTTATATGAACTTTTCGTCTTATAATTGAGTGACGAAGCGCCCCATATAATATTTTAGATTACTTAGAAACACCCTGTACAAACGCGAACGACGCGCCGCACTAAAATTTAATTATTAGCGAAAGTAACCGTCAGAATTGAACGCAACTTTACGTACGCGTAGCCACAACATATCCGACTGTTCCCGTCGAATCTAATCGAAAATGCGCACCGTACATACACTACATACCCTTAAACTAATCATAAAAAATCAGCGTCCCTGATTAAAAATGTATAAATCATCATTTAAAACATTAATTTGAACAAATATCGAATAAAAACTAATATTTTTATAAAGATATAAATATAACGATCCTAAATATTTAAAGATAAAATCAATATAAAAATTATATTTAGAAAAAAAAAAATTCTTTTGATAATAACGAAGTCGTGTAAAATATAAAATTTTCATGTAAATACACAATTTATCTTAATTTGTTCTACCACAATTAAAAGATAAATTCATAATGAAGATTATTGACCGTTTACATTTTCGTTAAATTTTTATAATTACTAAAAAATTCGCTCGAAATTAATATCAACGAAGTACAAATTATTATATACAACATACGTTTGACACGAAAAAATGTAAAAAAGAGTAAAACTAATTATCATTGGTCCAAATGTCAATATGTGGGCGTGACAACACTAGTAGTATATAAATATAGGGTAAAAATGCATCTCGTCACAGTGTTGCCGAAGGTAAGGAAAGTTCCCTAGATGTAGGGAATTTTGTATCCTGTTAGGGAAAAAGGGAAATTTATTCAAATTCCTCTATAATGTAGGGAATTTTACTGGTCTCAATGATATTTTCGATTTCACTTTGCGACCGCTCTATGTATATGGTGGCCTGTGTGTACTTATATAACAACTGATTTAGACCGGGGAATTATTTAAGTTGTATGCGTTCTTTAAAATATAATCGCGCACTATGTTAGGATAAATAATATAAATATACGTATTTATGTTGATGAATTTACGATCACACACATACTCACACATATATTTCAAATACATACACAGCACGTACAAAGGTATGCTTAATGGTAATACGAGAATGTGCAGAATTTGCAAAAATTAAATGAATTAAACAAAGTTACTTTTTTCATTCACGAATCGAAAATTAACGCAATAGAGATGAAACATCTAAGAAGAATAACTGGGAAAACTAGGTGGGATAAAGTTAAAAATGAAGACATCAGAGTTATAACAAAACAAGAGCCAATCATAGAAAAAATAAAGAAGAAACAACTAGAATGGTATGGGCATGTGAGAAGAATGAAGACCAGTAGAATCACAAAAAAAAGTAATGGAAGCAAGAAGCTTAACCACAAGAAGAAGAGGGAGGCCCAGGAGAAAATGGATAAATCAAATTCAAGAAATAGGGAGAGAGAAGGGAAAGACCTTGGAAGAAATGCGACTAATGTCAAGAAATAGAGGAGAATGGAAGAAATGGATACAAGAAGAACCGGAATCCGCACCCGACACCTAAATGGGTATTCAGGGAATCGAAGAAGAAGACTTTTTTCATTTTTTACACATTACAGTTCAGTACAGTTCTAACTATAGTGAACTAGTGTTAGCTTTGCTATATAAGATATCCTAACTATACATAGTGTTACAATACGAAAGCCGCGCTAGAGTAAATACATAAATAAGAATATTAATAATAAATATTTTATTGGGAGTTCAAAGTTACATAAGAAGGTAAATAGTTTAGAATTTGATTTTACTTTATAATCAATGAATTAATAATATTCATTTGTAAATACTAAAGCATGTCATCACCGAAGCCCGGGCCCTCATCTGCGAAAGATATTTCACAATCTCCAGCACCTTCATCTGAAGAAGTGCCGCATATTCTCAAAAAACAAAAGAAAAAATCGTATACACAGAAATATAATGTCCGTTGGGAGCAGGATCCGCAATTTAAGAAATGGTTACAAAGTAGTCAAAAAGGGTCCACTTTTGCTTATTGCAAAGCAGCATCCCAGCAAACAGAACTGAAACGAGCTCGTGTTATTCACGTTGTATTTTGGTTTATTATAACGAGTTTTTGGGCGATCTAATGAATATATAAAGTATTTGATGTAGAGAACATATTTTCAATAACTTTTGCGCAAACTAAAATTATTGAGGAGAATTAAAGATTTTTAAATCCAAAATTGATATATATAGAACAACAATTTTACATACAACATATATAGGGTAGGCGCACGTAAGAGTACGCGTTCCCTAAGAGTACGCATTTATAATATTTTTATATTGGTAACGCATAGGTGGAAACTAATAGTATCATTTGATGTGTTAGACGTGATGTTGTTCTAGGTTATAGATTGAATTACTTCTCATTGTCTTTGTTCGAATAATGGTAAGAAACAGCTTCTTGTGTATTTTGTTATAATATTTAATTATCTTATATTAAAGAAAATATTCGTTTTACACACATTTATTACCTTATACTTATTTTTTCTTGAAGCATGGTTCTTTGAGCTAGAGGGCGCTATAGTAAAGCGAGTGTTATGTTGGTTGAATAAGTTCAAAAATTTAACTTTCGAAGATACATACAAAAGTCGGTAAGAGTTCGCAATTCTACGTACTCAAAGAGTACGCAGCGTACTCTTAGCTACCAGTTAAGTTTGAATATGTTTTTATGTTTTCAGCATGTTAATATGGGCAAATATAATAGAAGAAGTAACCGTCAGTTGAAATTTACTGAAGATCTATTAAACATTGCTCGAGAACGTATAAGCAATGGAGAAAGTAAACGCTCAGTCGCACTATCATTGGGAGTTAATGAATGCACATTAAGAAAGAGATTGCGACAGATAAGGTTTGGTAAGAAATACAAACGCAGTTTCTTTAACTTTTTTTTCAGCGCACAATTCCTACGTCCTTAGGTAGATTTAAACCAGTTTTTTCAGAAAAACAAGAACATGAATTAGGGGAACATGTACGAAATTTGGACAAACGATTTTATGGATTGCGCATGAAAGATGTTATGTCGCTAGCATATCAGTATGCTACATTAAATAGAATACCGCACAGATTTAACGATGATAGAAAAATGGCAGGTAGACACTGGATAAGAGATTTTGCTAAGCGACAACATTTATCTATGAGAACACCTGAGAAATGTAGGTTAGGACGTGCAATAGGATTCAATCAAATACAATGCCAAAGATTTTTTGACAATCTCAAACAGTGCTACCAAAAATCTAATTTACTGCCGCACCGTATTTTTAATATCGACGAGACTGGGTTATCGACTGTACCAAACAGATTGCCGAAAGTGTTTGCTCCGAAAGGAAAAAGGACAGTATCAAAAGTTGTGTCTGCCGAAAGGGGCCAATTAATAACATCGGTATGCTGTATGAGTGCCTCGGGTATTTGGGTTCCACCGGCTCTTATCTTTCCTCGAAAGAGGATGAAGGAAGAACTATTTTATGGTGCGCCTCCGGGAACCTTGAAATTGATTTCCGATTCTGGATACATGAACACAGATTTATTTTTAGAATGGTTACGACATTTTTCTGCGTTTGTAAAGCCATCAAAAAAAGATCCAGTTATGCTAATTTTGACAACCATGTTTCCCATTGCTCTTTAGAGGCCGTTCTTTATTGTAGAAAACACTTCATTATTTTATTAACACTACCACCCCACGCAAGCCACAAAATGCAACCTCTTGATAGAGGATTTTTTGCTCCGCTTAAAACTGTGTTTTCTTCTGAATGTGACAAATGGATTGTTACCAATCAAGGAAGACCGATTACACAAAAGCAAATGTCTGCATTATTTCATGCGGCGTATTCGAAAGTGGCCACTATACAGATTTGTGAAAAATCATTTACAGTTACGGACTTATACCCGTACAATCCCGATGTTTTTAATGAAGACGACTGCTCCTGCCGAAGTCACCAACATACCTCTTGATCTACATAACATAGAAAGCTTAAACGAAACTCCAACCAAAGACATGCAAATAAGTGATGACGAAGACGATGTTTCTTTATCCATTCTTCGGGCAAAATACATAACAGAAAAGAATAATGAAAGCGCAAATAACATAACGCAAAAATCGGTGGTGGAAAATATCGATATATATTTTACTCCTAGCACTTCTAAAACTGTCGATATTAACACATGCTTAACTACTCATGTATCTCCAGTTCTTGAAGATTTACAGATAACACCGAAGATGATTTTACCGTTTCCGAAAGCAAAACATGTCTAAGTTAGAAGAACCAATTCAAAGAAGTCAGAAATTCTAACATCTACACCACACAAGGAAAAGCTATTGGAAAATTTAAATAAGAAAGATAAAAATGGAAATTATAAAAGCAAAAAAGGAAAAACTGAAAAACGAAATATTTGGAAAAACAAACAAGAACCACCATTAAAAAACATTCGCCAAGAAACTCAAATCGTGGTGGATGCAGAAACGGATGTCCTTTGCGCAGGCTGCACGGAACATTATAGCACTAGCGAGTGGATCAGATGTGACGGCTGCCAAAATTGGTGGCACGAGGACTGTTCCAATTATTTGGGTACAGAAAGATTTTTGTGTGATATTTGCAACAAATAGCACTTAAACTTTTAGCTAATTAGGTATTCAGAATTTATTTTAATTTACGCGTACTCTTGAGGAAACTTGTGCGTACTCTTAGATTCATATGTGCTTAAGAGTACGTTGTTACATTTTGTTATAAAATGTTTAATATTTTCATTTCTATATTTAAGAAATTGGTTTCGTGTGTTTTTTGCATTACTTAAATGTAGATGATACATTTCCTGTGTTCAATAAATATATATTTTTCAATGCCTATGTGTTGTTTTAAGTTAAAAATTAAGTGCGTACTCTTACGTGCGTCTACCCTATATGGCAACTTAGGTACTAAGAGGACGTCTTCTATACGTCAAATTTAACCCAAAAAGCTCCCAAATATAAATACACTTTAAAATTTTTATTTGTGTTCTACGATACCTACTATTTTATAACTAGTAATAATCATGCTTCATGATTTTATTTTAATAAATCTGGAACTGTTGATAAATAGTGATGTAATATTGCATAGAATATGAAATTGAATTACGCGCCATCGCTCGAGTCATATACGGGCCAACGGCCATTTCTCTTTTACTGTCAGTGTTTATCTTTAGACGTGGTTGCTGTAAATTGGGAGTGCTGTGAATTAAAGAATGTAGATGTTAAATACAGTATTAATATTGTGTGTATATGTAACCAATACAACCATATGTATACTATGTATTGGTAGTTTATTAAAGAACGTTCTTGGATTTGTTTGGGATTAGATATATGAGGGTTGGTTTTCATAACCTCTAATAGTAACCCGCTCGTTCTGTGGAAATATCATAAACATAACAAGATGGCCGGACAAACTATTATATATATACATATGTTTTCCAGTTTTTTTTTAATAGATATGTACTTCATTATCTTGCATAATTTATTAAAGCAACAGTAGGTATTAGGTCCTAGTAATACGGTATAATAAACATGCTGTTAAGGCTCATTTGTACATGCTAAGTCAACTCGGCCGAGGTGATTGACTAGCAAGCCACTAGCACTCAAATAATACGTGTAGACATTCACTGGTGCTAGCTTGAACTAGCACCAGCAACATGTTCAGGTGGTGATTCCAGGCTTAATAGTCTCTGAATTGTTTCCTTGGCTAGGATACTCTCCAGATGGTATCATATTTGACAGGAACGTTCCATTGAAATTGGTTGAAATCAAATGCCCGTATATTGGTCAGTATTTTCTACATGTATCTCCCGCATTTACATTTAGGTATGGCCAGAACAATGTGTCGTACTGTTTCACATATATTTTGTTCTAAGTTTATTGTTTTAGGTAAAGAATATCTTCGTGAATTTTTTTGGGAAACTGCACTTATTTAGAAGAAACCAATTTGGGTAAACTCAAGCTTAAAGAGAGACACCGTTATTATGGCCAGATGCAGTTGGGAATGGCTCTTCTAGGATTAAGCGAGGCACTATTAGTTTTATATTCTAATAAATCAAAAACATTCCTAGAAATCAATGTTGATTTCAATGGGGAATTTTGTAAAAAATTAATTACAAAAGTGTCTGAAAACTATTTTCTTAAAATGTTACATTTTTATTGTGAGAATAAAGAATTGCACTGATTAATATTTATTGCCCATTTATTACATATGGGGTAGTGCCCGTTCGTACAAATATACTTAAACTTAATATACATATTTCAATAAAGTAAAAAAAAGTATAACACAAAGTATTACAATGTTAACATAATACCTAAAATTAATAATGATTGAAAAATGTATATGGGAATTTTGTTAAAAAAAATATAACCACGAATGAACTAATTTATTCTACTATCTGCCAGGATTGGTGATGATAAATTGACAATAGCTGCTATTGTGGTTATTATTTCATCAGTGTATGGTATCAAATAGCACTTCAATTGTTCCCGTAAGATTTTAAATACTTTCAATCTCTGAATTGCTCGTTCTACATGAACTCTAGCTCGAGCAATGCAGCTGTAGCTTCAGCTTCTTCTTTGGTAAATTGTTTTTTTTTCGTAGGAATGGTGGCCGGATCAGTTTGATCAGACTGTTTTCACATTCTTTCTCGATAAAAAATCCTTTATCTACCATAACTGCATCATTTGGGTCAAGTTTGTCTAACGTAATTGAAAATAGCTTTGTCAGTAGCTCTACCGGCAAATCCAGGACTAACAATAGAAATTAATCCTGACGGAGTTATACCTATCAAGTATTTTATTGTGTGAGTCCCTTTATAATAAGTGTACCTACCATTTATAGCTAATACAATGAGTAGGAATAGATTTCAAGACACTTTGTCAAATTTACATGTAAATGACAACAGTCAGCTAAAACCTAGTAACACCGATAAAATTTACAAAATAAGGCCTCTCGTAGAAACACTCAATTCACAGTTTGGTAGACTTTACTATGGTACGCAGAAAGTAAGTGTGGACGAATCGATGATTCGTTTCAAAGGGCGTAGTACCCTGAAACAATATAACCCAGCCAAACCAATCAAAACGGGATATAAACTCTTTTGTCTGGCTGACCAGAAAGGTTTTATAAAACAGTTGGAGGTTTATCAAGGAAGAAACCAAGAAGTGCAAGATAAATACAAAGGATATGGATTAGGTGAGAGGATGGTTTTAATGCTTAATGAAAAGATATGGAGAACTAATAGAGTAATATACTTTGATAATTACTTCACATCACTAAAACTATTGGAAAAATTAAAAAGAGAAGAAACATGGGCGTGTGGGACCATCAGGCAAAATAGAAAAGCATTGCCCCAATATATGAGAAAGGATAGGGAATTGAAGAGAGGTGAGTTTGACTGTCGTATATCAAACACAAAAATTGCATACTTCAAATGGAAGGATAATCGAGTTGTCCATTTTCCGTCCAATTTTCATGGAGCAGAAGTTACTAATACAAAACGAAAACAAAAAGATGGTACTGTAAAAGATATTCCGTGCCCTTCAATAGTTCAAAACTATAATATGAATATGGGTGGGGTGGATCATGCTGATCAACTCAGATCCAGCTATGATGTGGACAGAAGATCTAAGAAATGGTGGCACCGGATTTTTTGGGGGTTAATTGATATTGCTTTTATAAATAGCTACATAATATACAAGCAGGTTCTTGTGGAAGAAGGTGAAAAGCTCTCTCTGCTAGATTTTCGAAGAGAAGTAGCCCACGGCCTTATTAACGCATTTATGCCTAGTGTTCTATATGTAGTACGGCTAAATCATGTTTCAACTTGCAAAATCTGCTTTGTCTATTGACGACACAGTTTGTGTGTGAGTTTAGTACTGCGCATACTTTTGTATGAAGTAGATTGCAAAGTGAACACAATCCTTTTAAGTGTTTTATAAATAAATAACTTTGTGTATTTTCACAAGATATAATGTATATCTAATAATAATGTATGTTTTAGTGTCATTTATTTCTTACGTTTACTGTAAATACCTTTATTTTTCCGTCAAACGTAGGCGTCCTACATAGGCATATAAGATCTAATTCTCTTTTTATTTTAGAGGACTTACTCTTCAGGAAGCACTGACTATGATTGAAGATGATGAAGACTTTTGTAGAAAAACGGAAGAAATAATTTTATATCCTCCAGTAAATGCCGGGATCTCAACTTGGTGCCGTATCTGAAGTAAAATTTTACTGCAGGTTGTAGGAAATGTGACATTGGGTTACATGTCAAATGCTTTGTTATTTTTCACACTAATCGTTAAATTTTATATTCTTATACTCTTGTAATTAAAACTAGTTCAAACAATGTTCATACCTTTTATGCTTAGTGTCCTACATTTAGTACACCATTTTCCACCTAGTTTTCCTTTAGTTAGAAAATACATTTCCGTTTTACATGCTAACATGTAAGCCTATAATGCGATATTGTTTAGTAAAATCTATAATTTCATGATCGATGAGTTTTAGGCATAAATGGGTTAACAAACATAGAAATCCGACAAAGCGGCTACCATCTGGATCTACTATATCTAAAAAAAGAAGAAAATATAACTACAGCGGCTCAAATGCTGTACGACTAGGAAATCTAGGTACACATTGGGTTACATATACAGCTAACCGTGGACGATGTGAGCAATGTAGCAACATGGGTACTCAGCCTAAACCATTTTCAAAATGCTTCGCTTGTAGTACTTACCTTTGTGTAAATAAAGAAGAAAGAATTGTTTTGCGGCCTATCATGGCATACAAATGTAAAATATTTTTTAAAATTCTTTTCATTTTATAAGTAAATGTTCATTTTCAATAAAACTGAATAAAGTGAGAGTAAGAGTATTTTTAGTAATTGGTAGGAATTATTTTCCAAAATTTTAATCGTTTGGGAAACAAGGGGTTAACATTAAGTATGATGATAAGAACATGTGCTTAGATCAGGAAAACTATATGGAGTCATTAACTCAAAAATACAAAATTGAAAATTCAAAATTATATGATACTCCTATGGAAGTAAAGTTAAATTTAGAAATATCAGATATTGAAAATGCCAATGTTAAGTTTGGAAATCTAATTGGTGCATTATTGTATATTGCGACCGGAACGAGACCAGACATCTCGTATAGCGTAAATTATCTTAGCCGATTTCAGGCATGTTATAACGACACATTTTAAATACGCATTAAGAATATTAAAATATCTATATAAAACGAAACATTTCAAACTAATATATACTAAAAATAAAACAAGCGAAATAATAAGTTGGTATATAGATTCTGATTGGACAGGTGACAAGAATGACCGTAAGTCAACATCTGGATTCGTGATTAATCTATTTGGAAATGCAGTGTATTGGATAACACATAAACAAAACTCTGTTACTAAATCTAGTGCTCATGCGGAGTATGTAGCATTGTCTGAAGCTGTCACAGAGATTATATATTTATTTTTTTTAATGTGTGGTGGGTGCTTAGTTGGAGTGACTCCGTAAGCTGTATTACTTGTCTGGCTATCACTGCAACTCTTGCGGTGTAGTTTAGTGTGTGTAAGTTGTGTTTAAAGGTAAATAAAAGGTATCTTAAAATCATTTGTTGTAAATCTGGATAATCCTATAAATGTCTATGAGGATAACTCCGGCGCACTTTTAATTGCCAAATATGGAAATTTCTCTAAAAACTCGAAACACATCGAAATTCATTATCACTTTCTGAACGAAAGTTATATTAATAAGACTACTGATATAATCAAAATAAATTCAACAGATAATATCGCAGACATATTTAGCAAATCATTAAGTAAAATAAAGTTTGTACATTTTAGAACATTGTTAGGTATAAGCGAATTGGAACAGAATTGTTAAACTCAAAAATATTGTTAGATGTAGATGAAACCACCATACACATAAAAGTAAGGAGGCGTGTCAAGTAGGGCACCTGTATACTTTTATATGTATAAGTTGGTAATATTGTATTGTGTGCTAACTGCACTTTATATATTATATATGTGTGACTGTCTTCACTACTTAGTAAAAAATAATATATATGGTTGATGAAGAAAAACGTTGTGTAAAAGTTTACGTGTTGTTAAGATTATTGTACGTTGTACAATTAAATAGATATACTACAGGACGTCGTTATTTGAATTATTCTAAGAGCGACAATTAGTCCATTTAAAATTAATTTGTTTTTCATCCGGGGTTCATGCATGGTTTTTGAAAAGATTTTCATCGTATTCGTTTTATTTGAAGAATTCGATATTAGTTTTCACTCAATGGTTTTACTGAAACGTCTGTGCGCAAGGAGACCCTATGCGTACCCGGACAAGTGCGAGGCTGATCACAGATTATAACGTTCACACCTGCCCAATCATAATATTCATATGTAATGTCGATCATATCGAAGATGCCGCATTGAGGTTGCAAATATAACTTCGTCCATTTACCTAACTAACTACTTATTATTAAAAAATAATTTCATTATTAATATATAAAAAAATCTCTAACTATTAACATTAAATAAAATATAATTGGAGAAGAAGTACTCAGCCGTACTCGTGAAGGATAAAATCTGGGAGATTATTTCTCAGGTATGCGGCCAATAATAAGTTGGGTCAATAGATGTGACTACTTTTATTAAATACTCAATATTTCTCATAACATTTCGTTTGCTTCATCAGGAGTCTATAAAGAATTTACAACAATTGAGAACACAATAAATCTAAGTTAAAAAAATATGTTACTACTTAGAAAATATCGTGGTATATGGTATATATTGGTGATATTTTAATAATGCTAGTTGACTAAACAATTCGCTTGGCCTGGATAAGACATAATATTATCACTAATGTCTACTTTATCTATATAAATATTAATCTATTAATTTCTTCTTTATCTACATAAATATTAAAAAAAAAAAACAAAATACAGATGTTGGTTGATTTGGTGATGGTGATATTTTAATAATGCTAGTTGGCTAAACAGTTCGCTTAGCCTGGATAAGACATAAATATTGATCCACTAAATCGCTACCATACATGAGCATTTTTTTAAAAACCATTTCATCAACTAACTTGATAGTCGATTTATTTAGTTTTTTATCCGGGAGTAAGGAAATTTTTCATGCAGTGTTTTACAAAAGATTTTTATCGCATCATCCTCATCAAAAAATTCGATATCATGTTGCTTTCAGCAGACGCTTGTACGAAGGTAGACCGTATGCGTAATCAGTCAAGTGCGAGGCTGACCACAGAACACCGGCCTAACATATTCATACCTAATGGGAGATAACAGAGGAGTAGCTGCTATGTAAACAACAGAAATCATAGCCGAGAATTGGAGATCCCGCTTCGAAAATTATTTAGTGGCAAATGAAATTAATAAAAAAGACGAAGCAATTCAATGTGCTCAAGTTCTTCATTATATCGGCAAAGAAGGGTTTAAAGTGTGCACTACTTTTACGTTCGAGGAGTAACAAAAACATAAATTAAAAATTCTACTCGGTAAATTTGAATCACATTATCTTCCGAAAGAAAACATAACCTAGAACAATACACAACGGAATTCAAGAAAATGGCTATGAAGTGCAAAATGGGTGATCTGCAAGAGGATCGAACTAAAACCGTGTTAATTTGTGGTGTAAAAAACGCCTCAATCAGGGAAAAACTACTCCAAGAAGATGATAACGTAAGTCTGGACAAGGTGATAGAGAAATGTGCAATTTTGGAAATCTCGAAGGAAAGAAGTGAATGTATGGCTGGAGGCTTCGGTGGGAGTTTTGTCGATGTCATTCACAAGGATAAGAATAGGAAACGTCAACAGGACAACAAACCAGGCGGTCAGAAGAAAATAAATGCATGTACTAGATGTGGTATGAGTCATTTTGATAATAAATGTCCTGCTTTTGGTAAAGAATGTAACTATTGTCATGTCAAAAATCATTTTGAAACCAAATGTTTAAAGAAAAAAAAAAACAAGAAAAAAGTTACAGAAAGTGTAAATGTAATAGGGCAGGAAGATAATTCAGTAGATCAATCATTATTTGTTGGTTTGTTACGCGTATTTTTCGTGTTTTTTTTTCTTTTCGACAACTCTGTATACGCTATCGCTATGAGTGCTTGTTGAGTTGCCTATCTCCGCTGTCTTACCGTCTGTAAGTTCCGTTTCTGTTAGGAAATTCTATATTCGTGTATTGTCCCGCTGCCCGTATAGATTCATATCACGAAGAGTTACCAACTTTGTATTTTTACGAATTTTGGTATTTTGGTGACGTTTCTCCGTATCCGCATTCTTCTTCCCTGTGCAGTGTTGGTGTTCTCTTGGATTCATTCATTCATTGTCCCAGAACTGGTGTGCCGACAGTTTGATTTTAGCGAAGGTTCGCTTACACCGTTTGAGGTGGATTTTCCAGTGTTTAATGTGTGTCTTAACGTCTGTGTAGAGCAGTTTTGCACCGCAAATGCTCGTACGTTAGGTTTTTGGAACCAATTTTTCGTAATTCTGGGATATTGGATGTAGGACTCCGCCATTTTCTGCAGAGTCTTTTTGTACCGACGTAACAAGTAATCTTTCAATATATCAAGGTTATCCCGTCGTATCCAAATCTATATCGACGTAGAATATTGCCTACGTAACCGAGTTTACAAGCAAGAATTCCAGATAGAAGGTGACCTTGGAAGACCTTCGGAAAATGTTTGAGACGCATTGCAGCTAAGTTTTTTTATTCCTTCAACGTATATTTCCAACTTATTTTTCAACATATTTTAATATTTTTAAACTAAAATATCGAAACCAAGGGTTTTCTTTTTTTTGTCTTGCATAACTGTACCTTCATGTTTGATTTTGTTGTACAATTATTACTCATAAAATTAGAATCTTTTGGGTCAGTACGATCTCTGGTATTTATAAAATTTAAATTTAGTTTTTTTGTACACGACCATTTGGGTCGCTTAAGATTCATTTAGTTTTACGTAAATACTTTTTCTTTTTTTTTTAATTCACATAACAGTGGATCACTTAATGATCACTTTAATTTTCTTTTGGATCAACTGTATAATTTAGCTTTCTTGTGAAATAATATACTGTGTGGTTCCGTGGAGGAGCTAATTTGTGTAATCATATGTAAAGTTGCGGTTTGATCAAACGACAGCTGTCTGACGTCTTTTATTTGTCACGATATTTAAATATTTAGGTATATATATATATATGTAGGGAACCCAAAGGTCCTTAATTTTGACCCGCTTTGAGTTTTATTCTGCTTCTATTTACTTTTTTTTTATAAATAAAAGAAAACAATAAAATCTATGGTAACGGTTACTTTTCGTGAGTATTGTGTATTCGCCCCGCCTCCCCGCTTGCCTCCTTCTGTTTTCAAAGGTAAGCCCTTAGCGTCTGACAAGGTATCAAACAGAAAACAGTGGCGCATTTTCAAGGACTATCTCTCCCTCGACCTACGACCGTCTTCATTGGGTTAGCTGGTCCTTGCAGAAGCTTCTCCCTCCATCAGGTATGTAGGTCCGAATACAACGGAACGAGTACACCCACTTTTACCTGACAATATTATTTTAGTAGTAGTAAACGTTTATTTCGTAACAAATTTCGGCGCCCAACGATCGCTGTGTCGTTACAGGTTCTATAAATTATGTAAATTCTACTCAAAGTCATGAATGGGTGACAAATGTAAAGATAAATAACAAGATTGTTAGATTAGAAATTGACACAGGTGCTACAGCTAACATAATTCCTTTTAATTTGTTCAAATGGTTAGGCTTATCTCCTAAAATAATCGAGAAAGCAAATAAATGTTAAATTCAAATCATACACAGGAGATGAATTAAAAATAATGGGTAAATGTAAATTAACTTGTAAAAATAATAACTCATACGAATTGGAATCTTTTGTTGTAAAAAGTACAACGACAGCGATTTTGGGTTAGTCAGCATGTATTTCTTTAAATTTAATCAGGAGAATTGAAGCAGTTCTCTCTCAAAATGACAAATATACAAGATTGATAAACGATTATGGTAATATATTTAAAGCGATAGGATGCATAAACGAAAAGTGTAACATAAAATTAGAGTCAAATAGTAAAAATTTGGCCTATCGGTATTGCGTGCTAGAATACGCCTATTGGAAAGTATTCTTCATTTAGCGTATAAAATTCCCGTGCAAAAGTGGCAGCTGAGATCAGACAGTGAGAGAGGAATTGTAAAGCAGAGAAAGGCTGAGATACAGGCGAAATTTCGAGAGAAAATCGGCTTGATTGTCGATATGCCCAAAGCTGGATTCGGAAACTCCAATGATGGGAACACCAGCCGGCGATTTTTCGCCAATCCTGAGATGGCAACAGAAATTACCGGTGTGGACTACAATCTCATAAAACGATTACAAGAAATTTTAGTAATTTACCCTGATGAAGCCTACATATTTTGGGCGAAAATTTGGTATTTTGTAATAGAGAAATAATAAATAAGGCGTTTTCCATCTTTATTTTTGCCTACATATTGTTCGAGGGAGTTTTTTCAAGCGCAAATCGGTCTTATAGTAATTTTAAAGGTAATTTCTAGCGGTCACCAAGTCGACTTAACAAAATTGGATGAATATGGATATGAGACCGCCAAACTTTACGTCGAATTATATTCCTGGTATCCCATGACCCCTACCTTGCACAAGTTATTGATGCATGGTGCAATGGTAATGGAAAAAGCACTGTTGCCTATTGGATTGCTCTCCGAAGAAGCAGCAGAAGCGCGAAACAAGCATTTTCGTTTATACCGGATGAATTTCGCCAGGAAATTCTCCAGAGAGCAAAGTAATTTACATGTCCTGAATAGATTACTGCTCAGCTCTGATCCCCTAATTAGCAGTATCAGGCCGAAACCAAAAAAGAGATCAATAGCGCACAGCAAAGAAGCAATGCAAATGCTTATTTCTGCTGAGCCAACTACCAAGGATGACGAAAGTTCAGCGGAAGAACCAGAAGAATTATAGTAGGAAACTGAAGACAGCTTGAATGCAGTTTTTTCTGTTCGTATATGTATGTTAGGATTAATTAACGGTCAGTCAACGGTATTGAACATAGATTTAATAAAGCAAGTAAACTAGCTGGAGAGGATTGGTTACGAAATTTTAATGTTTCCAACAACTTCTCCTTTCGAACACCGGAAGCTACTTCTACAGCGAGACTAATGGGATTTAACAAAGTGGCAGTGGGAAGATTTTTAACATATTAAAGGATGTTCGCACAAAATATGGATTTACTCCAAGCAGAATTTTTAACGTTGACGACTCTGGGCTCTCTACAGTGCCTTCAAAACTGCCGAAAGTTGTCACTCCCATGGGTCAACGAAGAAAACGTTGAACGGAGAAATTGTTTCAGCAGAGCGCGGACGTAACACAACAGTGGTTTGTGACATAAGCGCTACTGGAGTGCGCATCGTATGAAGCGGGAACTTCTCAACGGATGTCCACCCGGAACTAGCTCAACGGGCATAGCTCAACCAAATGGGTGGATGAATTCAGAATCTTTTATCAAATATTTGGAACATTTTGTGACTCATGTGAAGCCAACTCAAGACACTCCAGTGTTACTTCTTCTAGACAATCATAGTTCACATATTTCATTGGGAGCCATAAATTTTTGCCGCGCTAACGGTAGGGGAGATTGTTGTACCTCGGATCACTTTTTGTTAATATATTTTTAACTTTTGTTGTTGTAGATTTAACATACCAAGTACCATCACATTTTGTTGTCAATATATTTTGGAACATTTGTGCATTTGTAACTTTTCATTAAATGCCTCATTTATTATTTTATGAATTTTTTACTTGTACTCTACAAATGATCCATGGTACATGATGGTCATGTACCATGGATCACACCCTCATGTACTTTGGATCATTAACTTCCTGTACCTTAGATATAGAGGTTTTTATAACAGTGACAAAAGTAAAGCAAAAGTATATTTTTATTTATTTGACGACAGAACAACATAGACAACCTTACTCGTAAAAAGGAATAACCTGAAATACAAACATAGAATATCAAAAAAGGCCTGAAAATGTGTCAAAGATGTAATTATTTTACATTGTAGTTAGAAAAGTCAATAGGAAAACGCATTTGCCAAAGTGTTCTCGAGGAACCCGACAGTAATGTAATCATCTGGTTCAAAGGTTACTCTTTCAAACATTTATTCCTCCTGCTGCTCATATATTTCTTCATTCATCTGTTCTAATAGTCCCGCGTCTCAATTTCAGCATCACTATCAAAATTAACAATAGAAGTGTTATCATCATCAGAGTCACTCTCAAAAACCACTTGTTTAACAGCTGTTTTTTGTCTTTTGAATCTTTGGCTGAACTTTGTTGCTCGTCAAATTTTGCTTTTTGTATTACTCCTTTTCATTCTTCTTTTCCTTTTCTCGTCTGACTTCATCTTTCTCAGGTGTATCTGTTGCTATTTTTGTTCTCCCTGGCTTTCTTCCTTTGCCACTTTGCTTCCGTAATGGAGCTTTCAAGAAAGGTCTGATTTCTTCTGGTGTCACCATCATAGTAGTACACTTATTATGACTTGAAGAGTTGCGAGTTGGGGTTTCGGTTGATGTTAAAGTCGAAGGCAATGGTGTTTCGGTTGAAGTCGAAGTCGAAGGCAAATTAATATCTCTTTGTACAGCTGTAGATTGCACAACTTCACTACTCTCAGACTGAACTTCCAAAGTTCCTGATGAAGTAGCATCACTTGTAGGTTCTGGTGTTGTTGGAGGCATGGCGTTTTCAGACTGTGCAGAAGGCCTAACTTCCGAAGTTGGAGGAGGACGATCGGTGACATATGATGCCAAAAGTCATCATCGGTGTACACATTTCTATCAAATGGGTATATTCCAGGCTTTTTAAATCCATGTATGATATTACTTGTACTGAACGCTCGAGGAAAGATCAGTCCAACAACTTCAGCAGTAGAATATATGTCAAAAGTTTTGCCAGGATTGTTACAGAGCCAAGCTTCAACTGCTTGACTATAATATGTCTTCAAAGGTCCATAAATTGTTAAGTCCAAAGGCTGTAACCTGTGCGATGTGTGTGGGGGAATGATAATATTACTACACCAGCCTCTGAAGCAAGTTCTAAAACTTCCAATGAAAGGTGTGTTTCATGGTTGTCGATTATTAACAAGACACGTTCAGCTTTGGAGGGTTTAGTATGCTTAATAAAGTGGTGCATGAATTTAACATACAACTGTTCATTTGACCACCCGGACGCATTTGCCCCACCAATTGTCCCAGGAGGAGCCCCTTCAACATGAAATCTTTGAAATGCACTCTTGGAAAAATTATAATCCGTGGAATGTGATTACCAAGTGCATTAATGCAACAACTTAACGTAACTAGCTGTCCACGTTCTGCAGAGGTCATACCCCCAAGCTGCTTAATACCTTTAGGGGCAACTATCTTGGAAGGATTTTGAACCGTTGTCAATCCAGTTTCGTCCTGATTCCAGATTCTTTCTGGTGGAATAGGGCCGAATCGCTTGTGTATATCTTCCAAATTATTGTAAAATAGAGATAAATTGTGCTTGTTAAAAGCACTTGCACGAGCGAGGCTTGTTTTCTGAGGTTTCCTTATGGACAAATTACTGTGTCTGCTTAAATAGCTCCTCATCCATTCTTCCCCTGTCATTTTATTTTCATCCCAAGTACTTGGGTACTTTTTATTATTTGCAACGGCAAATTTATATGCCAACTTACGAACTCCCCTTTTGGTTAGCCCATACTGCATTTTAGCAACAGTTTTAAGGTACTCATTGAGTTTAGTTTCTTCCTCATTGTTAAACACTTTCTTAACATCAAATTTTGCTCTGTACTCATATTGATTTTCACCTGATTCCTTAAAAGCTTTAATGTGACGATGCAATGTCGCAAATTTTACATTAAAAACTCTACATGCTTCCCTAATTGATATTTTTCTTTCAGGCGATGCACAAACTGCCTTAATGGCGTTTTGTAATGCTTCTGGATTTACTGGGTCCCTTTTAACACCTGTTTTGCTCCGTGGCATAGCTTCCTGAAACAAAAAATCAAGCTGTTGTTACATCGTGTACCAGTGATCAGTGATCCAAGGTATACGATGCAGTTTTGATCCATGGTGCACGAGGGTACTTTTTCTAGAACAATCTAGCCTAAAACTTATAGGTTAGGTTTTAGAAGCACGTGTGTAATGTAGAATAACTCACCAATCGATGGACTCTGTAGGATGATAAGTCACGTTAATCTTTCACTAAACACTGTTCAATTAAAAAACAAATACTAAAAGGTAGCAGCACTTGTCAGAAAACTAACAAGTGATCCAAGGTACAATGTCATCAAGATACAACAGTCTCCCCTATAGTTATGGTTGGTTTGCCACCACACACATCACACAAGCTCCAGCCGTTGGACATACCATTTTTTGGTCCGTTGAAAACATTTTTTGCCCAAACTTAATGCACCAGGAGATGTAATAACAGATAAAAATGATGCAATTATTTAGTAAATAATCCAGGCTGCCACTGTTAATAATGCAATGAAAGGTTTCCGCAGCCCTATGACCCTTTAATTTTTGACGACAGTGAATAAGCTGCAATAACGTCTGAAATAAATATTGGGCCAGAAAGTCCTAATTCAAATAAGTCGATAGACTGATCTGAATCAGATAACGAAACATTAATCAATATAAAAAAACGTCTAAAACAAGAGGGAAATATAGTCTAAAATAACAGCCAAAATTCTTATGAGTTCAGGAAAGATGGTCCAAGTTCAAATATAAAAATTCTATCAGTAATAAATATATCACCGGATGTATCTAAAATATTGCATACGGAACGCAATTTATTTGGTGGGAGTTCTAATTCATACATAACACTACAAGATATAGAACCTTTTCCAGAAAATAAGAGAAAATATGATGCAAATAAAAGAAAAACTATTTCAAATGAAATCACTAGCTCACCTGCGAAATTATAATTAGCAGATAGAGCACGTAAGCAGGAGGAAAAAGAAAACAGAAAAAAAGAAAGATTTTTGAAGAAGGGTTTTAAAGTAAAGAATAAAGTTAGCACACTAAAAGGAGAGACTTCTAAAGTAAAGAAATATTAATGTCCAGACTGCGATAAAAAGTATGAAGATCCTCCTTATGAACCGCGAATTCAATGTGCGATATGTGAATTGTGGTGGCATGAACAATATACAGCATATACCGGTTGTGGACAATTTACATGTGACCTATGTTATGTTAATGTACGTCTATTTACCCCAGTTGACACGTCATCTTACCCATGGGCTGGGGTAAGATGACAAATTTGTAAGATTAAGTTTTCCATTATTTTTAACAAGATGTTAATTTTGTTTTTTGTTTCAATGCAAATTAAAGTAAGTTTCTTTGTGTACCTTTCGCTAAATTTTCAGACTCTAATTATAATTTGTTTCCACATTGTATTGTGTTTCCGTTAGTATCGTCAACTTACCCCGGTCTCCCCTATACTGCCTCTTGAAATTTTGGAATTGTCGACGCCATATGCGTTTTCTAAATATTTCTTCAACGATGATCTTATAAATAAGATAACTTCTGAATCTAATATCTATGCAACACAGAAAGATCCGAACAAACCGGCCAGGCTTACCAGTACCTAGAAGGATTTCTTTCTCTGAAAGGAACAACTTAATAAAATTATAGTGGATCTGTTAACCAGAGGCATCATTCGAAGGAGCACGTCAGAATATAGTTCGCCAATTGTTTTAGTTGCAAAGAAGCCCCCAGGTATACGTCTCTGCGTGGACTACAGGGAAATGAACAAGATTACAATTCGGGATAACTTTCCACTGCCTTTAATTGACGAGCAGATCGATCAGTTGCAGAGATAATCTGTTTATACAAGGTTGAACTTAAGAGATGCTTTTCATCACGTTAGTATACAGCCGAATTCTGTAAGATATACTTCATTTATAACACATAGTGGTCACTTTGAATATTTAATGCCATTCGGGCTAAAGAATAATCCTGCTAGCTTTTGTAGATATATAAATATAATATATATCTATATAATAATATTCAGAGATTTAATTGAACAAAATAAGATACCTCTGAAAGTGGGGGAAATTTTGACTTAATGCAAGTAATAAATATAAACCGAATAAGAAAAGACAGTGCTTGGCAAATTAACCTAAAAGTAAGAAACGAAACATTGGAATTTAAGATAGACACAGGGGCGGATGAAACCATAGTTACAAAGAAAACTTACGAAGACAAATTAGAAAAATATCTAAAATTGGAGCCAACAAAAGCAGTACTAGTAGGACCAGGTCTAGAAAATAAGTTGAAGGTATTCGGTAAAATAAAATTACCAGTAAAAATCGAAAACGGAGTGGAGACAATAAATTGCTTTGTTATGGAAACTAAAGAAAACTTGTTAGGAAGACCTGGATTGAAACAATTAGGAATTATTAAATGGGAAACTTCCTTAGAAATAAATTCCGTAGTTACCGAGGACGAAAAGAATAGTTTTTTAAACAAAATTGAGAATGAATATAAAGATCTATTTACTGGATTCGGCAAATTAAAAAATATAAGTATCAGATAAAATTATCTGAAGAATGCAAAGATGCTTATGCTATTAGTATTCCACGAAGAAAACCATTACCATTATTACCTGCAGTTGAAAAAGAAACAAACAAAATGGTGAAAGACAGTGCAAAAGTATTTAGCAAATTGGATTTTTCTTCAAGATTTTGGCAGATCAGCATTGATGCAGAATCGCAGAAGTATACAACCTTCATAACACCATTCGGAAGATACATGTATCGACGTATTCCATTCGGTATCACATCTGCACCAGAAGTTTTTTAGAAGTTACTATACAGAATAGTGAGTGAACTAAACAGTGATCAAGTGCAAGTGCACGCAGATGACATTTTGATAACCGAACGGACAGTCAAAGAACCCGATGAAAATGTATTCAAAGTGTTAAATAAATTACGTAAAAATGGGTTAACATTGAATCGTGAAAAATGTACGTTAGGTTACATTGTATCCGCAGAAGGCGTGAAACCCGATCCAAAAAGTGTACAAGCCATTTTAGATTACCCGGTTCCGAAAGACCAAACAGAGATCAGAGGATATCTCAGCATGATAAATTACCTATTTAAATTTATTAAAAATGTTGCAGAAAAAACAAACCCGTTGCGTGAACTATTAAGAAGCGATCGTGAGTTCGACAAGTTAAAGACAGAAATAACATCTTCAAAACTATTAGCTAAGTACAATGTTACAAAAAAAAACACGTGTTTCGGCAGACGCGTCAGCGTACGCTATCGGGGCAGTTTTAGAGCAATGGCACGAAAATAGTTGGAGACCGGTGTGTTACGGTTCAAAAAGTCTAACAGACTTTGAACACGTCTATGCGCAGATCGAAAAGGAAGCGTTCGCAATTACGTGGGCGTGCGAAAGATTCGAACAATATTTACTAGGCGCGAAATTTCTAATTCTAACGGACCATAAACCACTAATTGTTGTGCTAAAAACTAAAGAAATAAATAAGTTATGAAAGAAACTTCAACGATTCAGATTACTTTTAAAATTTAATTACGACATATCACATGTATCAGGCAAAGAAGCTACCGTACAATGGGGTTAAGTGGCCATGTGCACCTTTTTTATTATTTGTCATCTACAAAGAAAACCACACCACTTACGCGCTCGAATTCAACTTATATACTGCTTTCCATTTACACTTGTCTCATCTCAATTCAGTTGAGCTGAGCTAAGATGAGTACAATTGCTCTTTGCTAACTCAGTTCACTCAATTGGTAAATAGAACTTATGTATTTGCTCACTTTTTTAATCACCTTAACTTAATAATTGATATCTCCCAATAATGTCTTCAATAAATAAATCAAAATATTTTGTGACAGTAAGTATATAAAAATACATACGCCAAATAAAGCTATTTTAATTTTATTTTAGAGTTTTGTTGACAGTGAATCTGAGTCTTCATCAAATTCCGATTTCTCTCGAACTTCAACAGAAACAGATTCGACGGATTCCTCAACAGACACATACGAGCCAAAAAGAAAATTGCATCGTATTACATTATTTATGGAAACCATTGAAACATATGATGAACAGGAATTTAAAGAGCATTTTCGATTAACACGTACAACATGCAATATGATAATAAGTAACAGTATTTTTTATGGAATGGTTTATATACTGACTTCCAGAAAAATTGCAACACCTAGAAGTTGTCGAATGATTTTATTGAAATTTTCAGGAAACGTTTATTTTCATTAAACAAATTGATGATTAAAATTTGAATAAAATCTAGCCAGTAGTTTTTTTTTTGCATGTTGTTTCCATAGCACATAGTAACTATAAATTTGAAGTATTAGACCATTTAGTAAGTGTCAAGTTTGCAAATTGTTGTTGTTACGTCACAATTTCATTCTGCACTTGATAACAATGCCGAGAGTACGTCAACATCAACATTTTGTCCAATTAAGTGATTTTGAACGTGGCCGTATTATTGGTATGACAGAGGCCGGACTTTCGCTAAGAGAAATTGCTCGTCGTGTAAACCGAAATGTTTCAACGGTATTGAGGTGTTGGTCCAAATGGTCCGAGGAAGGGGTTCAACATCGTCGCCGTGGATCTGGACGTCCTCGAAGGACTACAGATCGCGAAGAACGTCGCTTAAGACTTTTGGCCACAAGAGATAGATTTTCAACAACTCGATCAATTGAAAATGATTGGATGAGAGGTACAGGACTCAGAATGTCAATGTCAACTGTTTATCGCCGGATAAGATCTTATGGATTGCGTTCATATCGTCCATTTTTATGTCTTTCTCTTACACCACTTCACCGTCTACGTAGACTAGAGTGGAGCAACTTAAGGGGTAATTGGGAGCAGGAATGGCATCAAATTGTGTTTAGTGACGAGTCCCGATTTTGCTTGTGGGCCCACGATGGTCGTAGGAGAGTCAGACGGATGCGTGGAGAACGTAAAAATCCAACATTTTTTGTGGAACGCAACACAGCCCTCACTCAAGGAGTTATGATATGGGGTGCAATATGTTATGGTAGCAGATCACCCTTGGTCTTTATTGACGGCAACCTTAACGCACCTGGTTACATTGCTAATGTGCTACAACCAGTTGGCCTTCCATATCTTCAGGGGCTGGAAAATCCCATTTTCCAGCAGGATAATGCGCGCCCTCATACGGCAAGGGCTACAACACGGTTTTTGGAAGAATCTAACATTGTCGTCCTCCCATGGCCTGCTCGGTCGCCTGATTTGTCGCCCATTGAACATGTATGGGATATGATTGGTAGGCGAATAAGTAATTTACCGCACCCTCCAGATAATTTACACGATCTTCAACAACGGATTCAAGAAGCTTGGGACGATATACCACAAGCAGCTATAGATCACTTGATTAATAGCATGCCAACGTGTCTAGATGAGTGCATTACAAATCGTGGCGGAGCAACTCATTATTGAAAAAACTTTTAAAGCTTTTATTCTTTTGTTTTTAAAACTTAATCATAACTTTGTTTCATAGAAATAGACGTTTTCTGAAAATTTCAATAAAATCGTTAAACAGCTTCTAGGTGTTGCAATTTTTCTGGAAGTCAGTATATTATCCGTAACTTTACTTTATTGGTTTAGATAAGTTAGAAAATGACAAAGTATTACCAAGTCACAAATATGGCAGAAAAAAAATATCAGCAAAGCAAGCATTGTATATTACAGTGTGGTATCTTTCAAATACAGAGAGTTTCCGACAAATATCTGATAGGTTTAACATCAACAAAAGCTCTACCCATCGTATAATTTTCAAAATAATTAATTACTTAGTATCTAAATCTAAAGAATATATTGTTTGGCCTAATGCACAAAAAAAGGAATTAATAGTTCAAGAGTTCAGAAAGTTGCAAGGGATAGATGGAATAATTGGATGTATTGATGGAACGCATATAAATATTCAAAAGCCTTTGTCACAGCACTATTATATGTATTGCAATCGCAAAGGTAGTTACAGTATCTTATTACAAGCAGTCTGCGACCATCAAAAGAAAATTATAGATATATTTTGTGGAGAACCTGGCTCCCTCCATGATAGCACGCTTTTAAGAAAGTCATCCTTATATAGAAAAGGTATGAACAACTTTATAGGTAAACATCTTTTATTAGGTGATTCGGCATATCCATGCCTTAATTGGCTGATACCCCCATTTAAGGATAATGGTCCCCTAACACAGAATCAAAAAAGGTTCAATTATAAGCATTCTTCATCACGTGTACTAATTGAAAATGCTTTTGGCCTACTAAAAGGAAGATTCCGCAGATTAAAAATATTTGAAAATGAAAACATACTATTTGTAGTCAAATGTGTTGTAGCTGCCACAGTATTGCATAATATTTGCTTAAGTAATGATGATATTCCTACTGATTATGAGCAACCAGGAGAGGATTCAGAAATAGATTCACCATATGTCGGTGAAATATCACCACAGCAGCTAAAAAGAGGTTAAATTTTTTTAAATATGTTTCCAAGAACAGAATAAGAATGAACGCAAATATTTTTTATTAGATGTTTTATTTTAATGTGTATTTTGTTAAATAAAATTTATATAAAATTAACATAAATCTTGTTTTCATCACTAGTATTAAATAAAACTTATTTTCTATTTCAAACAAAATAATACAATAATAATAATACATAAACTGTAATCTGCAAATTAATTTTTATTTGCTAAATTTTCCAAAGCAATAATCTTTCTTTCTTCTAATTCTAATTTTCTTTTTAGCAAATTTAACCTTTCATTTTTATTGTTTATGCACTCATTAATGTACTTCTTTCTAACTTCTTCCTTGTTTTCTATTTGTTGTGTTCTCTTTTCATAATAAGCTTTCTTAATTTTTATTAATTCCATGGATGGATTTTTCCTTTTACTTCCTTTATTAGAATCTATTTCCTCGTTAGAATTTATTTCATTATTAAGAGCAGAAGCACTTCCATCACTTTCTGCAGAACTAGGTACAGAATCAACTTCCGCAACATCAATACTATGTGGACTACAATTTATTGGTTTGTCACCTAAGAGTTCATCTAGTCGATTAAAATAAGCAAATCTTACTGGACCTCTTCCAGTTTTTACTTTATTGTCTTTTGTACTTTTATATGTTCTTAACAGATTATGCCTTTTTTTATTGTTCTGAAAACTAGTGTTTGTTATAAATTAGATTAGGTTCTTGGTAAATATTTGTTATCAAACAACCTCTTAGTTTTATTTTGTGTATCTAGTTGTTCACTTATTGTACTCCAAAAAGATTTTCTTTTATGAATATGATGCATATCATCATACTTCTCTTCTACAGCTGCAATAAGAGCCATTGTCTCCTTCTCTGTCGATACATTTCTATATTTTTCACCTATAGTTGTTTCATTTTCATTGCTCGCATTTACAGAATTATGTTCTAATGTATTGTTTTCAGTATTGTCCATATTGGAGATGTCAAGTGTTTCATTAAATAACATGGGCTCTTGATTGGCATTAAAAAGTATATTATTGTTTGGGATCCACAAAACATTATTCTCTACAAAATTTATATTATTAATGATTGCCGAGATAAATTTACTAACTTACCTGGATCTTTTACCATAACATCCCCTTGATTATTCATTATCCATCCTTCATTAGTTCTCACAATTTCGTAAGGCATTTTGTGTAAGATATAAAAGAATGAAAATTGAAATTCTGTTATAAAAGTAAACAAACTCTAACCTAACTTTCTTCCCCACCACTCTTCTAATCCAATATCACCTATCTGCACATGCTTTGATTGTTGTGCTTTTAAGCGAAAAGAGAGGGTTCAGAAACTTCCTTAAATGATCTGATTCAAAATATATAAAACTAAATGGAACGGTCACTAAAGTGAGTCCAAATAAGTGAGGTGAGAATCTCTGAAATTTCGTGTAAATCGAAAGCAGTAATAATCATAGCTAATGCCTTAGTGACTCGATCTCTATCAGAAAATATGTTGTAGAATGTTATATAGTTTCATAATCAACTTTCAAACCTTGGCCACTTTACCCACATTTCCCCTAGATCTTTCTTATATTTATTTTGCTCTCTTAATAATTTTTCGATAGTTCCAAAAACTGTTTTTCGTTGCTGTCCCGCTGTTGCTCATGGAAGCTCTTAATTGTCTCTATAATCTTGTCAGCATTTGATTTTGGTTTTAATTTTCTTTTTATTGAAAGTCTAGATTGGATTGGAACTGGAACTGTTTTCAGATATCGAAGTAGATGGTATATTGTCTAATTCGTCTTTGTTGTTTGGTTTAGTATCTTTAACACCTAATCATAATATGCAACATTACAATGAAGAGCACTTTGTACTGAAATATACATACCTGATATAGAATCCACTAAATATATAGTTAGTTATAGTAGTTAGTATTATGTTTGTTAACAAATAATTTTTCCATTCTTCTTTTCCTGTTTTCTTATTACTTTTCAAAATTTGTTGATATGATTTTAAAAGGTTATGGTATATCTGTCGGCAGCTTCTTTTCCTTCCCCAACATTAAAACCGAATTGTTCATATCAGCCGCTATTTGGCTCCAAACTTTATCTTTCACAGTTTTTTTATCATTGAAAAGTTTTTCATATTTCTCAGAACCTCTAATTTCCAAAAATATCACTGTAGCATTAATGTCGTTTTCAGTGGGATGCCTTGCTGATTTCCAGCAAATATTATTTTGCGTACCTTCTTCCCTATCATCTAGATTGATATTTTCATCTGCCTCTATATTATCGTCTTGTGACAAAGATAAACGTAGATATTCATTTGCTAGTATTTGTACCAAGTAACCGTCTTCAATTTGCAAATACTCCCAGCAGTTTGGAAATTTATATGTCGTCCCGTCTGATAATTAAAATGTGTTTTTATTTTTATAATAATGACATAGGTAAAATAAATTACCTGCTGTTTGAACAACATAGCAATTATCTTCAACATCTTTTACACACACGTCTGTAATTTTAATGTTTCTATTCATTTACACAGTAAGTTCGGCAGAAAATATAATAAATAAATAATCACTAAAACTAACCTAACAACTGCGTTCGAAGTGACGTCACTAGTTCGTCGCGAAAGTGGACTGGTTAAAGGAAGGATTAACTGCGTTTATCGCAAAAATTCGACTTTAGTCTCATATATGTATATTACCAGCTTCAGAAAAAAAAGTCGTTCGCTGTAAACAGTGCTGGCTGGAAAAAAAAGATATCTTTTAGCGATATGAGCCATTTCTGGAAATCTCGAGTAGTTTTGGCGCCACCACTCAAACGGTTCGTCTTTACGCTTTATAACTGGTATTGCACAATAGGAATGAAGTTCGAGAGCCGCACCAGATCTGCTGCCATCGACATTTTCGATTCTCCTGGTCACTAGATCTTGATACCACTGCCAAAAACTACGGTGAATCGTTGACTCTGGGTCATTATTATTATCATTCCGAGAATTACCTAAATTATCTTTATCCATGTCGCTCTCATCATCACTCATACTATTTTTAAGAGTTTCATACAAGAATTGTGACTTCATAGTGCCTACATTATCTGCCTCGAAGAAGTGTAATTTATATCTGAGATCAAGTAGAGTCGCAAGTGTGAATAATTTATTTTGCTCTAAGCCAAACCTCTCAATCAAATCTGGTCTTCAACTCATTTTCCAATATCACTTTCAGTTGCATTATCTGATCGTTTTCGTCGATATAATGTGACAGATACTTTTGCAATGTTTTTAAGTGAGGCATAACTATCGAAGAGAAGCTAGAACTAAATCTTCGTAACCTCTTCAAATGGTTTTAGTAATGGAATGTACTTTTTGAGTATGTTCCACTCAGTACTGGACAGATTTTCAAAATTGACGGATGTTACAGATAGGTATAAAGATACTACTCTTTTTTGTTCTAAAAGACGTGATAACATGTAATACGATGAATTCCATCTTGTAGAAACATCTTGGACAAGCTGCTGTTGTAGTAAACTGAGTTCTGTCTGCAAGGCACAAAATTTAGTCTAAGCAGGCCCTGAATGGTTGAAGTGGCTGACAATGCGTCTGGATTTTGTGAGGATTTCTGCAACGCTGTCCACCTTCATCGCGGCATTGATTGCCAATTGGATCGTGTGTATAAAACATGGAACTCCTGTAAATACAGAGTTGTCAATTGCTTTACTATATTTCCCACGTTATCTCGGACAATAGCGTGAATTTTGTCTACGTCTATACCCCACAGGGTCGGAATTTCTTCTAAATATTCTTTTATATTTTGAGCGGTATGAGATTCGGGAAAATCTTTCATTTGTAGCACTGCGTGATGGTATTTGAAGGTGCCGTCCGCACAGTGGGCAGTAAAACTCAAGAAACTTCGCAAATTGTTAGTGTTTGTCCACAAGTCGGCAGTCACCGAAATCGCAGCGGCGGTGAGTATTCCTCTTCGAATTTCAGAATTAGTTTTTTCATAAATATGAGGTAGGATGTTCTCTGTAAAGTACTTTTCGACTTGGCATATTATATGTCTGTTTCACTTTTTTCATTAAGTTGATAAAACCGATATTTTCAACTAAAGACAAAGGTTGGTTGTCAAGGGCAATCATCTCCCCAATGGAAATACTTATGTCTCTTGCTCTTGCTCTCTGAATCTTCACGTGGCCAATGTACAACCAAACAATCTTGTATATTTTCTTGACGTTGAGACTCGCTGACCGCTGGTCCCAACGAAGGCGACGGTGTCGGTGTTGGCGACGGTTGCTCCGCTTTCAACAGAGAGGGAGAACGTAGCGGTAAATCGACTGAAGTACTTTTAATTGCAGCCCCCAACTGAGCCATCAACTGACTATGTTTATATTTTATATGGTTAGTCATACTCGTGGTGTTTGCCATTTTACCCTGCCCACCACAAGAAATAACTCATGAGAAACAAAGGAATACCTGTCAGCGGCCGTATGCTTCAGGAGAAGGCAAATTTTTGCCGCGCGTTTTGGTAATCTCGACTTCAATTGTTCTGCAAGCTGGATACGAAGACAATTTTCTGATGATGAGATATTTAATGCTGATGAAGCTGAACTGTTTTACAAATTAATGCCGGACAAAACTGAGGTGAGAATTGTGAGTGGAGGCAAGTTGTCGAAAGATAGAATAACTGTCATGGTAGCAGCTAATATGAGTGGCACAGAGAAAAAGAAATTGCTCATTATTGGAAAGTCGCAAAAACCCAGATGTTTTAGAAGTGTCAAATAATTACCTGTCGATTATCCTAACATTCGTAGAGCTTGGATGACCTCAGAACTTTTTGAAAAATGGCTTCGAGATTGGGATCGTGATTTGGTGGAAGAAGAAAAAGATTTTATTGCTGGTTGATAATTGCCCGGAGCATCCAAATGTTACTGATTTAAAGTCTATAACACTTGCTTTCCTTCCACCGAATACAACATCAGTACTACAGCAAATAGATCAGGGAATAATACGATCACTCAAAACGAATTTTAGAAAGAACCTTGTGCTCAAAATGATTAGTTGTCTTGAACTCTTCTACAAAAATAACGGTGCTAGAAGCAATTCTAATTCTAATGATGCCTGGAATAAAATGTCACAAAGTACGATTCACAACTGTTTCAAACATTCAGGATTCATTGAAAGCCACGACGGTTTACCTATTCAAATATCAGAACATGAAGTTGATGAAGAAGATGACGTCCCTTTATCTTTGTGGTCACGAAACCTAAATTCGTTTAGCAGCACCGGAAATGTGGGAAGATTATGTTGACATCGATAGCGCTCTCCTCACATCCGAAGAACCTACCGATGAAAATATCGTACAGAACATTAATGCTAAGGAACAACTCGAAAGTGATGGGGAAGAGGAAGTCGAGGAAGAACCATTACCTACCACAGAAGAGGCATTAAAAGCTGCAGAATTATTATCACGATTTGTACATAGCAATATTGAAAATGCTAATTTGACCATAGCGATGTCTTCTATACACAATAGTATTAGAGACTGTTTTTACAATAAAATCAAAAAACAAAAGCAGACAAAAATTACAGATTACTTACATTAAAAATACACTTGTATGTGTATAATGTACTGATTACGTGCAATTTTTATTTTGATTTAATATGTATGTATACACATGTAGTTACTATGTTTCTCTATTAAAATACTTTACATACATTTTTTTTCACAAAACGCTTTGTATGACGTCCGCTTATTATGACGTGTTTGTCAATTCCTTTAGATGTCATTATAAACGGATTCAGCTGTACGTCGAATTCATGTCACTCCTCGAAAGAGAAATCTCATTAATGTTGCACGGAATCTACTTAAAACTGTAAACAGATTAAATAGGAGAAACACACTAAACAAGGAACGAATTAAAAAGGCTTATAAATATTCCATGTCGCAAGAATTCCCTCGCAGTAAATTAAATAAAGAGTCGATGAGGTTCTTTCTGTCACAATTACAACTTCAATGTAAAAAAGGAAAAGGTCGAAGATTTTCTACAGAAGACAAAATTTTTGCTTTGTCTTTATTAAAACAAAGTCCGAGAGGATATAAACTATTACAGAAAGTGTTTGCGTTGCCTACCCGAAGTATTACTCAAACTATTGCAAATGGTCATATTCAAGTGTGGTATTAATAAAAATATTATGACCTGTTTGATGAAAGCTGCCAATAAAATGAAACAATTAGATAAGTACGGTGTACTCATATTCGATGAGATGGCGCTAACCCCTTCTCTAACTTACAAGGCAAGGGAAGATGTAATAGAAGGCTTCGATACTGCTGGTCTACAAACAAGAAACAAATTTGCAAGTCATGTTATGGTGTTTATGGCAAGAGGCATACGGCGAAAATGGAAACAGCCCGTTGCTTACTACTTTACAGACACAACAATGGCTGCAGCCGATATCATGAGAAATGTGAAGGCAATTGTTACAGAGCTACATAATATCAAACTTAAAGTTGTGGCCACTATATGCGATCAATCAACAGCCAATTTCCAAGCCATTAAATTGTTAGTAGACGAAACAAAACGAAATTACATACAGGCAGAGAAGGAATATCGGTAAGATGTTTGACCACTATTTATAAATCGCATATAACTAATTTACTGTCTTTTATTAGAATATGCGGCTTTGGGGTTGAAGGTACAGAGGTGGTACCTTTATTCAATCCGCCACATTTATTAAAGGGAATAATTTCATCGATGCACAAGTTAGTTTTACTTGGAAGCAAGCTAAACAGTTAGCGTCTTGGTAGCACTTTGTACAGCGTGTTACAAATTAACAGACGAACACATTTACAAAGAAAAAATGAAAAAAGTGAAGGTGAAGCATACGGCCCAATTGTTATCCCACACTGTCAGTGCTGCAATTAGAAGCAAAGTAACATGGGGCAAGATTTTTTTTTGGGTATTTATCATGAGTTTCATGTTTATTAATAATTAATTTACTATAAATTATTCCTTACCTAATGGCATTCATGTAATGGGGATAAGACTACATTTAACTTGAACAAGTTCCTTTACTAGAACAAGACAATTTTTTTTAATGTGTGGTGGGTGCTTAGTTGCAGTGACTCCGTAAGCTGTATTACTTGTCTGGCTATCACTGCATCTCTTGCGATGTAGTTTGGTGTGTGTAAGTTGTGTTTAAATGACTTTGTGACAGCATCATATCGCCTTTTATGATGCCGCGCTGTTCACTTTGCTCCCAACAGCGAATGGCAAGTCGAGCCGGGATTAAACTCTCTGAAAAAATGTCACCGTCTCTCCAAAGAATTGAATCCCGGCACCTATCGTCCTCTCACAACGATAGTCAGCCGCCTAACCACTGCGGCCATCGACCCGTTTAATTAATTGACATTAAGCAAGTTAAATGAAATCTAATACACATTTTCAGTGAAAATTGTCAAATTTCTTCTTAATGTATTCAGATAATCTTTGATCTTATCTTTTAATTATGCTTAATCTCTAGAATAATTATATAGAAAATTTTCAAGTAGCCTAATGTACTTTTAATTTTCAAATTTCTTAATATAATGCTAATTTATTGATGGCAACCTTGAACTTAATGATACAGTATTCATACAAAATAATATTAATTTTACCTAATATACAATGTTTCATTTTGAAAGTAGTTATATAGAAAATAATTACATATTTCAATAAATTCAAACAAAACTCCAGGAACTTCACAAAAGTTTTAAGTACTGTGCTGATGATGCAGCGAGATGCTGTGAAATGTACATACACTTAGATGTAAAAATTAAAACTTTTGTGAAGTTCCTGGAGTTTTGTTTGAATTTATGAATTATTTCTTCACAACTCACATCATTTATTTACATATTTCAATATTTAACTTGATTAATCTTTTCTGTAATTAAATCTCTTTATTGCATTTGGAAATGTAAATCTCAACATTGTACTTTCACTTTTCAAAGATAAACACAAATCACAGAAACTGAACTGTAACTTTCTGTTGTCTTAAAATAGGAATGAGTTTGAGATAGATCGTAGTGAATATTGTGTTAATATAATTCTAGTAATTTAAAGCTATCAGTGTAATTATTTGTTTTTCATTTTTTCTTATAGGTGGCGGAAAGTTTTTACCTAAGGAAGCTTTACCTACATACGGCCGATTTTGCTTTATTCGTTGATACACTTTTCGACAGTGTCAACAGAACGAGCCTTTCATCATCGCATGGCAAAAAACTCCACTGCGTCATATCCAGCACATCAAAACATCTGGATTTTTGGAATGAAGCCATTAATGTTTTGAGGAGTGTGGAATTTGTAAAACGAGGTTCCCGGGTTAAACCACCGACTGTGGTCAATTGGATCTCTACTTTACAAGGGTTTAAATATCCATGGCAGACATTGCACAAGTCGGGGTTCGATTATTTATATCCTAGAAACATAAATCAGGACACTGTTGAAAACTTATTCGGAGTCACGGTGCAAGACACGTGAACCCAACTTGCATTTTTTTGAGCATTCTTTGAAAACATTAACAATGATTAATTTCATGTCATCACATTTGCCTGGAAGCAACTGTGAAGAAGATACGGCGGATAGACCACTGTCATCACTACGATAATTCCAAGTATATTGAAATATTTACAGTATCAATAAACGTTTTGAAATTCTTCTTACCAAAATATTGTACTAGGATAAACATTCTAAAGTTTCTTATTCATAAAATAAATACGTCAATTTTATTTTACTTGCAATCTACATAATGTATTTGCACTATTTTGTAATGAATTAACATTATTTTAAATACATGTATGGACAAAAAACATTAATAAAATATTGAAAGGCCTCGATACTAGAAATATAGACGACGAAATAAAATCTGCAGGTTTAAGCCATTATAATAAATATAGAGGTAGACATCGAAAATATTGACTTTTTAAGTCGTTTACTTGTTAATCTTTATTTTATTACGAGTATATATTTGAACGCAGTATCAATTACCATAAAACTTATTAAGCTTAATTAGTACTTAATACTAAATTATTTAAATGTTTAGGTTAACACTGTAGTTTTGTAAGAAACAGAGTACCAAACTTTAGGTGAATAGATATTGTAGATAATAAATTTTTGTAATTACCTACACAACTACATTTATTTCCCAAACCCTACTGCATTCGCTTGTCCGTCGATTATTAATATATTTACAAATGGATTATATATATATTGAATTACGAAAAGGATATGTAAAATTAGTTTATGGTCGTGAAACCACTCTTATTATATTAAATTATATATATGCCATTTGCGCCGTATATTTTAAGCGTCAAGTTTAAGCATATACAATTATACATAATTACTCGACTTTGTATGTATGTATTGTACGCGGGACTTATAATACCAAGTCGATTAATTATGTATAATTGCATGTGATTAAACTTGACGCTTAAAATATACGGTGCAAATGGCCATTGCCGGTGACGCCGTAGGCGACCTTTGTCTCAACTTAATATCAATCTCTATAATAATAACGGGAGATGCATATCTATAATGATCTATGATACAACGGAATGAAATGTACTCGCATGCGATTCAGCATGCGAGCGAATTAGTATGTGTAAACATGACATGTCATGCTAGTGAATGAGCGCGCAATTTACTCGGCCGGCTTGACTAGCATGTATAAATGAGGCTTAAGAGATAGGAGGCGTGACTTAGTACTAGTAGGCGAGGCTTTGAAGTTATTGCATGCGCAATTTCCAGGTTTCTCTCAGACACACGGTATGTAGTATATTATACAGTGAGGTCCTAAAGTAACGGATAAATTCATTTTCTACGTAATTATGAATACAAAAGAAAAATTCTGAAACAGGTCACTTTTTATATATAAAACTACACTTTTTGAATAAAACTAATCACCTACTCCTTCAACAGGCTAGGGGTAATAACTACCCCTTTAAAATTTTCAAATGAAAAGGGGAGCGTCTGATACCGCGTTTAAAGGGGTTTTCAATTCTCTATTCAGCAATATTAGACTTTTTGATTTTTGGACCTTGATAATGACAAGAATCAATTTTCAATTTCATTTTGCCAATCAAGCAATGTGTTTGGCTCTGTTACAATTAAATTAAACACAAACTGTACTATATTAAAAAAAATGTCGAAATATACATAGTAATTATAAAGTCAGAAAAGTAAACAAAACCTTCTTTTTTAGGAGGAAGACAACTAGTTGCCATCAGTCCAATATATCTTTACATGAAAGTATGCCTCCAATCGACTCCAGAAGTTGGCAAACAGCGGCCTCAACATTACGCTCATAAATTACTCCAAGGTCCAAAGGAAAAAAGGGAAACTTTCTTGTGATGATATTTCAAGCAGAGTGAACCAAAAATTAAATGAAATAGTAGAAGACGAGATCGGCAAAAACGTAGCTCACAAATTAAGAAGGCTATCTGCTGATACGGCCACTATTACGGAAAAATTTATTACGGATATACTTTGCTAGGCTCAATTAAGAAATATAAATAGACATTCGAATCTCAACATTTCCCAAACAGTGCAACTGCAACCATATACTTTTGCAACATTAAGACCGGTTGAAAGCAGAGTTCAATCTACAACTACTCTTAATGTGCAGTCCTTTCTTTCTCACTACAACCCTGACTCTTTCATCCATGAGAATTCTTTCATATAAAATTAATTATACAGGGTGTAATAAAATAAGTGTAAAACATTTCAGGGGGTGATTCCTCATCGAAAAAGAGATAGGGTCTTTCATATAAAGAAACTTCATTCGAGCATCCCTTGTTAAGATACATCCCCTTAAAGGGGGTACATAAAATTTGTTTTACAATTTTTCTCACAAACACTAAAAATGTAATTTATTTGGTTTACCCCATGGTTGTCTTATTA
Organism: Holotrichia oblita; assembly: GCA_023690525.1. Lineage (NCBI taxonomy): Eukaryota > Metazoa > Arthropoda > Insecta > Coleoptera > Scarabaeidae > Holotrichia > Holotrichia oblita. The sequence goes on from CM043023.1 coordinate 68,805,269, forward strand.
TTTGTTTACCATTTGAAAATTTATTTCCAATAGCTTGTTTCATTCTGAACAAAAAATGTCTCTTGAATTTTTTGCCCAAAATTAATCAGTTCGCAGCAAAAAATTATTTTACGAACAACTACAGAGATACATCGTCATAAAACGAAAATGTAAAACTAATTTATTTAGTAGGCCGCTATTAGTGATACAATTTAATAAAATAGATTACATAAAACAAAATTTTATTAATTTGATACTAATATCAGATATGTTTTGTTATTTGCAGACAGTCAGACTTTTAAAATATTGTCTTTTTTGCCGTTACGATGATTTTCTTTTAGGGTATGTCATTTTAGGCCAGGTTCCCCTACTGGCTGTACTCGTTAAATTTACCGGGTAGGGATTGTGGGTACCGGTGGGCTACCGGCTACCGGTTCACCTAGCCAAATACGATATACATTTCCTTAGCAAATTATATTGCAAACTTAAGGACCCTGTACCGCTTCCCTTGAAATCAGATGTTGTCTACTGCATTCCGTGCTCGCAATGTGACGCTATCTACATTGAACAAACATCACAATACCTCAAGAATAGACTCAGACAGCAATAACAATTTACAATGATTGTAAAAACTTGCAGAACAAGATCAACAAATCGGCCCTAGTCGATCATTGCTATGGTACAGGTCACCATTTTAATTTCGATAATGCGTCAGTTTTGAGCACTGAACACTCGTATTTCAAAAGACTGTTTAATGAAATGTATTATATAAATATAAATTAAAATAGTATTAACTATCGAGGTGATATTAACCATTTAAGTAATATTTATGCGCTGTTATTTGAAATTGATTTGAATTCCTTCCCATAACTTTTTAATACCTTGTGTGATTTGTTCACACAGTATATTCTGTCTATCTTGCATTTAGTTCCATGTGTTTTTCACCAACTGTCTCGTCCTAACCTTATTAATATAACAATTAATTATACAACGTTGAAAGGCCAAGGCAAATTTTAGATAAATTTAACACACCAGATATTGAATTATACCTTGTTTTTATCGTATATTTTACCCTTAGTAAACAGTCTTAACATAGAATTTCAGTCCGAGACTCCCAAAATTCACTTATTATATGAAAGAGTTTCTTTAGTATTTAAAACCATTTAAAAAAACTACCTAAAAAATGACTATGTCAATTCTTTTAATCTGTGTTAAATCCCCAAAATGTTTACCAATACCTGTTCATTTATTTAGGGCAAAGAAACTCATATGCTACTTAAAAAGTATGATATGTCTACTGAAAAAATTTGGCTGCTTTTTATAATAATTGTATTCACTACTACGTACAGTTGTGTTTGCAAATTAAAAGTAAGTTCAAAAATATTCCACAGTTTGAAACTTTTCATCTTTTAGATCCAAACTCGCTGCTAGAAAAGCCTACTTCCCTTTCCCCATTAGTTGAGCCTTCAGCTGATTAGTATTTTTTTCTTCTCTTCAGATTGCTCTTATCGTTTCTTCACTTTCTCGTCGTGTAGATGGGGCTTTATAATCTCCTATCGGTCTATCCCCGTGCAGTAAGAGCCTGCTAATCGGATTCAGTATTCACTTGCACGTATAGGAATTTACGTAACAGCCTTCGTATTTAATTTTGCTCGTGTTAGAGCTTTTGTATCACGTTCACTTTTCCTTTACTTTGGCTAACTACGTGAATTCCGACTTGGAATAAAAACCTTTTACCTTCTTCTTCCTTCTTTTCTTTATCTTACTGTTCATTACGTGTTTCGCTTTGACCGATTCTGACGTTTTATTATATTTCTTGGATTTGACGTTCCTTAGAGGGGCATAAAAGAGCTTATCTCAGCCTTTCACCCCTGAGTTCCGGCAGGTTTTGCATTTCTTAACGTTCAGACTTTTTGTTCCGGGACAAGTGTCGAGTTTTCTTTTCTGATGTCGTCGCCTTCACCGTTTTAGCACATCTAGGCCAGGTGTTGCTTCCTTCGAGGGAAACCTCCTTGTTTTGCGATCCTTTTTTTGGGTTTTGTTGGTCATTATCTCCCCTTTTTGTTGTTAGAGCCTAGAGTTCCCAGAGTGAATGTGTGTGTGTAAGTTGTGTGCATGAGAGCAGCAGTTCATTTCCCTTACCCTTTTGTATCCGATCCTTATCCATTTGCAATCTCCTCTATGGTAGTTATAAACCCACTTTAGTTGTTCCTATTTCTTCTCTTCTTTCTTCAAAGGCTTTCAGGCTTCACCTGGAGTTCTTTACTCTTCGTTGTACGTTCAACACCTTGTGTATCTTTCTCCCTTCTTTCCCTGGTTTCGGCCGATTTTCCGAAACAGTCCGTGGTGGTTGAGTCGAACTGTCTGCGTGAGTGTGGTGTGTGTTGCGTGTGCATGGGTTCTCTAGCCTCTGCTTGTTTGCTAATGAACCACGCTTTATTAACAATATGCCAGGCAAAGACTTTTTAAAATCCTTTTTTAAGAGACATCCCAACATCACCGTCCGCTTTCATGGAAACATAAAAAGGTCGCGAGCCGCGGTAGACACCCAGAAAATAAATAACTACTTTGACGAATTGAAGATCTCTTTAGCAAATGTTTCTTCACAGAGTTTAATAAATTATGACGAGACAAACTTTTGCAATGTCCCGGGTAAACAAAGAGTGATTGTAAAAAGGGGATCCACGCATCCTGAAAACGTGCTGGATTCAAGCAAAACAAGTGTCTCAGTAATGATTGCAGGAACAGCAGATGGCTTTTTACTGCCCCCCTATATTGTGTACCGCGCCGAAAATATTTATCCTACCTGGATCGAAGGAGGGCCAGTTGGAACACGCTATAATAGGTCAAAAAGTGGTTTATTTGACTATTAAACTTTTTGCAGAAAACTAGCTCACCGGCTGATGTAGAAAAAAAAAACAAGGGGCAAGAAAGTTGAAGTTCTCGCAGGAAAAAGTATTTCCAATACTGTCAATGATTATTCAGATAATACCGACAGTGGTGACGAAATCAGCCTACACGATGAGAGTTCGGATGATATGGAAGTTGATAGTGATGTAAATTATAGCACAGATACTTTCAATGAGCCTTTCACATGTTAATCGCCCAAATGGAACAATTTTTTTTTCTACAGGCCCAAGCAAAGTTATGTAATCATTTGATTAATAATATCTAATTATTACAATTGTTTGGTAAGCTGATGTGTGTTATCTCGGTCACACGTGCTCTTTTATTCGTTCATTACCCTTGTAAATCAATCTAAATTTTGTAGTTATTTTTGCTGGTGTTTGCCTGTATATCGTGTCTGTCTACTGTATTTTGACTTTTCTTTACCTTAATTAACTCATTTTGTGCAGTAATTTGATCAGTCTCTGTTTTTCTGTGTCCTGAGTGTCCGTGCGCATGTTTACCGGTGGAGCCGTTTGGCCGGTACTCGTCAGATATGCCTTCGTGCTTTACCTGCACACAGTCCGTCAATAAGAAATCTCCCGGTCTGAAATACAATGGGCGATGCAAGCAATTTTATCATGCGAAATGCGTGAATTTAACTAAAAGTGACTTAGGGTCTCTGCTGTTGCCGAGATCCTTATGGATGTGTCCACAATGTAGACCTACTATTGACCCTGATTCATCTATTACCTTCGATGACCAACAATCATCGCGGTCCGATACAGATGCAACTACTGCTATGTTAATCGACATTAAGAAACAGCTGGAGGTGCTCGCGGCGAATTATACTGACATCAAGCAAACTATCGATAATATCTCTACCAAATTCGATGTTCTAGATCAGATTCAAGCAGAAAATATTCAATTAAAAACTGCTGTTGTTGATTTGTCACACAAAATCGATTCTCTGGAACAATACTCTAGAAAAAATAATATAGAAATTAACGGTGTTCCTGAACTGAGAATGAGAATATTGTAGAGATCAATCACCCGCAATAATATTGATGCGTCGCATAGAGTACAAACTTCATCAAAAAGAGGTCCTCGGAATATTGTTGTAAAATTTATATCTCGGTTCGTAAGGGATGGTTATTAACGAACATTTAACCCGGAAAAATAAGGATCTTCTTAGAATGGTTACGATGAGAGCTAGAGCGAAAGAATACAAATATACGTGGGTCTGTAATTGTCGTACTCGTGTTAGGAAGGGGGATCGTGCAAAAGTGTTGACAATCTCTTCGGAGGCGGACTTGGATAAAACTATATAACATGTTACCTCAGTATCTAATGAACTACAAATTTTCTACCAAAACGTCAAAGGTCTACGAACTAAATCTCACACTATCTTTGTCAACACACACGATTGTGATTACGACATTCTCTTTCTATCTGAGACGTGGTTGGATGCGGCATTGTGTACTAGTGAATTTTTTTCTGATGATTATGTGGTGTTTAGAAGAGACCGTGACTCCACCACATCGCGCAAGCTTATTGGTGGCGGTGTTGCTATAGCTGTCAGAAAATCCATACCAGCGATGGAGCAGCCCACATGGTCGAGTGGTGTAGAGGATGTCTGGGTATCACTTAAGTACAGCAATAAGACTACTCACCTGTGTTGTGTTTATTTACCACCTGCTGACGAGGACTCTATGAATGTTTTTGCTAACAACCTTGTTTCTTTGGTTGAGCGGCACCCGAGCGATTCTGTGCTCATCTGCGGTGATTTTAATATGCCCGGTATTGTCTGGTCTAACGTAAGTCAAAATTATCTTTCCGCTTCTAATTTTAAAGACGTCCGCTCTGCCACCTGCGTGGGCACGGTTTCGCTATGTGGTTTGCAACAATACAATGGTGTGGCGAATCATATGGACAGAACTCTTGGTCTTGTTTTTTTCCAACATAACTATTAGTAACTTGCATAGTACGTCTGGTATAGTGCCGCCGGGCCCATACCATCCACCACTGGAATTTTGTATGAGATTACCTGAATCAGCGTATTTAGGGCTAAATGCATTTGTGAATTATAACTTTAATAGAGCTGACTACGGTGCTCTCAACAGAAGGCTTTCGGGTGTGGACTGGTTGTCTGAGCTGGGGGCTTTGGATGCTGATCAGGCCGCCAACAAATTTTATTCTTTAATTAACAATATTGTTAGCACTAGCGTGCCGACGTGTCAACGGGGCAAATGTCATTATCCCCTCTGGTATTCCAAAGACACTATAAAAACTGTTAAAGAAAAACGTAAGTTTCATTCTCGGTGGAAGAAATATCACACTAATTATGATTATCTCACTTTTAAAATACTACGTGGTAGATCCAAATACCTCATTGGTCAAGATTACGAAAACTATATACAAAATGCTCAGAATGAAATCTGCAATAATCCTAAGAATCTTTGGAGATTTTTATCTGATAAACGAAAGCGCTTTGCTATACCCACCCCATTAACCTACAATGATACCGTAGCTGCAGATGCACCTAACATTGTGAGATTATTCTCCTTGTATTTCAATTCAGTCTTTATCAATGTACATCTACAAATGACTCCCAATCTTTGAACCACTTCTCGTTTTCTGAGGCGGAAGTCGGGAATTGTATTAGTAACATAAATGTTAACAAGGGAACTGGTCCAGATGAATTACCGCCAATTTTTGTTAAAAACTGTGTAGGTACTTTAAGTAAACCCCTGACAATTATATATAATAAATCTCTAAACGAGGGCCGTTTTCCACAGTATTGGAAGTCTACCTACGACGTACCTGTCTTTAAATCTGGTCCTAGAAACTGTATACAGAACTATAGGCCCATTTCCTTGCTATCCACTCTAGCAAAGATCTTTGAGATGTTAGTTTACGAACCATTATTTAATTCTCTGACGAATACTATACTAACTCAACAACACGGATTCTTCAGGAGAGGTGTAGAATCTAATTTAGTTCCGTACATTGATACACTATTGCGCACAATGGATGAACGCATTCAGATTGATGCTATATACACCGACTTCAGTAAGGCTTTTGATAAGATAGACCACGGTATCTTGGCTCGGCGACTTGCTGAGGTCGGTGTGAGTGGTAGTCTCTACAGATGGCCGTGTAGTTATGTAGATAACCGGTCACAAGCCGTCAAATTAAATGGATTTATCTCTGACTTTCTTAAAAATACATCGGGAGTACCACAAGGTTCACACTTGGGACCACTGTTATTTCTAACTTATATAAATGACATCAAAAACTGTTTCGAATCAGCTCGATTTCTATTGTACGTCCTTAAAGTGGATCCTCATGGTGAAGCCCAGCGTACAGGTTTCAGAACGTACATACATAAACAAAATTGCTGAAGCCCAATTGGCAGGTTTCATGGCGACTGTGTTAAACTGTGGAGAGAAAAAATGTAGATATAACAACAAATCTGGCTATAACAGACTTCATTGTTGTTAGTTTTCCTTTAGAATTACGAAAGAAAAAACTATAATTTGCAGGGCAAATAATCGAAATTAACCCTCCGTTGCTCGCGGGGTGAGCGCTGCGCTCACCTCCGTATAGTTTATGATGTCATCTTTATATTTTTGCGAGTTCGAACTTGTCCGTCTATGTATTCCTCAGTATGCATATAAGTAGCTAGATGACACTGCATTTTCAACAGTATTTGTGAATACCGCCTAGTGAGAGGTGCATAAATTTGAGTGTGCGTTAAAGTGAGCGCAGGGCTCACTGCGCGGGTATAGGTGTTATAAATTTAGATAGTTCTTGTTTTGAGTAAACTAAGGTATTTATTGAATTCATTTTATGCTAATATTGTTTCTATGACTATAAAAATATAATTTTAGTTATTCGCAAAAATGGATCCAAATGAAGAAGCTCGATTGCTGAAAATTTGGGAAGAATTAGAAAGGGAAGATGAGCTGGACGAACAAAATCGAGCTCATTTGGTAAAATTAGATGATGAGGAAAGCGATGTCGATGGTCTAGAAGACGAGTTTGATCATCAGACTGATTCTGAGATATCTGCAGATGATTCGGATGCTACCTGTACGTTTTCACCCGTGTGGGAAGAAGACGGTCCTAATTACATAGGAAAAAATGGAAAAACACTTTGGAAAGTTCACTGTACCAAGAACAAATCACGCACTTCTCGCCGCAACATAGTTACTCATCTTCCTGGCGTAAAACGGGAGGCAAAAAGTACTAAAAACCCTTACGAAGCATGGCATCTATTTTTCACTGAAGAGATGATTACCGATATAGTAAATTACACTAATATCTATTTACAAATGCATCGAGCGAATTATACACGTCAGCGAGATGTCGTCGACACTAATATAAACGAAATTAAAGCCTGTTTTGGTCTTTTGTACTTAGCGGGAGTGCTCAAATCGTCACACAGTAATTTAGACGATCTCTGGAATACGGATGGAACTGCTCCGGAGCTTTTTAGATTAGTAATGTCCAAGAACAGGTTTTATCTGCTACTTCGGACTCTACGTTTCGATGACTTGAATACTAGAGATATTCGAAGAAAAGTCGATAAGCTTGCACCTATTAGACAAATCTTCGATATATTTATCCAGCGATGTAATGCTTGCTACACCCCAGGCGAATACTGTACTATTGATGAGATGTTGGAAGCATTTCGGGGGCGTTGCAGTTTTCGGCAATACATACCATCTAAGCCGAACAAGTACGGTATCAAAATTTTTTCTTTAGTCGATTCTCGCAGCTATTACACATTGAACATGGAGATTTATGCTGGCAAACAACCAGAAGGTACATTTCAAGTAGATAACAGTCCTGCAAGTATCGTAAAGCGTCTAGTTGAACCGATTACAAATACAGGAAGAAATATAACGTGCGATAATTGGTTTACATCTGTGCCGTTAGCTATAGAACTTTTAAAAAACAATAATCTTACTTATGTTGGGACCATTAGGAAGAATAAGTCTGAAATTCCTCCAATTTTTGTAGAGACAAAACAGAGACCTGTTTACAGCAGTATGTTTGGATTTGGACAAGATTGTCTTTTAGTATCATATGTGACAAAGAAAAATAAAAATGTCTTGCTGATCTCCACAATGCATGATACTGACACTATAGACCCCGAAACTGCTGATGCTTGTAAACCGGAGGTAATTACATTCTATAATCTTACGAAAGGAGGCGTAGATGTAGTTGACCAATTGAAGAGCCTATACTCAGTATCAAGAATTACCTGCAGATGGCCTATGACTGTATTTTTTACATTGCTGAATATAGCCGGCATAAATAGTTACATAATATTTCGAACCAACATGCCAGATTATAAGGATTCACGTCGCATGTATTTGAAAACATTGGCTATCGAATTAACGAGACCACATATGGCTGAACGTGCTTCTATGAACATACCGCATGTGCTAAAATTACAGATAAAGAAGAAGCTGAAGCCACTACAAGTAGTTGAAGAAGTAGACGAATCTGCGGAAGACACGGGAAGATCTAAATGCGGATACTGCCCGCGAAAGAAAAACAGGAAAACGAGTGTTAAATGCTCTAAATGTCAAAAAGCGATTTGTAGGGAACACACCACATATGTTTGTGTAGAGTGTGCGAAATCTGATAGTGATTAATCTTTTTATTTCTAAAGTTAATTACATTAGCGTATATTTTTTGTTTTTTTTAAGAATTAAATACTTTATTGAAAACTGTAAATTTAAAATAAATGTGTTATATTATAATAAAATATAGTTATCAATTCTTATTGTAATTATTCTCACTTGAACCTGCAATAAATAAATAAACTTGGCCAGTGAGCGCTCCGCTCACCGGCGAGTAACGGTGTTGCAATACATAGCGCGGGTAACGCAGGGTTAAAAAAGGCGGAAAAGAATTAAAAGTGAATTTTTTGCGTAAAATGTGTGATAAAGACACTTATTTCTCACTCCCTCAAGTTCGTGATGGATGTGTTGTCGACACCGACAGTAATAAGATTATTGAAAAGCTTGATGTAAAACGTTGTATTCGAGGTAGATACCAATTTGATATTTTAAAAATACCGCTTTCAAAATTGTCATAATTTAGTGTTTACATTTTACTGTTAATTTTTTTCACGTGTTTTAATGTAGGTACCTACCTACCGTTTAAGTTTATTTTGTACAATAACTGCATGGAAGGTTTTTTCCAACACCAAACTTTTTAAAAACGTAAATTGGTGACCCACTTTACACACTGGGACGGTTAAACATGCCAAACCACGGATATTAAATGGGTGGGTCTCTTTCCTGATGGCTATGGGTAAAGTGGTCCGGTTAACAACAAAAAATTTATTAACCGACATAATTGTTTTTTGGAAACAAATTTCCCAAGACATAGGTGTGGTACCAATAGCTATCTAAATTTAAATTTATAGCAAAAATAGGAGCAATGAGATTTGATATTTACGAAAAATATATAAAAAATGTGGCCCACGTAAGAGCTGCAACTTTTCTAGAAGAAGGAAGAAGTATGCGTTATGCGGCCAATTTCTTAAATATTTTAATGAATCAGTCGAATGATTTGACAAATTTGTTCATAGATATCGTCGACTGAATGTGAAAATTGCCTCATCACCCGAATTCACAGTATTGGATGCAATTACAGATAACTCTTCATCAACATTTTCTAAAATTTTAGCCTTTTTCTACTACAATTAGCAATTTGAATTGACATATTATTTTTTGCGTGACATTTTTTAATGTCGATATGTCAACTACACCGTATTACACAATAACGTTTGTTAAACTTCTTGCATTCCTTCAACTGTTAGGTGTATAAATTTGTACGTTTTAGTGTAACCTACAATAGTGTAGAACACTACACCTGCCTAACAAACAAACCTACTATTATTAATGCATATGTTTACAGCGTAACACAACTTTCCGATGATAATATGCCCAAGAGATAATCCATCCCACAATGACGTTTTAAATGTTTTTAAAGCAGTTACTTCTACACACTGCCAATTTTTCCCAATTCATTCTCGTAAAAAGAATTTCACATGTAGGTGGAAAGTTTTGTATGTTTTGAAGGACCCTCAAACGAACGTGTACGGAAAAGGCTAGCAGGCTGATGAATTAAAAAAATGAAGTGCTGCAATTTCTTCCAATGAGTTGTACTATTTTGGATTATGAATTTTATGAAGATCAAATAAATAATTTAAATGATTGGCTAGTGATATGGAGAATATATTGTTAACACACATGATTATGTGTAAAAGTGAGTTATTACATTTTGTACGATACTTAACAAAAGTTATATGTATTAACCTTCCGTTGCTGGCGCCCTGACTGTGAATCCGCGTCATTTTTTGTTTTTGATTTGCTAAACATTTCCCCACCTCCGAAATCTGCCCGTCACGGTATTCGTCGAGCTAGTTTCAAGGAACATTAAGAGGCCCACATTCTGCGTTCTTGTTCGACAGTTCGACGAACAAGTCTGTTCGAACAAAAACGACGCAAAATCGAAGTGTGTGAGTCGAAAACCGTCGTTGATGTTGGCGTACAAAGCTACTGAAAATAATCTGGTTCGGCCTGTTTATGTCCGTCGAACAAATCTGAAGTGTATGGGGTAAACAGTTTTAAAAGACGACGATTTTTCGCAGTGGTGTAGTTCTACATACCGTATCTCCGTATTTTCGTTGGATAAGCAAACGTGTTCTGCACGCGCAGACTTATTCTATTGGACGCATAATGTCGGGGAGTCTCGGCTTTGCCCGTCAGTAAGCACCTGAATTCGTCTCAGTGTTGCCAAATATGGGGCCTTTTCAAACGAAATGGCGTTCATATTTTCAGTATTGGCGCCACTGCGCCATTCTGGCGGTTTTACTATTGACTACATTTATGTAATTTCATGCAAAATTGTTATCATTTATGCATTAACGCGCATTACTATTATTATTGCATATGGTCACAGCTTAACACAACTTTCCGATGATAATATGCCCAAGAGATAATCGATCGCACAATGACGTTTTAAATGTATTAAAGCAGTTACTACTACATACTGTAAATTTTTTCCCAGTTCATTCTCGTAAAAAGAAATTCACATGCAGGTGAAAAGTTTTGTATGTGTACGGAAAAAGGTATCAGGATAATGAATTTAAAAACATGAAGTGTTGCGATTTCATCCAATGAGTTGTACTATTTTGGATTACGAATTTTATGAAGATCAAATAAATAATTTAAATGATTTGCTAATGATATGGAGAGTATATTGTTAACGCATTCCAAATTTTCATAACAATGACAATATTTATACAGAAGAGCCTCTGATGATTATGTGTAAAAGTGATTTATGTACATTTTGTACGATACTTAACAAAAGTTATGTGTACAATAATAAGTGTAATAAATGTATTATTTAAAGTTGCTGTTCGAGTGTTGGTTATTCTTTTGTGTGGATTTGTTCGCTAGGTCAATATTTAATAATTTCGTTAAAAAAGATGAATCGAGTACGTCATTTAAGCAATGATGAATGCGTAAGAGCTTCAGAGAGCTTAAGAGAGCTAAATAATCAACTCGAGACTGTCTCTCGAGAAATGTCAGGATTTCTGTCTTAACCGTTAGGAGAAGATTAAAAGAAGCCGGATTGGCTAGTAAATAGAAGGCTTGCTACTGCACCGCTACTTATTGCATCATTAAATGAATACACAATTATGAGACTTTATAAGAAGCTTTATTGATAAAATGACGAGAAATCGATTGTTAATAATGAATGATCTCCACGAACGGCAATAAAGGTTTGACATCTCGTCGGCATTGATCGAATCAGGACATCAAAAAATTCTTGTTGAAGATTATTTTATTATGATTGTAAAGAAGAAGCAAGGGAGAGAAGGCACCGAGAGAGAATGGAGCAGAAGGATAGAATATTTGAGTGGTTTAGAAAATATGTGGAAAAGCAAGGAAAATAATTAGAATTTTATTTTCAAATTGTTATTTGTTGTTTGCTGTTACTGAAAAGTATTTATTTTAGCAGTGCTTATTTATTTTATAAAATTTTCGTTAATTTCTTAGTTTTTTTAATAATTTGTTATTTATTTTTTATATACTGAAACCAGAATGTTATTAAATAGTTTGTAATAAAATACTTCAATGCTTAAACGCAATTTTTTTATTAGGAATTATAAAAACATTGTATTTTTAATAGCATATTTTCCACTATCTAAGCTCTTCACAAATTCTATTTCTTTTTGCAGAACCAGTTTCATTTCTCCTTGGCACATTTCCTGGATTTTCTTCATTCTCCTTGTTGTTTTCATTTTCTTGATTATTTTCAAATAGTATGAAATCATCTTGCAATATGCATACGTTGTGCAATATACAACATGCTATTATGTATATACTTTGGTGCCCACTCAAGACATCGAACATCCATATGTTGCAACAACCTAAACCGTTGGTTTAGTAAGGCAAATGCTCTTTCAATGGCAGACCAACATTTTGAAATATAATAATTATATCTCCTCTGATTTTGAGTTAAATGGCCAGTATCTTTATATGGCGTCATTAATTCACTCATACATGGATATGCTTTGTTCCCTACGAGATGGGTGTTATTTGGAAACTTACTCTCGTTATCATGAATTATATAATCCCACACCTCACTTCGTCGAAGAACAGTAGCATCATGCCTGGATCCTGCTTCACCAGCAGAGCAATCTGTAAAAAGCAATTTATGAGCGCACACAACCAGTAAAAAATAAAATTTCTTAAGCTAAATATAAACTTCCATAAATTATGTACATACCTGTAATATTATGCAAGGAAAATTTTTGCGACAGATATATGAGATTCCATTATCCTTCGGCATAGGAATTGGAATATAACTGCTTTCAATGCGACCAACAACATTCGGAAAACTCATATCATTAAAACCATTTACAATGGTATTTAACTGATTATTCTGGGGCCATGAAATTATGGACTTCATTTGTAATAGAGCATTTGTTACTCTTCTAACACATCTTAGTCCTGTTGCTTTTCCAATATGAAACCGAGAACAAAGTGACCTTCAAAGGTAACTTGAATATATAACTATGTCAACATTACAGAAGTATTAGTTATTTACAGATACAAATCTGGTGTTGCAAAGTACGAAATAGCAACAAGGAGTTCAGTTTTTGCATTGATAGTTGGATGACCTACATCTACTACACATGATAAAATACTGTTTTCAATTAGGGACAATGTATAATTAAAAGTATTTCTAGTCATGCGAAAGTTCTCTTTAAACTCTACATCTGTAAATTTATTAACTACGTCTTCAACATAATTCTTAATTTTTGGTCGACTTTCTGTAAGAGTATAGAGGTAAAATATGTAATAATGTTCATAATGTAAATCTGTGCATAATCTAAATCTCTTAAATATTCTTGATTACTCTCTGTGATAGAATCACTCGAACTGGACCAAAATAATTCATTAAAACCACGAAATAAAATGTTTTTATTCATTACAAAACGTATAATAAAGATAATTTTTTCAAATACCTAATAGAAATATTTGACAGCTAACGAAGCGAGCAACGACAATATACCAATCACGTTCCGAAAATAGAACATTTCAGTATTATCACATAACCGTAAATACCACAACCAGCATTGCGGTACCTAATGTATTATACAGATTGAACGAATAGAACCTTAGGATGCCAACGGTACTAGCGTTGCCAAACCGGTTATGCGTGGGAATGCGGGGGTGAACATGACTCGGACGTATTAGTTCACTCAGAGATTCGGAAGAGATATCATCGATTGATCTATTAGAACTTCTTTTATTTTTGATATTCTTACTGTTTTTTTTTTTGGTTTTTGTTGTCTCCTTCTAATTCCAATTTACGATATTACCATTAAAATATTTAAAAAATTTTAATATATTTTCTCTTTCTCCCTTTTCTTGATAATTTTTTAGAATCTATTTTTCGTATTATATATATTTGTAGAATCGATATATTTTATTTGATTTTTAGAATTTTAATTTTGGTTTGATTCGTTATCAGAATTCGTTTTGTTTTGTGAAAAAATCCTAGCTATAGGTATATCAATATTTCTAGAACATGCAATCCACACATATGTACGCTCTATTCACTCGTACTCATTGATCACGATCAAGGTATTTTACGGTTGCTGAAAATGGACGACTATTACGGGAACGCGTTGGTTAGTTTTATAAACATAACCAAACTTTTCTGTTAATATTCAAGCTCAAAATGGATAAAGAAGTACACACACACGTGCACAAGTACAAGCAAGTGATAGTGATAATGCTGACGATGAACATACAAGACGTGAGTGTAATATAGTCTTACTCGAACAATTAACAATTTAGAAAAGTAACTGTAATTATTAATGGCTTGGAGATTCTCGATTAGGTTTAGGAAAACGCCCAAAAATGACAAATTGTATTGAGGAAGTTGTTGACAGATTCACTGATTCGGAATTTAAAGAAAACTTGCGAATGAATAAAAATACTTTTAATTATGTGTTCAATTGAAGATGACATTTCATCATCACTGGTTGACCGGGGTTATCCAACAATGAATACCTATATATTATTATGTGGTATTTGAAGAGTTCTAATTGAATTAATTATCATTTAATTAATTTTTGAAATGTTTAATGTTTAATGATGGTTATAACTTATTAACTTTACGTTAATTGTTAAAAAAAAAAAAAAAAAAAAAAAAAGACTTAGAACAGCGATTGAGGGAGTGAAAAATGAAAAACACAAATGTAATAATAGTATTTTTTTATTTGAGAGAAAAATTCAAAATTTAATGTAACATACACATACAAACACATACATGACACAACACGACTCGATTAGGCATTAATTTCCAAATTAAAAATACATCGTTAAATAAATTAGAAATCTAGTGGGGAATGACGTAACGCCAGTTTTGGTAGTTCGGAGCAGCAGCAGGTGGATGTAAACAGATTATTTTTTTTGACAGTAAGAAACAGTCACCAAAAATTAAAATTTAACATAAAACCGCATAAAAACGATTTGATATTTATACAAAAGCACGCTACAAGTGATAAGTGGGTGTCAGGAAAAAGAAAGAAGAAAGAACATAGAACAATTCATCAGGACGAAGTGAACTTAAAGGGAAATTGAAGAGGATTAATCAAAGAAGAATAACAAAATAAACACGCACACACACACACATATAATTAGCAAGGTAAGAAAGAGGGTGGGATAATTTTAAGACTTTTTTGTACAATTCTATTATTATATTTGTGTTAATAATTTCAATCTTTCATTTCTGTCGTTTGTGACAGAACAATATATATATATATATATTACCCTCATTATATATATATATATATATATAGTATATTTTAGGTCAATATGTTCACGCTTTATTATAGGAAAAGCAACAGAGTTAAGGTCTGTAAGAAGAGTGATAGAAGCTCTATTAAAAATACCATCTATAATTTCTTGGTCAAGAAATAATACAATAAAGCTTCGATACGGCCGGTGAATATGGCGGATCATTTTGCTCAGCTACTCTTAATAACCTTCCCTCAGGTGCGTGCGCCGGGAGTGTCGCTGCTGGAATCATTTGTGGTGAGATGTCTGCATTCCAGCAATATCGATGAATTGCGTTACCGGTTGCGGTGCAAAGATTGGTCGGTGGTGTTCGCATGCGAAGATGTTGATGGGATGGCATCTGAATTCCTTTCAACATTGATCTGGTGCCTTGATGTTGCTTGTCCCTTCAGGAAGATACATCACAATAAAATCGAAAAAACTAAATGTTGGGTTACACCAGATGTTTTAACCAGCTCTGAAAATTTGAAAAGTCTCTATCAACTAAAAACTCAATTGAATACTGCCGAAATGAATAAACTGTATGCAGCTCAGAAGATGGTTCATAAGAAAATTGTTGAAAGCACTAAAAAAAAATTATTATAATACTAGAATTATTGACTTTGGTAGACAGACATTTTCTCATAACCTCAAAATCAAGGATCTGGTCCCGAAGTTTGACGGTAGGCGAGGTTGTCCCGTGGTTTTCTTGATTTCTATCAAACGGGTGTTAACGCCAGCAACATCGCACGTACAATTATATAACATTCTTAGATCATCATTAGTGGAGGATGCTTCAGTCTGGTTTTCGGTTGTTGAGAATTCCTTCAACACATTCGAGGAATTTGAGGCACTTTTCTTAGCTAAATATTGGTCTGAAACCGAACAAAACAAAATTAGAAGTAATCTTTTCATGGGGAAATTTAATTCACAAAAAAGTAATTCACGCGAACAGTATTTCATTAATAGGTACGCCACTGCGCAACATTTGACACCAAAATTAAGTGAAAATGAGATTATACGACATTTTGCAAGACATTTTGATTTCGAAATTAATAAATCGGTCATTATACAAAATATTACTACTTTTAAAGAGTTTTGTGAAGTTCTTAGACAATACGATGATCTTTACAAACATAAATCAACACAACACACTCATAATTACACAGAAGGTTATACGCCATATTATCGACAAAATTCTAACCAAAATTATAAAACAGGCAATTTTAACACACATTTTAACAGCAGAAACACCAACTATCAACAAAATTCTCGTCCATATCAAGGTTACAATCGCCAAAATATTCCACAAAGCTCTAATTCACATCAAAATTACAGTCGTCAAAATTATCAACAGAATTCTAATTTTAATCGAAACGAACACACATTACATCAAAATTCAAATACACACAGACATTCTAATCAACAATCTGGAGTTAAAACTCACAACAATTCACGGCAACAACCAGAAAACCGCAATCCATATGAACATTCACACAACGTAAATGCATTGAACGTTATAGCTGACGTACACAATTCACAAGAAAATTCCGATCATTTTTTATAAATAATCCACAAAATTCTAAGTATACAGTAATCTCAGACAACAACTATGAACATCCGAAGCATTTATTCACAACTGACCACAAAATTCTCACTGATGATCTAACATTACCGTTAGTGGAGGTTAAATTGGATACTTTGACATTAACAGCGTTGGTAGATAGTGGATCTGAGATAACTCTATTGTCCAGCAGAGTATTCGCGGAAAATATGACGTATTTTAGTAAAAGGGTTTTTAAAATAAACAATGTTGAAATAAGGGCATCCACTGGGAAATTATTATCAAAAATTGACAGTTGTGTATGTGATACGGTTATTTTAAACGATATTCACTATTCGTGTAGATTTTTAGTAATGAACGGGTTAAAATATGACGTAATTATAGGAGCAGATTTTTTAAACAAACACAATGTAATAATTGATTATGACAGCAACGAAGTGAAGTTAGGTGATAATTTTTTACAATTCAAAAATTCAATCAAAACAGAGGTAGAATGTGATAGGAAAACGAATTAATAATAAATGGTTTAAATAAGGGTTTATGTAAGAATTTGAATGAAGATATGCATGCAGATGAGAATGCAGATGAGAATGAAGAGGGTATGAAGGGTATGAATAATAAGGGGATTAATGATAAAAATAATTATATTTATAATGATGATTATGATGTAAGTGGGAATGATAATGGGGATATTTATATTAAAAAGAATGATAAGATAAGTGTGATAGGGTACAAGTGTGATGAGAAATACAGGAATTTTGTAGATGAATTGTTTAAAAGAAACCATAGATTGATTGATGAAAGCGCATGCGTTGCTCCCAACATATACGAACACAAATTAGTAGTTAATGAATCATTGCCGTTTAATCCGAAAGTTTATCCAATTCCTCAAGCATTCAGGGAGAAGGTCAAAGTAGAAATACAAAAAATGCTGGACAATGGGATTATCGAAAGGAAGGTAACATCGTTTATAAATCCCATCGTTGTGGTAAAAAAGAAATCGGGTGACATTAGACTATGTTTAGATGCTAGATTATTAAACAGTAGATTACAAAAGCAGTATGAATTACCTTGTCGAATCGATTCAATCCTCAGTAACTGTCATGGCTGTAAAATATTTTCAAAATTAGATCTACGACACAGTTTTTATCTTATCCCATTAAACAAGGATAGCAGGAAATATACTGGGTTTTCAATCGAAGGAGTATCCTATGTGCATGCTGTTGTTCCATTTGGGCTTTCCACAGCCACAAGTGCCCTCACGTATGCTCTAGAACGAATATTACATCAATATAGTGATTTTTGTGTTTATTACGTAGATGACATACTCATTTTTTCCAAAACTGTCGAAGAGCATTGTAATCATTTAAGACAAATTATACATAGTTTAAACGCAAACGGAATGAAAATAAGTTTAGAAAAATGCGAATTTTTTTTTAAAATCAGTATCATATTTAGGTTATGTTGTGAATCAGTTTGGTATAACTTTGGATGAAAAACGATTAAATGAAATTAAACATTTTCCTAAACCGAGCAATATTAAAAAACTACAAGGATTTTTAGGGTTGTTAAATTATTATAAAAGATTTCTTCCAAATATGTCAAAAATATCCATACCTTTGTATCAGCTATTGCAAAAAAACGTTAAGTTCAAATGGACGCAATCGCAAGATGCAGCTTTCACAGAAATTCGGAATCAATTTTACAATAAATTGTTGTTAATTCATCCAAATTTTGAACGTTTATTTTACATTAGGACAGATGGTAGCGACTCATCAATAGCTGGAGTAATTTTTCAGTATGACGACAATGGTTTGGAATGCCCAATTTCATTCGTATCAAGAAAACTAACACTTACCGAACAGCATTATACAGTGGCAGAGATTGAAATGTTAGCGATTGTATTTACGATTTCAAAATTTAAATTTTATATTTTGGGTAGAAAATTCATCATACAGAGTGATAATAAGGCTTTGTCTTCAATTTTAAATACTAGAATTTTAAACAATCGAATTTACAGGTATTATTTACTGATACAAAGTTACGATTTTGAAATTGAACATATTTCAGGAAAGGAAAATTTAGTTGCTGATATTTTTTCGAGAATGTATTCTGACAAAAAATATCGTAAATTCTTTACAATAAATAATATTCAACAAAATTCTTGCATTTCAGATATTTTTGATAAACAAAATATCATTTCACATCAAAAATGTTCCTATTTACAGAAAATTTTTAATGAATTAAAAACTAATAAAATTTATAAGGGTTACTTTATTGAAGATAATATTTTAGTGAAAAAGGTTAATAATTCTCATCTAATCGTTTTATCAAAACTCAAAGCAAAAGAAATTCTTAACGAATTACATAACCTCTACTGTCATTTAGGTTTGAAACGGTTACATATGCTTTTTAGGGAAAAATTTATAACGAAAGCAGATTGGAGAATAGCAAAAGAAATTGTAAACACTTGTGACGTATGTCAATTAAATAAAACCAAAAATTATGTACCTTATTATCCAGGAAAATCGATTGTTAGTAATCATCCTCAAGATATAATTTCTTTAGATTTTTTAGAACATCTACTGCCATCAAACGGTTTTAGAAACATATTTGTGATCGTAGATCAATTTTCTAAATTTGTTCGTTTTTACACAACTCGTAGCTGTAGTGGTGTTACGGTAATCAACTGTTTAAAAGAATATTTTATTACTGTCGGTGTACCTAAAACAATTATAATGGATAATGGTAAATGTTTTCAAAATTCTAAATTACTCACATTCTTGTCTCGACACAACGTTAAATTTATTTTTACACCTATTCGTCACCCCATCTCTAATCCATCTGAAAGAAGTATCCGTGAGTTACAACAATATCTTCGTATAATGTGTAACGATTCACATACCTTATGGAGTGAGTATGTTCCTGTTATCGAGGAAATCATAAATGTTATTCCTACGACCACCTGTGAAATACCACCAATACGGTTTCATAGTAGTGATACTGTACCTCGTCCTTGGAATTTATTAAACACTGTTAATCCAAGATTATCTGATTTAATCTCTACAACAAAACATAAACTTTATAAATTACATCGTAAAGCCCATGAAAAGTTACACAGACAAATTAAGAAAGTTACTGTTTTTAAAGAGGGTGATTTGGTTATGCTCAGGAACAATAGAATTAGTGATTTTAAAAATAACATTGAAAAAAATTCTTACCTATTTTCGAAGGACCTTTTATAGTCAAACATGTTTTAGGTAATAAAACATATCACTTGATGTATCCTCACTCATTTTTTTCACGAGGTATTTTCTCAGTAGAAAACATTTTTAAATTTCGTACTTAACTGTCAAAATTTATACACTTAACTGACATTAACTTAAGTAATGTCATTTTGTTTTACTTATGAAAATATAAGCGTCGTTGTACGTCTACACCGCGCTCATATTTTGCGGGGGTAATATTATGTGGTATTTGAAGAGTTCTAATTGAATTAATTATCATTTAATTAATTTTTGAAATGTTTAATGTTTAATGATGGTTATAACTTATTAACTTTACGTTAATTGTTAAAAAAAAAAAAAAAAAAAAAAAAAAAAAGACTTAGAACAGCGATTGAGGGAGTGAAAAATGAAAAACACAAATGTAATAATAGTATTTTTTTATTTGAGAGAAAAATTCAAAATTTAATGTAACATACACATACAAACACATACATGACACAACACGACTCGATTAGGCATTAATTTCCAAATTAAAAATACATCGTTAACCCTTTGATAGTAACATCCGATTCTCAGGCGGACGACGAGTTTCGTTGCTTTACCGAATCTACACGAATGACTTCACGGTTACTTCTGATCAGGCGCGTTTTAGTTGCGTCTCAGTAAGTGCTTAGCCGCCGTCGAGAGCATTATATTAGAACCCGTCTGTGAGGCGGATGTTACCGAAAACGTGATTTTGTTGTACCGTCTTATAATCGATTGTTACCAAAACTTGATGGAGAAACAGGTATGTATTTTATCTACTTGGTAATAAACAGAAAATTGAAACTGATTCCAATTATAGTCGAAAAATATGGCCCCACCACCACCTATATCTGACAGAACTCGTAAAATTATGATGCTAGTACCTCCAACGCATTATGAAAATGACGCCAGTGATGAAGAATATTTATCTGATGAATCACTTAGAGATGATAATGACCAAATAGAATACGTAGATTTCGATGATAGTTGTTCCGATATCGATGACGATTTGTTGCTGATGAATGAAGAAGTAGTCGATTACACAACAAACAATACAGCCGATGTTGAAGAAGGTGTAGATCATGTTGAAGAAGGTGAAGATTATGTTGAAGAAGGTGCAGATGATGTTGAAGATTGTGTAGATGATTTACCCTTGTGCTACTATGGCAAAGATCGGTGTTATGTTTGGCATAGTTTCGAGCCAACGAAGGCTAGAACGACTCCAGCTCATAACATCATTCGAATGAAATTATCCGCTTTACAAGGCAGAGCAAAACATTTAGACAATAAATCCACATCGGAAGACGTATGGAGGTTGCTGTTTGACGAAGTAATTATTAATGAAATAGTTACGCATACCAATCATAAATTACAAGCAATGCGAGAAAAACTAACCAATAAACAATCTCCTAACTATAAAGATACAGATTATCTAGAAATAGAAGCCCTCATTGGTTTGCTGATGTTGTGTTCTATTTTCAAGTCTGGAAGAGAGGACTTATCATCACTTTTTTCAACGGGTGTCAGAGGTCGACCATTATTTCGAGGAATAATGTCTCTAAAGCGTTGTCAGACACTCTTATTATCTATGCGCTTTGATGATGCTCTTACCAGGCAAACTAGAAAAGAAACAGACCGCGCTGCTGCAATATCGTTTATTTTTAATAGATTTATATCTAACAGTCGAGATAACTATAGTATTGGTAACTGCGCCTGTATAGATGAAATGCTGTTGGCGTTCAGAGGAAGATGCCCATTTAGAATGTACATGCCAAAAAAACCGGCGAAGTATGGCATAAAAATAATGTGCCTCACCGATGCTCAATCATCTTATCTTTATAACGCCTACATATATACTGGCAAAGATAGTGATGGTGATACTTTACCGGCCGATGAACAAAAATTTACTAAGCCCACTCAAGCTGTTCTGAGACTGGTAACACCTATTGTCAACTCAAATCGGAACGTGACAGCTGACAATTGGTTTTCTTCCCAGGAAGTACTAGAGGAACTAAAAAGCAGAGGTCTCACATACGTAGGAACAATTAGAAGAAACAAACGAATAATTCCTCCACAATTTCTTAGCTGTAAGGGAAGACCTGTAGGTTCCTCGATGTATGCATTTACCAAGAATTTTACTCTTTTGTCATACATGGCTAGAAAAAATAAACCTGTTCTGTTGGTATCGTCCATGCACCACTCCAAATATACGGACCCTTCAAATAACAAGCCGGAGATTGTTAGTTTTTATAATTCCACCAAATCAGGTGTAGATACACTTGATCAGAAGATTGCAAATTATTCCCCAAACCGAAGAACTCGAAGATGGCCTCTGGCGATATTTTATAATATGATTGCAGTAAGTTGTGCAAATTCCAGGGTTATATTTGAGACTATTCATGGAAATCAACATGAAAGTAATTACAACTATATATACAATTTAGCTATGTGCCTCATTAGAAAACACTTGCACAGAAGATTGCAGATTCGTAATCTGCCCTCAGATTTGAAGAATATTCTCACACAGATAGTTCAACCCGACACTCCTAAAGAAAATGAGAATCCCGAAGTTCGTACCGACAAGCTCGAAAAACGAAAAACGTGCAGATATTGCCCTCCCAAGAAAAAGAGAATGACTGCATATAAGTGTTTATTATGTAGCTCACCAACATGTTTGGAATGTTCGAAAAAAGTCTGCAATAAATGCTGCAATAATATATGAAATTGATTGCATTTGTTTTAATTTATTTTTTTCACTTTTAGACAGTTATGCTTATTTTTTAATATAGATCTTTTTTTATTTGACTTGTATGATATATGTATATGATATGTATAATAAAACAGAACCTAATTATATTTATTTTCATTGAATATAATATATATTACTGCTACAAAATAAAATCCATTGGAAAAAATGAAAAAATATTCGAATCTATATATACACCGACTGAGAGACGGATGTTACTAACAACGTCAAAAAGGGGCGTTACCACGACTGAGAGACGGATGTTACTGAAACCGTCCAAAAATGGGTGTTACCAGTCAAGGGTTAAATAAATTAGAAATCTAGTGGGGAATGACGTAACGCCAGTTTTGGTAGTTCGGAGCAGCAGCAGGTGGATGTAAACAGATTATTTTTTTTGACAGTAAGAAACAGTCACCAAAAATTAAAATTTAACATAAAACCGCATAAAAACGATTTGATATTTATACAAAAGCACGCTACAAGTGATAAGTGGGTGTCAGGAAAAAGAAAGAAGAAAGAACATAGAACAATTCATCAGGACGAAGTGAACTTAAAGGGAAATTGAAGAGGATTAATCAAAGAAGAATAACAAAATAAACACGCACACACACACACATATAATTAGCAAGGTAAGAAAGAGGGTGGGATAATTTTAAGACTTTTTTGTACAATTCTATTATTATATTTGTGTTAATAATTTCAATCTTTCATTTCTGTCGTTTGTGACAGAACAATATATATATATATATATATTTTAGGTCAATATGTTCACGCTTTATTATAGGAAAAGCAACAGAGTTAAGGTCTGTAAGAAGAGTGACAGAAGCTCTATTAAAAATACCATCTATAATTTCTTGGTCAAGAAATAATACAATAAAGCTTCGATACGGCCGGTGAATATGGCGGATCATTTTGCTCAGCTACTCTTAATAACCTTCCCTCAGGTGCGTGCGCCGGGAGTGTCGCTGCTGGAATCATTTGTGGTGAGATGTCTGCATTCCAGCAATATCGATGAATTGCGTTACCGGTTGCGGTGCAATGATTGGTCGGTGGTGTTCGCATGCGAAGATGTTGATGGGATGGCATCTGAATTCCTTTCAACATTGATCTGGTGCCTTGATGTTGCTTGTCCCTTCAGGAAGATACATCACAATAAAATCGAAAAAACTAAATGTTGGGTTACACCAGATGTTTTAACCAGCTCTGAAAATTTGAAAAGTCTCTATCAACTAAAAACTCAATTGAATACTGCCGAAATGAATAAACTGTATGCAGCTCAGAAGATGGTTCATAAGAAAATTGTTGAAAGCACTAAAAAAAATTATTATAATACTAGAATTATTGATTCATCAAACAAATCCAGAACAGCATGGAATCTGGTGAATGAAAAAAGAGGAAAACTTAAGAATAGGGAACAGGAGATTGCTTTAGAGGTTAACAATGAATTAATTTTAGAGCCTAAAGTTACTGTCGAAATCTTTGCAGATTATTTTTCAACCATTGCTCTTAATGAAATTTCGGTATGATGGGCTTAAGGAGCTCCCAAAATATAATACTATGTTTCACATGACTTTCTGCTTTAGGCCAACCGATGCGATTATAGTTAGTCAGTATATTGAAAAAATGAAGAGTAGTAAATCTACTACTACTGATGGAATGAATAATTATATCTTAAAATTAATTAGTAATGAAGTGTCGGATATACTTTGCCACGTCATTAATACATCTTTTCAAATGGGAGTGTTTCCGTCCTGTTTAAAGGTAGCATCGGTGCTGCCACTGCATAAGAAATTCGATCCCACAAAAATTGAGAACTATAGGCCAATCTCAATTTTAAGTTCTATTTCTAAACTAATAGAGCGTGTAGCTTATGATCAGATTGTGGATTTTATGGAAACGTATGGGCTTTTCAATAGTTGTCAGCACGGATTTAGGAGACATAGATCAACGGAAACTGCAATATTTGATTGCTGCGAGTATATTTATAAAGCAATTAATGACGGTAAATGTGTTGCTGGGATCTTTTTTGATCTTTCACACGCATTCGATTGTGTACGAATTGTGGCTGATAAGTTGTACAACCTAGGTTTTCGTGGAATAGCATTAGACTGGATAACATCATATTTGTCGGATAGAAGAATGACCGTAAAATTGAATAATTTTGTATCTTCTGAGAGGAGTGTTGAATTGGAGGTACCACAGGGTTCTGTTCTTCGACCACTAATATTTTTGCTAATGATCAATGATTTGCCACTTGTTTTTTCGCATGGTTATCTCATACTATTTGCTGACGATACCTCTGTTTTGGTGAGTGGAACGACAGTTATTGAGTTGGAGCACCGGCTGGAAGATACGGTACGAGAGATGAATGAGTGGTGTGTATCGAATCGTCTGCTCTTTAATGAAAACAAAACTAAGCATATTTACTTTTACAAGCGTAGAGTGATTCCTGATTCCGGTTTTGGAATGAGATATTTTGAACAACATGTATCATCGCTGGGTGTAAATATAGACGATAAACTTACGTGGGAGCTTCAGGTCGATACTGTATGTAAAAAGATTAATAGCGCTTTTTATGTTATACGACAATTGAAAACGTGTCTTAGTCGCGATTGTTTATTAGATATTTACTACGCTCTAGGTTATTCTGTTATGTCGTATAACATCATTGTGTGGGGGAATGCAGCAACCTGGAAAAGGGTGTTCATCGCACAAAAGCGTGTCATTAGATTGATTTTTGATATACCACATAGGGATTCATGTAGGGGCATATTTAAAGAGAAGAGAATCTTAACGGTTCCATGCATTTTATAAAGCAGTTTTGTATACTAACAGGAATATGTCTAAATTTGTTAAAAATTGTGATTATCACCAATATGCAACTATATACTGCCGTAGCATTTCTGTTCCTAAACATTGTCTCTCTTTTTATGTATTAATGTGTATATTACTTGCTTTATGAGAAGGCTCCCATGTATAACAGCTCGCAATTTTACAACAAATTGCCTAATCATATTAAAGACGAACAGTGCTCAATAAAATCTAAATCAAGGGTGAAAGAGCTACTTGAAATGGGAGGCTTCTACAGTAGCATAGAGTATTTTCATATGTTGATTTTTTGTGTTGTTGTTTTGTACTTGTTATTTATTATAATGTTGACGTTTCGATCCAATTTTTTTTGGCTTGCAAATAAAGAAAAAAAATATATATATAAACCATTTCAAATGCTTTTAACAATATGGGCTTTCCAGACACTATAGGCTGTATTGATGGAACTTATATACCAATACCTATGCCAAAAGGAAGTGGACAGTCTTACATCTGCCGTAAAAATTCTGCAGCTATAATTTTACAAGTATACAGATTTCTGCAATAATTTTTAAATTTTCAACATTTGTTAAAAATGTTGATTTACTTTTTCTGTTCTAGGCTGCTTGGGACAACAAATTACTATTTATACATTGTTATACCAGAGAAGTAGGTTCCAGGCGTGATGAAACAGTCCTGAGAAGAAGTGAAATTTGGCAGTATATGACAGCAGACACAGAAAACAAATTTCCAAATGATGTGCATCTTCTTGGAGATGAAGCATATCCCTGTACACCTCAACTCATTACACTATACAAAGATAATGGACATTTAACAGACCGACAAAGAAATTTTAATTACTTGCATGCCAAATGCCGTTCAACAATTGAGAGGGCATTTGCTGTACTAAAACGTCGTTTTCGAATTTTAAATTATATGTATCTGCGGCATCTTGAGTGGATACCGAAATATATAGTAGCTTGTTGTATCTTTCATATTTGTATTCTGCAAGATGATATAATTCACTTACATCATGTTGATAATAATGAAGACAATACTGGAAATATAGATGAAATCAGGCACCAACCAGAAACTGGTGCAAATAAACGAGATTGTCTCTTTCAGCAATTAAATTAAATAATAAATAATTTACAAATAAAAAAAATCATGTGTTGTACTGTTAATAAAATAAAATTTTGAAAGAACAATGTTTTTATTTTTCTTATAATATACATAAACTAAAATGTATTATTTTTAGATATAAATATATGTAGTTTATTCCAAAATTAATGTCGTGGGTCTACAGGGGCGATATATAACTTTCTTCTTTATGGGAGGAGCTTATACGTCGCCCAGGGCCGGTCTTACCGAGGCGATCGCTTTTAGAACGGTTGGATAATAAAATAGTCGAAATATGCTAACGTTTCATTAGCTTATCGTAAACTTTATCATAGCTACAAAAAGATATACAAGAGGTACACACTATTACATATACACGTAGGTTCAGATCGCATTGCACCATACAAAGTTACAATATAAGTATGAAACGCTGTGCGATGTGGCAACGGGCTAGTCATGCGTCACAAGTTCGATCGTCAACTCGCACAGAACGAATATGCCAACGACTGCATCCTCGCTCGGTGTAAATTCAACTGAATTGTGGATGCGTGTGTCTCGCGAGACACAAGCTATAACCTCACTATAACGCGAAGAGAGGGATACGCTGTTGCAATTCATACTGCCTATGGTGCATTGTGAGCTGAACCTATCTGTATATACATATATCGCAAATTATTAAAAAAACGAATCAATCCTTTATCTATGTATGTAACAAACTTACATACATATGTATAACTGAAGAATTTATTTCATTTTACATAACAACTGCTTAATAAATAATGGTAGCAATTGCTTACTATACTTTATTCATCTCTTAAATTTTTTGAATATAAGCATTTATACGTCAATAACAATAAGTATCCTTTTCACTACACTTTTAAATACTCGTAAGGGTATCTATTTACTTTCAAGCTAATGCGTTTTAAGTAGCTTAAGTAACAAAAACTAAAATGGAAAGTGATATTATTGCAGGTTGTTCCTAATTATCTCATTGTAATAAATTTTGTAAAATTTGTGTGTAATTAATAGTTCCTTAATGTAACAACAAGAACCTATCGAATGACCATTATTCGAAGAAATATAATTACACATATAATGGCTCTTAATACATTTAAGCTTTACTCCTAATTTTACCGATTGATGTGTGCATTTATTTAATAAGATGAAATGCAATTCAGGGAAAACCAGCAAATATCTATTTAATAGACATACAGTGTACGCCGCTTAATGTGATCGGTTTGGGATGGAACTATTTTGATAACAATTATCGAATTATACTGTAGTTATATCTGGGGGTAGTAAATATAAAAGCAAAAAAAATAAAAATCACCACAGTTGAAGTTGGAAGTGCTGTTAATCATGCCTAGAAGACCCAATCAGATCGATTCAACACTAGGAAATAGAGGAAAAATAATAACTTTGAAAGCTATTGGAAGAACAAATCGGGAAATAGCGGAAGACGTTGGACTATCTGTAAGTAGTAATTCTTGTATTTTTATGTATCTGTATCCCAGTATGTTAAAATTGTAGTACCTATATCGGAAACGTGTTTTTTTTTAAGTTCCTCATGACCATAGGGTCAGGTGTGATAATTGTAAAAACGAGGTAATTGTAAACAACTGTTGGTCTTGCTTCACAAAGTAGCGGTTCTTGTTTTATCATAGTTGGTATCCTTGCATTATACGTTGCAATGAACAGCCAAATGAATTCGCGTCAATATGCATGTAAGTAACGTTATAATCTATAGTTAGGTCTGTACTCGAAAGAAAAAGTGCATACCATTTTGTAAGCGATAACGAAGTTTTTGTGTTATATAGTGTTTAAATTACGGTAAACGTTGTAAGTAGTATTAATTGTGTTATTAGTAGTAGTTCTAATGCAAAAACGCGTGGGCATTATTTCCGTCAATAATGTATAGATTATAACATAACGGCTATTTACAATTACCCCTGAAAAGTTCACGATTGGGATATTTGTAAATGCTTGCAAGGAGTAATTGTAAATTAACATATTATTGCAATATTTACTTATTTAGATGCCACGAAAATACGTTAGGAAAACGGCAGGACCAAGATATAGCCAAAATGATTTAACAAATGCAGTAAATGATGTCATTACATAATAAAAATCATACTTATTCTGAAGTTGAACAAATATATGGAGTATCTAAATCCGTGGTATTTCATCGTATTAAAGGAAGAAAAGTACCCATAGATAAAATAGGAGCAGGGCGACCTACAGTCTTAACACTAGAGGTTGAAATATAGTTAGAAAACTGTATTAAAGCAAAGGCTTCTATGGGATATCCTTGTGATAAAGATGAAATAAAAACTGTAGTTGCTGAGTTTGTAAAAAGCAACAACTTAAAAACACCATTTAAAGAAGGAATGCCAGGTGATGACTGGTACTATTGTTTCATAAAGAGACATCCAACCCTTTCATTTAAAAAGCCAGAGCTGTTACAAAAAGGAAGGAGAAATGCCCGTGATCCTGAAGTTATTTATCAGTTTTATGACGAATTGCAGGAACTCATTATTCAAAATAATGTTGTTGAGAAACCACAATTTGTATTTAACTCTGATGAAAGTGGATTTTGCACAGATCCCAAGCGACTTAAAGCTATTGGAGAGAAAGGAAAAGGTACTATTTAATTCAATGTTAATTCAGTGCAGTTAATTATTGCATATGTTTCGTAGATTTAGTTTGCATTTGCGGAGGTTTTGGAAGGGAGTCTATTACGGTTTTAGCTACAGTTTCAGCGGATGGCTCATGTATGCCACCACTTGTAGTATTTAAGGGTGTAGCTGTGCAAGCGCGTTGGACTTCAGAAAAATCCTATCCAGGAACAACTTATACTACCTCATCTAATGGTTGGATGGAAGAGCCTCAATTTTATGAATGGTTTTCATCAATTTTCGTGTCACGTATAAAACGAATACGAGAAATTCATAGTCTACCAGACCAAGCTGCAATCCTTTTTTTTGATGGACACAGTCACATTAGCTATAGAATCATTAAAACTGCCATTGATAATAACATTCATTCAGTAAAATTTCCCAGACATTTGACCGATAGGATTCAACCATTAGACAAGTGTGTTTTTGGTCCAGTAAAAACAAATTGGGAGAAAAAGTTGATAAATTTTGGAAAACAACAGCTAGAGAGGAAAGATACTGGCCGCCAGTCAAAAAGCAAATTTGTTGAATTGTTGGGGCAAGTATGGGTAGAATCCATGAAATCTGAAAATATTATCAAACGTTTTAATTCAACCGGTACTTCTCCGGTAGATTCCACAAAATTTCCACTGTCAGAATTCAATTCCATTGCTTTCCAAAAATATAAAGCTAAAATTTAACAACCAATTCTTCAAAAATCTCAGACCAATGTAGACAATCGTTTTTGTAGTGACGAATCCCTTATCGAAAATGAACAAAGTATACAGTCTTCCGCCCAAGATGAAGCAAACGTCAAAGCATTGCCGATTTCTAGTACTAAGAATAAAAATATTAACACATCATCACCAACAAAAATTATAGAAATATTTTCGAATGTAATAAGTGAAAGTAAAAATAATACGGACATTTCGCAAATAAAACGTCAGGTAATTCCTCGTTTAAAGCCAGTAACATGTTCACGGGGTAATTGTAAATGAAGCGTTAAATCCACATTAAACTTATACAACCATTACAGTGTCTATTATTTACAAATACCCAAATTATTATGTAATTACTTTATATGGTCTTGGAGATATACATTTACCTTTACCCCTATATGCTGGGGTAACTGGAAAATAAACGACAAATCATTTATAAATTTTGGTTAAAAAATGTGGTGTTACGTTTTAAGATACACAGTTAAAGCAACTTTACGTATAAAATATGAAATCAATTTTCAAATCAAATATTGGCAGCCAATTCAACCAAAAACTTGCATATATTATTTACAATTACCCCACTTGACCCTGATACTTTATATGAGATAGCTCAACCCTATTTAATAAGCCTTTTTTAGATTATTAAAAGTAACTTGTTAACAAGAGGATGAGTTTTTTGTCGTCACAAGTTTATTTTACTTGTGTCTTGTAAAATTCTTCATTCCGCTTTACGAAAATTAAATAAAGTAACAATTGAGAAGTATCTATATGTTACAAAAAATTATTACCTTTTATTAATTTCATTAACAATTATTGTTAATTCAACATTTTGTGTCGTATATAAACCACGGTTTAACAGAGTTGGGATAATACTTTAACCCATTTTATCCCAGTGGTGCGCCAACGCACCGCATATTTTAGAATTATTTTTTGTTAAATCCGGCTAAGATTTTCAATATCCGTTTACAGGTGTGATTAGTATTAGAAAACTCAATATACCCAAAACTGTTGTTTTTCATTTCTAATCAAAAATTCTATGACGCCTTAAAATTTAATATACACGCTGTGTAATTTTACGTTATTAGTTTTAGCGAAAACGAAACAATAATTTATTTTATTTTTAAACTGCATTATCATTTTTGCTACGTCCATAATATGCAGTTTTCATTTTAGAGTCAACGCATTGGATTTGTCCTATATTTTATCTCTTATTTTATTTAAATATTTGTTGGTGCGTAAACGCACCACTGGCTTTATATGTGAACCGAAACCAATTATTGCTGGTTTAGACAAGTTATAGAATGAAACTCGCAGATGCAGTATTCATTTGTCTCTTGTGCAGTGCGGTTGTAAGTTCATTTGAGTTAGTGAAACATGTCGTTTTCAAAGTATTTAACGCAAAAAGAATTAGAAAGTGCTCTGGAGGAGATTGTGACGGGGATGGAATATAATAACGAAAATCGTAAGTATCCGTTTGTACATATGTATTTACATATTCTTACAAATATTATTGTATAAATGATATATTGTGTGAATAACGCAACATATTTATTTACAGAACATATCGACGCCGTTTATATTCCACCCGACGTGGATTTTCTCACTGACGAAGAAACTATGGATGATGAAAGTAATCTACGAGAAGCTCAGGAGCCAAGTGATCTAGTCGGAACTTTCGAGTTGCATGTGCCGAAAAATACAAAGTGTCTGGACCAATCCAGCACTTTGTCTAGTAGCGCATCTACACTTGATTTTGACTCATCAGATGATGAAACATTAGAATCCAAAAGAAGACGTATGTTGCCTGCAAACGACCACCAAGCGTCTCAAGTCAAATGGAAAAAGGGCCAGATTAAATATACTCACACACCTATATCCGAAGAATTTCGATCATGTGAGGAACAGAAAAATAAACTTTGGGGAAAATTGCCTCTTGAAATATTTTTTATGGTTTTCGATGACGAAGTGATTGATTTGATTTTAAATTTTTCACTAAAATATGCTCAAGCCAATAACCGTCATGAATTTTGATTATCAAAAAACGAACTTATAGGAATTTTACTTTTTTCTGGTTATCATTCGCTGCCACACATTCAACACTACTGGTCTACTGATGAAGACAAAGGAATCGATATTATCAAAAAGTGTATGAGCCGAAATAGATTTCAATCTATCAAACAGAACTTACATTTGTCTGACAATAATCTGTTGGATAAAAATGATAAATATGCAAAAATTAGACCCTTTTTCGATGTTATAAATAAAAAAAAATTGCAATTTGGAATATTTGCATTCAACTTGTCCTTAGATGAGCAAATGGTTCCTTACTTTGGACGGCACTCGTGTAAAATGTTCATATAGGGTAAGCCTGTCCGGTTTGGGTTTAAAGTTTGGTGCCTTTGTTCATCTACCGAGTATCTTTTTTATTCACTTCCATATAGTGGTTCAACAAACAATACCTATTCTGCTCTCGGTCTTGGTGGTGATGTTGTTATGGCTCTACTTTCTGTGATAGATAAACCAGTAAATCACCAAATATTTTTCGATAATTTCTTTTCATCGTTTAAACTTTTTGTACATTTGAAAAATAAAGGTTTTTTTGCCACCGGTACTATCCGCGAAAATAGAACAAATAAGTGTCCAATCGAAAATAGTAAATCATTTGGTAAAAAGGATCGCGGTTCTTATATTTCAATATATGAATCTGAATCAAAAGTTTCTATTGTATGATGGAATGATAATTCGGTTGTAACAGTGGCCAGTAACGTTTATAGTGTAGATCCATAATGTAAAACGCTATAATAGAAAAGAACGAAAAGATGTATATCTGCCCCAACCTAATGTAATTTTTCAGTACAATAAATATATGGGTGGGGTAGATTTACATGACAACGGCATTGCAAATTATAGGTGCCAAGTATTCGGAAAAAAATGGTGGTGGCCTTTATTTTGTAATACATTAGATAGCTTAGTAGTAAATGCTTGGAAAATTTATAATATTGTTAACGAAAAGAATATGTCGCAGGTAGATTTTAAATCTTACATAGCGTTGCTACTTTTAAAAACTGATAAAACAATAACCATAAAAAATCTTGCTCCTGCAATAGATGAACTCCGTTATGATAATAAAGGCCACCTCATGATTTATTATGCTAGTAAAGCTCGACGAAGGTGGAGAGTTTGCCATAGTCACACAATTTACATTTGCCAAAAGTGTAACGTACATTTACATACGTCATGTTTCGTACAGTATCATCAAAAATGAATCGGGATTTTCCCAGTGGTTCGTTTGTGCACTAACAATTATTGTCTGTTTTTTTTGTATCAGATGAGGCTCTAGACAACCTTTGCAAATCAATTAATGAAAAGCTTCCAATCAAAGACTAAATTTTTATATTCATCCTATTGCACATACATAGGTATGAGTTTATACTGACTATTAGATTTTGGAGACTTAAAAGAAATTCTTTGCATAAAATATTCTGAACTTAGAACGAATGAAAAGTCATTTTGCTTCAATTTAATATTACTAACTTGCAAGTAAAACTATGTGAATGAAACGTAAAAAAAGAATTTCCTTTTTAGAGATAAAATTATAGGTTACAAAATAGTAATGAAAGCAAAATAAAAAAAAAGAAAGCGAAGTTTCAAAAATATCTCAGGAAGGAATATGTTTCTTATTTAATTTATTTCTAGTTAAAAAGTAACCTATTTATGTAAGTAATTTATTTATGTATTTTTACTAGTTACCTACATTTTAAATATTGAATAATAAGATTCACCTGAAATGTGAGCGATTAGTATACAAGTTATTCTGAAATAGTATATTCTTTTATTTTCAATTCAAGTAATGATATTAATATTTAAGCGATACTATTTACGGGACTTTGCTATTGCATTGTGAGATATTTTTATCGTTTTTTTTAGATCAACAGATTTTTTTTACATATTATTATAACCATATATACAATTTTCTCTTTATTACAGTTGCTTGTATCCGTGTTAAAACTAACAAATACACATACATATGTATATTCTCATGCATACATTTCATTGCAGTTTAAGCTAAGTTAATTACTATAAGCATATAGGCATATTCCTAAAATAAACGATTGCAATATACTATTACTGTGTATGCATTCACGCTTTCAATTTCTATAAACTCGCGATTTATTTCCGAGAGCGGAGAATATTCGATATAAGCCACACCCATAAGGAAGAAAGTTTGATATCGCCCCTGTAGACCCATGACATTAATTCTGGACTAAACTGTACGTATATATATGATGTTTTCACACAAACTTCTATTACATTTAATATTTCTTGTGAGTTGGATCCATAAACATGTTTGGATTGCAATATTTCAAGGATTATTTTTCGATTAATATACCCAAGAAGTTTAAATTTTAACTTTAACTGGTAATTCAAATTGAAAAATGTAAATACCTACGTTTGAAATAGCATTCAGCTATCTTTTTTTTCAGTTTTTCTAAATAAAATCGCATAATTTGTTTCATTGCTATCAAATTTGAACTGAACTTATATAACATACATAACAAAAAATGAACAAAACTAAAACTGTAATTTGCATTAACTTTCTGATTTATGTTTTTCCATGTAGCTAGAAATATTTTTCCCTTTGTTCAATTTGTTCTCGGTGCTTCCTTTCTCGAGCTTCTTCTCGTGTTTCTTTCTTTTTAATTTTCTTGGTGTTATTGGTACTACAATATGCTACATATTACATTATAGTAGATATTACACGTGAAATGAATATAGATTCATACCAGATTCTGGGTTGCTATCTACTTTCTCATTCCTTTTCATCCCAACATTGTCTTCTATGTATATCATTTCTAATAATAATGCCGGTGCTGCTGCATGTAGCAATAGGATTTATGCTCGGATTTTTGAATAAAATATTATGCAGTGACTATAAAACCTACTACTACCTTGAAATATATCCAAATCTTCCTATCAGATCCAGTTTGATCATTGGCTTGTAATTATTTGTTCATATTGCTTTTTCAAATTCCTCCACTTTTCATCACATTTTTTTGGGCATATATGCACATTATGATGTTTCAACTTATCACTGATTTTACTTGCCACACTTGCTTTTTGTTGAACATGGGGGACATAATTTGTTCCCGCTGCTCTTCACATACATTAATCAGCAGCAGAACTGCTTCATGAGTCCACTTGTCTGTTTGTTCTATTAATAAAAGAGGAAATATTAAAACCTACAACTAAATAATTTTTCTATTACCAGTTTCTAAATTGTCATCGTTTAAATTATTTTCCACATTCTCGTTGTTTGGATTTTCTCCTTCATATGCCATAGCAATTCCTCTAGAATCTATAGTGAGATGCTGCAAGGCATGAATGCAATGGAAAATGTGTACATGCTGTTTCATAATTTCTAGCAATAGCAAATGAGTATTTTATGTCCATAATCCATAACAGATAATTCTTCAAATTAGTTCAATTATAGTAAAAAAAAGAGAAAGCTTAAGGCTACAAATTCTTTTATATTACAAATACTAGTAACATATTAAATACTTACCCCATTTTTTAAAGCTGTTGTAAATAATTTAAACATAACCTCCTGACTTGATAACTTGCAGCAAGGAAATTACCAATAATAACCGTTATTTCATTGTGGTCACTTTGGTTACAAACAACTGGTACCGTGGCCAGCAACCGTGTACCGTTAATAATAATTGTTCAAGAAATTGACTTTTACGAAACGCATAACCGCAACCACGATTAAAATATCGCATTTGCGGTATATACTCTAAATATCACGACAACGGAAATAATATTGTAGTTACAGGTCCGGCAAAAATGAAATGATCGTTACACAGCCATTAAAATTTTAAACCTTTTTTGCGACATTGTTAATCGAAATACCATCTGTACGAAAAAGATTTTCAGAATTTTATTTACTACCTTTTTGTGCAGCGGATATACACAACAAACCTAAGAGTACCTTTAGTTGAATGATGTATGTAGTGTTATATGTATAATATTGTTTGGTATCATAAGATTTACTTGGAATGAATTCATTAGTGTAATTTACGATCTTTTCTAACATTACATCAGTAAAAAAGTATAGTAGCATACGTCTAAACATTTCCATACATGCCTTATCTCTCCTTTTGAACCAGACAAATGAGGTAAAATATTGATTGAACGTGTTTTAACATGATCTCGTTTTATGACGTGTTTAGACCATTTAGTACCGTCTCTTCCTTCAAATATACGCTTGCGATGAGTCCCTTGCTCTAGTATGTCAACTTCTGCTATCTCATTCAGTTCGTTATCCGAAAATTCTTGCTCACTGTCTGTATTTTCTTCAATAGTTTCGGTAAAACTATCATCTTCGATGTCTGATTCATATTCAGAATCTGTTGGGGCATCCATTATACGGTGTAACTTTTCTTGCTTTTTCCCGATTCATCATCTATAATTTTTTGCAAAGTAATAATTTAATAGACAAAATTTTTATCTTTTATTAAGGTGCGGTTAAAATATAGTAGATTCCTCAGTCGGTAACTGAATTAAACTTTTATAGCTTTTGGCCGATTTAGAAAGAATTAATTGTATATTTTGTATTAGCATGACGATATGATGCCTCCGGAGGGACTAAGCTATTTTGTTTGTAAAAATAACGTCAAAATTTATTTCAAACAACGAGTAAATACAATGAATTGAAATAATTTTGCATTTAGAATATAAGGAAAAAATCGTAGATGAATGCCAAATTGCGAAAATTGTAAATAAAGCATTCGTTTTTGCAAAAGCTATGTCAGTAGCTACAACAAGTTATATGATTAATATCTGTCAAATTAACTTTGGCACTTGTCTGTAAGATGTCGATAATTGATTGTGCGTATTAGGTTGCCTAATTTGATAAATTTAGGAAATAAGACGAAGAAAATATTTTAGTAATCGCTGCCAAAAACAATGTTTATAAGGGTAAGTTGAAAAAAATCATAACTCAAGTTATCAAATTGTACGTTTTCTATTTAGTGCAAACAAAATCTTATGAGAAAACACAAAAAGATTAAATCCAAAATTGTTTACATAATTTTATGCAAGGTTGTGTATGTATGTATTTGAAAGTTTACCTGTACTAAAAATAATTTATTTCGTTCTGCATAAATTATACATATAGTAAGAAATAAATATCAAATACAACAACTTTTAAATGTATTATGGATGAAATAGAAAATTTGTTCATTTTTAAAAAACAAACGTTACAAAGAAATTAAAATGTTTGTGTATTTCGTTGAAAAATATATTTTTTTGTAGGAAAATAAGACAAGT
Organism: Holotrichia oblita; assembly: GCA_023690525.1. Classification (NCBI taxonomy): domain Eukaryota; kingdom Metazoa; phylum Arthropoda; class Insecta; order Coleoptera; family Scarabaeidae; genus Holotrichia; species Holotrichia oblita. Next base: position 68,842,713 of record CM043023.1, read on the forward strand.
TTGATATACACTATTATGTTTATTGAAACCAGGAAATATGCTGCAGATGTTAAGCAGTGAGGTAGCGTTCAAAATACCTTACACCCGCTACACCGAAGAATTGTATTATTATATGGGTACTTGATCTTCACAATATCCGAAATCAAACCGTGATAGCACTGTATGCAGCTGCATATCTATATCTTCGAGTATACCAAGGCTTCAATGCGCACGCGTCACCTTTCTTTCCAGATTTCTTATTTACAAAAATGGTTTTTGACATGAATCCACCTTGATTTTTTACAGTTTTAGAATAAATATGTGAAAACGTGTGTATTTATTTTTTACCTTGGCTAAACTTCCGTATGTCGACCACTGAATTGACAATTTATATGCAGTTTAACGGAAAGTACACGTTTTACTGAGTTCAAAATGATCCCCCTTTTTTGCGGAGATCACTCTAGGAAAAAGCGATGTAAAAAGTGCTATTTCTAAGTTATGTTTCACTGGTGTTTTGACATTTCTGCGAGGATTTTCAGCTCATCCAGTCAGAATTATGAAAGATTGAGCGGTAATTTAAAACGTCGTTTGGGAATGAAAAAATAGTCATTTATATTTTGTAGTATCTTTTAATACTGAAAGATTTCAGCAACTAAAAAACATATCTCCTCGTGTATTCTATTAAATTTAGTGCAAATACATTATATAAAATAGGAACGTATCTAAAGAATTAGTTTAGTTTTAATGGACCGGTTGCAATTAGGAAAAAATCGCTAATCGACATGCGCGGCGCGAACTAAATCACGCCCATTTTTTCAAATATTTAGTGGCTTATCCAGTGCATGAACTACGAAAGTTCCCCATGTCCGCGTTGTTCCCAATACGTTGATAACTTGTTAAAATTGAAGTTTTTTAACTTCCTCAAATCTTTCGTCCACATTTTTAATAAGAGAAACGTTCGAAGATGATGACAAGTTCCAACAACCGCATGCGATATTCACATTTGATTCACATCGTCCGCGTCCAGACTGCTACCAACATTGTAACTTCAAATAATCTAGGTGCATAACAGTCACAGTCACCATGGTTACCGGGCATAAGCAAAGAACATTTTTTTATAAATGAAATCGATGCATTGCAATTAATAACAATTAAGAGACATTTGACAAAATGTTAAATCTAATATTAAAAATATCTTCAAATTTAGCCCAAATAGTATGTAAATATTCATAATTTTTTTCTTAATATTAACTTACACATTTAATTGTGTATATGACACGTAAATAATTATTTTAAAAATAAATTTTATGCCTTAACATCAAAATTCGGTGTTTAAATTTAATAAAACACAAAAGAAGAAATGTTTTTTAGTCACTGAAATATACTTATTAATTGTATTAAAAGATACTGCAAAATCAAAAATGATTATTATTTTTATATTTCTCAACGACGTTTTTTTAAAATTGCCGCTCGATATTTCGTAATTCTGACTGGATCAACTGAAAATCCTCACAGAAATGTCAAAACACTAGCGAAACAAAACCTAGAAATAGCACTTTTTAGATCGATTTTTAGGTATCTTAGACTGATTTCCGCAAACAAGGGGTTCGTATTGAACTCAGTAAAACGTCTACATTCCGTTAAAGTGCATATAAATTGCCAATTCAATGGTCCACACACGGAAGTTAAGTAATCCTCTCTCTTCAAAGCAGGGCTGTGCCATCACTCAAGATATCAAAGAAAAATACGTTGAAAGTTTATTTTACATACATATGTCTTCGTCATTGTATGCCAGACTGACATATGTATATCCAATGTATGCTATTTAAATATAAAATAATAAATAAAATTTAATTTGGCAGAGTTATTTATTTTGTTCCTAATAAAAAAAGTTTGTATTTATCGCGAATATCATACCCGTCTGCCCGTATCCGCGTACATTTGCTTTAGTAGGTCCATTGAGAGAAAGACAATACAGAATGTTGTATTTTCCTTCCTTTGATACTTTCGGTAAATTTTAACATAGGTGAAATATAAAATTATCCATATACCTATTTAGTAGTACTTTATGTACTTACATACATAGTATATGCATAATACACATTTCTTGTAAAACGTAGTCTAAACGAGATATTTGCATTTTTTTGCTGGAAGTACAAAACCGATCATTTCTTACAGCTTGAGAATAGTTTATATTCTACACTTACGTTATAGATCCATCTTTTAATTCCTGATTTATTTCCACTTAGAGGTCAATAAAACAATAAATAATTAAATACCAATTTATTCCATAACATATAATAATATGTTTTCGTTAAATAACTTCTTCGGTGGAAGAAATTGACATTTAATATGTGTCAAATTACTAATAATATAAATATAAATATAAATTGCCATGCCTATCAACAAAATTAATTAAAACAAAGAATTCATTGATATATCGTATTAAATCATTATTCCTTCATTATTACTTGTGAATATAATTAAAATTCGATATATCAATGAATTCTTTGTTTTAATTAATTTTGTTGATAGGCATGGCAATTTATATTTATATTTATATTATTAGTAATTTGACACATATTAAATGTCAATTTCTTCCACCGAAGAAGTTATTTAACGAAAACATATTATTATATGTTATGGAATAAATTGGTATTTAATTATTTATTGTTTTATTGACCTCTAAGTGGAAATAAATCAGGAATTAAAAGATAAGTACATAAAGGTCAAAAAATACATATATTAGTTATAGATCCATGTAATGAAAATCTGAAATACAAATATTGTAAAATAAAAGATATAATACTTTGCTTTGTTAATTTAATTAAATTAAATGGTTTAACAGTATTTACAGTATCAAAGAAACGGCTAAAACCGTCGATTATATTGTAGATATTTATAATTAATTGCAACAAGTTTATGGTATCTATAATACGCGAAGGCCATACACATCGTACGATTACATTCTCAACATTTTCTATTACCTGATAGGTAGGTACGCAACTGTGGAAGCGGAGATGTATATTTCGAAACTGATTTTAGCTAATTTAATATATTTGTTGAGATTGATATTAGTAGAGTCCTCTATATACTGCTAGATGTTTTAAATCGGCCATTTTTTTACGTGATCATCTGTTACGAATCGTCTATGGTATTGTGCCCACCTTAAACCTCACCGAAAAATTTAAATGTCACGAACGGTAACCTCGGTCTACGGGACCGTTTAAATTATTATTTTATGAAGCACTGTACACTACACAACGTCTGCGTCAGTACTGAACTAGCATAGTGTTCTGTATAGGGATGAGCGATATATCGATACTGGTTACTAAGAACCAGTTATTGCCAAATCACCGTTTTGACTGGTTATCTTTTTTAAGAGCTACCAGTGACCAAAATCACCAAGAGCACCATACCGCGCGTACACTATTGAAAATGTTATGATCGAACTGCAGCTTACAGTCGCTGCTAAGAATATTTTCAGATATAAGGTTACCGGCGATTGAAGTCCCGTTTATATCCAGACAGCGACCGCGAGAACTGGTAGCTGCTTAACCCTTTGTGTACTGACGGGACTCTGAAGTCCCTCAATGTAGACAGAGGAATCTATTGGAAAATAGACAAACTGTCAAAATAAATTTATCGCGAAAGTTTGCAGCATATTTGTGTCGGCTAAATGAATCATAGGTGGCAGAACGCGTTAGAAGTAAAAGGAAGAATATCAGTTTACTGTGATTCTTGAAGTAGTATTGTTGTGACAGGTGGCATATTTTGTTATTTTAGTATTCGAGTATTTACGTAAACAAACTGTTAGTATTTGTGATTAACGTGACCAAGAGACATTCTAAATTCGTGTAAACATCGTAGTTTGCACAAATTCAATCCAACTTGTTTTGTAGAAGGGATAATTTTCATGGGACTTTGAAGTCCCGTCAGGACTAGAGTACCTATTTGGATCACAATTTCAAAGGTAATTTTTTTTAACAAATTTTCTATCTAGCAAACCATGATTTTTTAATTTGGCATGACTGAATGATCGTGGCAGAGAAAATACTTTCTTTCTCATGAGGAGCTTTTACAAGCAGCTCAAGAGGCCGCTCTGGAGTTGGAAGAATTACCGCTTGATAATAACATTGTCACGGATGAAGAACCTAGTGACACTGAAGAAGCTGCTGACAGTAACGAACATTTCGAGTATGCTAGTTGCAATGCCTGTCCACTATCAGACGATGAAAATGTATCAAATGAAGAAGAAAGAGAACAAGATAAATTGGATGTTGATTATAAAAATGATGATGACGAACAAAGTAGTTCAAGAAAACTGACGACAAAAAATATTAAAAAAAATAAACGATGAAAAATGTCAAAATGCAACGAAGAAAAAAAGGTACCCACAGTAAAAACTAAACCACAGAAAATGGAACGTGGGTGGAAAAAGATAGAAAATGAAACCACAGTGCATCAATATACCCTTGATGAAAGTTTCAATGAAGACAATTTCGGAAATTGTAAAACTGCCGCTGACTATTTTCTGAGAATGGTAGGCGATAAAGCTATTGATGATATTATCTATCAATCCAATTTGTTTGGTACCCAAAGAAATAAAATACTGAATCTCAAAAAAAAACGAATTTTTAGCTTTCATCGGTATAAACTTTTTCATGGGCTACCATGTACTACCAAGCTATAAATATTATTGGTCTATATATATATATAAGACTTTAATGTTTAAAAATACATTCTCTTTAGCGGAAGTAAACTTTTTACGTCAAAAGAAAAAAGAAAATTATTTTTATTTCGTTATCAATAAGAATTTTTATAAAAAACTTAACTTCCGCTATGTATTTTTTTATTTTAAAATTATGTGTAATTTATATTTTCTTCTGGAATGCCGGATTGCCTTAGAAAAACAACCCTACTAAAATAATTTGAGATTGTCCGGAAAGTAGTGCCACTCAATATGAATTAGCCATCCATACCATATCGACAACACCGCATCGGCGGGAATTCAGTTAGAATATTTTACCGCTTGCTCGAGGGTTGTTTAAACATGGAACTTTGACCTGTCATACGAATGTAATGTAAGAGAAATTATAGGAATATAATTACAAAAATATTAAAATTTGCACCTTTTATTTAGGATTAAATATTAAACTGGAATGTTTGTTCAATAATTTATTGGTGATTAAATAATATTAGTTTAGTTAGTTCTTTTGTTATAGCTTTTCCTTGGATTTTTTCGGTAAACTTTTTTCCTAAATTATGAAATCTAATTTTACTATAACAGGATCTTATCGTTTTACTTAAAATAGAAATGTATGTTTATTCTTGGGGTGAAGTAGGTATCTAATAAATGATGCGACAAATTAGCTAATGTATTGCTTCAGAATAAACTTCTGGTACACCAAAAATATAAATTTAAAATTTCTTGTTACAGTCTAAAATAAGCTTAATAAATTGTAAACATAATATACTTTGGCTGCTCTTCGGTTCTCGGGTTCTCTGCCGTGTAGAAAAGTTGTGGTACTTGACGTTTCGATCATCTTATCGTGATCTTCTGAAGAAGATCACGACAAGATGATCGGCCATCAACAGCGACCGTGAAAGCCTGAAGACTACAATAATATACTTTTCTAGATATTCTTTCTCCAAATGTAATATTAGAAATAGTCCGTAATAGAGAAAACAATTAAATGGCAAGGTTAGATGCTTAGGTCACGGTTAGGTATTACACCAGTAACACTTTGACCAACTTTGACGACTCACAACAATTTAACGCTAATACTCTCTAAAAAAGTACAAACTAATGGTGACGCCTGTATTCCAAGATGTCGGATACTGTTTGATAGTGCGCCGTACCGATGCGGGTACACTAAAAAAAATGTCAGCGAATTTAACTACTGGCTTCTTCTGTAAATTCGGAAAATTATAGCGGTGTGCGCTAACTTACAACGTCGTTTTTGTTATCACACAACGGATTGCTTTGTTCTGCTTATTTACTGTAAGGGTACAAACAAACGGACGATTCCGTGCCGCCACTCTGTGGCGCCACTCGGTGTCAAAGCTGTAGCATCGTATGCAATTATATGCAATTTTTAAATCGGTTCTCAAACGTGCGACACTTATAAGCGTGTGTGGCATATAGACGCCAGTCCTCGCGTTCAGGTGGCGAGCAGTCTTTCAGACGGACGCGTGAAGTGTATGTAGTACTGTCGCATAGGGAATCGCCAGTGCAGTCTCTTTATTTTATAAAACAAAAAGTAAGAAAATGCAATTAAACATAGTAAAGTATACGATGTGTTCCTTTTTTTTAATTTGTAGTGACAAAATATATTGATACCGATTTATTTATCATCGAAGTGGAACAACGTCCTGCGCTTTGGGATCCACGAAGCAATGATTACAGTAATAAATTTTCAAAGGCAAAAGCATGGGAGGAATTGTGCGGGATATTTCATGAAGATTTTACTGAAATGAGTTCCGCAGAGAAAAATAAAATTGGTAAGCATGTTGAATATTTATTTTATTAATATCTTGATTTAATACGGATAGGTATACACAGCATATTAATTGAATTGAAAATAAAATATGTATATAACTCTTAACATACATGTATGAGATTCACGACATATTTTTAAAAATAGTATTAGTTATTGAATCATTCTCAATTGCCACCTTCATCACTAAGAAAATAATCACTAAATGCTTCTCGTAGTGTCACTGCCGATCTCATGCAACCTGCTGGTGCTCTATCATGCTTCTATAATTATTTGTGCCTTTTCTACAGCTACATCTAATGGTCGGTGAGATATACGCCATTTATTAGTAAGAATGCCAAAGGAACATTCTATATAGCGCCTAGCTCTTGACAAACGATAATTAAAAATCTTTTTCTTCTGCGAAAGATTTTTACCACCATATGGTCTTAAAACGTTTTTAGAAAGACTAAATGCTTCATCAGCAACAAAAGTGAAGGATAATGGGTTCCCATTTGCTGTTATAGGCTTAGCGTTGGGGATGTTCACATTATTTGCTTCCATTTTTCGGAAAAAACTACTATTTCTAAATACGGCCGAATCATCGGCTTTCCCATAGGAACCTACATCAATGAATGTGAATCTGTAATTCGAATCGCATATTGCTAGTAACACCATCGAAAAATACTTTTTGTAGCAATATGTTGATCCTGAATTTGTTGGTTTAATTAATCTGACATGTTTCCCATCAATAGCACCTAGACAATTGGGAAAGTTCGCACGAGAACGAAAACCATCTGCAATTTTTAGCCACTCTTCTTCCGTAAATTTTGGGAAACATAGGTCACGTAGGTATTCGCAAATTGCACTGCAGACTTCAAAGATGATTGACTGAGCAGTTGAAGCTCCGCATTTAAATGTGTAGTGTAAATCCATAAAAGAGCAGCCTGTAGCAAGATATCTGAAAAATAAAGATTTTTTAAGCACATGGTTGATGTAATTTTGTTGTTACAGCTGTAAATTTGCAACGAAAATGGAAGAGTTGCCGAGATTCCGTCAGAAGAGAATTACTGAAATCCAAGCAATCCAAATCTGGATCCGCAGCGGAAACTGGCCGAAGAGAATATACACTACTGTGCAAAAGAAACCAGCACCTTACATAATTCATGATATTTTACTAACAACACATATTTATTCAAAGTGTGAAATATAACTTCGTGCGGAATATGAAATACATCTAATCCGAAGAATAAATATGAGTTATCGTAAGAAATTTACTCGTAAGTTCTAGGAAATTCTTAATTGCAAGGGAATGTAATATTTTATGGTCCGCCTGAGGCGATTCCCAGGAGGGATAATCCGTAGAAACTTTATTGTAGACAAAAGTATTTTAATAAAATTGATATTTTACACATTCAGTTCATAGTTTGTCATCATACGATAAGGTTTGGTATATTTTAAAAATACATTTGCATTTTTGTTTGTGTAAGTCTCTGTTCCGGTTCGTTCCGTTCAATTTATTGAAAGTGTGCGGTATCTAATCGTGAAAGACATTAAAAAAGTCACAAGATGCCACGAATATCTCTTGTGAACAGACATAAAATTATTGTGTTACATGAAGAAGGTTTGAATCAAGCCCAAATTGCGAAGCGTGTTAAGTGCTCACGGTACAGCGTACAAAGTATAATTAAAAAGTTCAACGAAACTGGTGAAGTAGGCGATAAACCGAAGTCAGGATGGCCTAAAAAGCTTAGTAGAACCGACGAATGTTTTTTAAAAATGACATCCTTACGAAATCGTAAGAAAGTAAGCAGACAATTAGCACAGGACCTGGCAGAAATGACGGGCACATCGGTGCATGCTTCAACTGTGAGAAGATCGTTGAAGAGATCCGGTTTACGAGGATGTGTGGCAATAAAGAAACCTTTACTGAGAAAAGGTAATAAAGCAAAAAGATTAAAATATGCTTTAGATCATAAATCCTGGGGAGACAATGAGTGGCGTCAAGTCTTATCGACAGACGAATCTAAGTTTCAGCTGTTTGGCACCAATAGACGTCAATATGTAAGACGAAGGCCAGGAGAATCTCTTTTGGAGCCATGTCTGCAGGCTACTGTAAAACATGGGGTGGAAACGTATTGGTTTGGGGGTGTATTTCTGCAAATGGCGTTGGCGATATCATAAAAATAGATGGTAGATTAACTGCAGAAACATACCAAAAAATATTACAAGACCATGCCATCCCTTCAGGACTACGCCTTATAGGCGAAAGTTTTATATTACAACAAGACAATGATCCCAAACATGCTTCCAAATTAGTTAAAAATTACTTGGCCCAACAACAAAGTAATGGGATATTAAGAACAATGGTTTGGCCACCACAAAGCCCGGACCTTAACATAATAGAGCATGTTTGGGATTATCTAGATCAAAAGAGGTATGACAGATCACCCAACAATGTAAAGGAGCTGTGGACAGTCTTACAAGACGAATGGACCAAAATCCCCAATGAATTTATTCAGAAACTACATGATAGTGTACAGAATAGAATCAAGGACGTCATTACATTTAACCCATTTATGCCCAACGGGTCACTAACGACCCCGTACCTTCAATGTATGTAATTGACGAGATACATACGTTGAGAGTGTTGCCTATACTGAATATCGTTTATTAGAAGCACAAGTCTGAACTCGATTTCCGTTAAATCAGTTAAAGTGCAGTGCGCATGTGTTTATCTTTGAAGTTTGCATGTGAGGTTATAGTAAGCCTGACATGGATCAACTAAATTATTGGTAAGTTTGTAAAACTAATACTGGATACTGTAAATATTTGTAGTAGCTATTTTTATAACATTACTATTTATATTGTTTTAACAAAAATTACGATATATGCAGTATTTGGTGCTACATAACCGTCTAAATTTGAATGGGTCGGTACCGACCCGCTGGGCATATGACACTACTTTTGTTTTCTTTATTAGGGAAAAACCTTTGACAACAGCAGAGCTGTTGGATGAAATTGAGAGGCTTGAGGAAAATGACGAGATTCCAAGTACTATATACATCACTCCCCCTGACGATAATGACTGGCAAAGTGACGAGGACTCTGGAGATGAAAGCTGTAATGACCCTAATCGTTTGAATTCAAAACAGCTGAACTGTAGGGCAGAAACAAATCTCGACGCAGACAGAAATGATTCTGACCACGATAATAATCTGACAGAAAAGGAAAGGCATGATAATCAAGTTGAAACCAAACAGAAGAAAATCCAAAAAAAACGAAACTGGATAATTGGAGATTTACAAAAGGGAAAAACGCAACAAATTGGGACTACTAAGATTCCTATAATTCCACTCTCTAGTGAAAGCGATCCCCTGGAATTTCTAAAACTCTTTTTAAATCATGATATTCTGGAACACCTAGTAAAAAATACCGTTCAATATGCTGCCATGAAAAATTGTAGGTTTGAACTTGGAAATGACGAGATGCTTGTCTTCATTGCTATATTATATTTGAGTGGCTACGTCCCTGTTCCTAGACGGCGTATGTTTTGGGAAGTATGCGAAGACGTAAGAAATACTTTAGTATATAATTCTATCAGGAGGAATAGGTTTGAAGAAATATTTCGCTTCATCCATGCAGCAGATAATAACAATTTACTTCAAGGTGACAAGATGGCAAAACTGCGTCCTTTGATGAACAAAATAAATGATGCATTTATAAGATTTACACCTATAAATTCATTTATGTCAATAGATGAATCAATGATTCCTTATTTTGGCAGAAATGGCTGCAAGCAATTCATAAGAGGAAAACCAATTCGTTTTGGCTACAAAGCATGGGTTCTTGCACTTCCATCTGGTTATTGTGTGAACTTTGATATCTATCAAGGTCGAAATAGACAGGCAAATGAAACTCTGAAAATGGGCTTAGGCGAATCTGTCGTTATGAATTTCGCAAATTTATTGAATGATAACTTCACAGATATAGAATTTTCCTTGTTTTTTGACAATTTTTTTACGAGTGCTTCGCTTATCCACAAGCTTGGTGACTTAGGTTTTGGTGCAACAGGCACAGTGCGTGAAAACCGCACAGACAAATGTCCTATTGACAGTAATTCTCTCATGAAGAAGAAAGAAAGAGGAGCGTATACCAGCGCTATTGATGCAGAAAATAATATCGTGTGTGTGAAGTGGAATGACAACAATGTTGTCACACTTTTGTCTAATGAATACGGAGTAACACCAGTCCGACAAGCTGCACGATACTCTGCAAAAGATAAGGCAAAGATTGAAATTCCGCAACCAAACGTAGTGAGTTGCTATAATAAATTTATGGGAGGTGTCGATCTCATGGACAACAATGTTTCTAATTATAGAATAGGGTTTCGGGGTAAGAAATGGTATATACCGATTATGTTTTGGATATTTGATGTTTGCATGAACAACGCCTGGATTCTTTCGCGGAAGTTTGGAAAAACAATGGATAACTTAGAATTTCGAAGAGCGGCTGTGATATCTATACTGCAGAAATACGGACGACGTCCATTATCAACCGGTCCCTCATCTAGCTTTATAAGTCCAGCATCTCGTCAAGAAGGTCAACATTTAATAATAATCAGTCAAAATCGACGCAGGTGTGCAAGTTGTAAAAGTAAAACAACAAAGGCTTGTAATAGATGTGGTGTAGCGCTGCATGACAAGTGTTTTTTGAATTACCACAAGTAAAAAAGGTATACTATTTAGAATTATGAATGTTTATGTGTTTGTATTGTTTATAGAAATATATTTTATAATGTTTTGCAAATATAAAAAAATATAATTCAACCTAATTTTGATATCCCATTTGCCCAGCGGGTCGAAAATGACCCACATCATATTTCCTAAAAAAAATATGGAAAATCAGTTTAAACTTTTCTAACATGCTTAGTTTCGCCCCCATATCAATATATATCAGTATCATCGATTTCAGAAAAAAAAATAGTTTCGGGCATAAATGGGTTAAAGGTGGTCACACGAAATACTAATATTCGCAGTTGTAACATTAAAGATACTCATGTATTGTTATAAATGTATAAGTAGCAATCGTACTAGATACATAATAAAATTTTTATTGTCCTTACAGGTCATTTATTTATAGTACCTTGCATTGTAGTAGAATTTTTATAAGTGCTGGTTTCTTTTGCACAGTAGTGTATATATATTAAACAACTGTCCTTTCTGTTGCCAGTTTGCGAAATGAAAGCAGCCTCTTCTATTTCAACGCAAGACGTACCAATGGATGGAGCAGAGGATGCGAATGAAAACGATAATGTGTCTGTTTCATCTCGACCAACAGTTCTACATCAGCCAAAGACAAGAAAGAGAACCGTTGCCATGGAAGAACAGCATTTACTGCAAGTTCTAACTAAAAATATAGAGCGACGAAATCAAGAGAATAGCGAAGATGATGGGGACAGACATTTTGTGTTAAGTCTTTTGCCGCACCTTAGGAGTTTGCCGGACTATATGAAATTGGAAGTTCACGGAGAATTTGTAAACGTGCTACACAAATATAAGCAGAGGATTTCCTATATGAATCAACCACCAACTAATTATTCTCCTACTGTTACCAGCAATTTCTATTCCAGTTCATCTACATCAACTGCTGCTTCTACTGCATTTAATACACCTGAATACAACCAGCATCGCTGGAGACAAAATACTACCGAGAATACACCGCTATATAGTGAATTATATTCTCCGCAACAATCTTCCTCTGAGTCTCATATATCTACAGCCCAATCTCCAAGGACATTGGGATCTCCTCATTCAGATTCGTCTATTTGTGATAATCTTTTCTAAGTACAAAAATTCTTTTTTTGTAACGACAAATAAAGAATTTAGTGTTTTAAATTGCGTATTAATCTTATAAGTATTTGTGCAAACGAAATAAAGTGCAGGGTAAATTTGCACCAATTACGAAAAGTTTTCAAATCTCAATTGCTATATAGTACCATTTTCTTCCAATAAGAGCCCACATTTTATTACTTACGTTAAAAATTCCTACCTTAACGTGATTGCAAGTCTTTCCTCACTCGGGATGCTTCGTCTCATATTTGTATCTTTCTTTTTATATGCTCGTTAAGTAGTGCCAGAAGCTCATTAAAAGAATTTTGAGACATCCGAAAGTAATTAAAAAATTTTACATTGTCTTCCCTAATCTTGCTTATCGTACTGTAAAATTGTCCGTGTGTTAAGCGTTTCGCCGTTATTGGATGCATCCACATGGTACGTTTTCTATTCCGACGACAACGTCGCCGACGTATAAGAATTGATAATAAAATAAGTTCTTCGTCAAAATTCATGAACACTTGAAAACAAAATTAATAATACCACAACTACGTATTTACTAATCTAAGTACTGCTACACAGATCTCAAGAGAACACGCCACTGAACAATCCCGCTTTCTTCTGGCATCTCCTGCCACATGAGCGACTAGGTTAAGCCACCCTGTGGCGACACTCGTACGCCTGACCGATCCACCGAGTGGCGCTACTCTGTGGCGCCACGGAATCGTCCGTTTGTTCGCACCCTAAATGTTACAATAGGATATTAAAAAAGCATGACTATAACTTAAAATTGTGAGTAAAACATAAAAATAAATACCTAATTGTTATTTTACAGTGTATGACAATGCATATTTCATTATTATTACCAATACTTAGCGAAATACCGTTGGTGTCTATTGGCCACATTAGACACAAAAGGGTTGCCGCGATAGCATCAGTTGCCTGCTGTGACACGTACTACCACGTACAATTGCTACTGTAGCGCATTTTTGCTATGAAGATCATTGGCAGAAAAACACCAACGTAGCCTACTGTAAGAATTTCTTTCAGTGTACAGTTTATTAGCAGTCTATCATGTGTATGGTTACTAGTCATTTCGATATTAGATGGGTTATATTGCGTTCGTTGGTATTTTGCACTGATCGGTGTAAGTGTAACGGTCTTGTCTGTGTTCAAAAATGGGTAATCTAGCCAAGAATGAAAACCAAGGGAAAAGGAAAAATGTCTTCGAGGAGAAAGAATCGGAAGAAGGCAGCTATAAAATCCTGGTAATTACTTGTTACTTAAAGGCACTTTAGCTGGCTCGCATAAACGGGACCTTAGAGGAAATTTCTTAGAAATAATATGTGACTCATCAAGTCATCAGTGATTTTATAGGAGTGCCTACGACATTTATTAGAGATTTAATAAAAATGTAGGTATTTGTACATAATTTAAAAATAGTACCGAACTCAATAAGTAAATATTGACTTAGAATGAATTAATGTATTATCTACAGGAATTCTCGGAAATCAATTAATACTCATATGTCCATCACTTCGCCTGAGACCGATGTTTCTAACGAGACATCTAAGAATGGGTAAGTATTGTTACGTTAATAAAAATAAGTGGGTACAGATCTATATCTACTTCATTCGATTTGATATTTTTGTCATTTTCACAATTATGACAGCAATTGAAAAGGATATAGTAGGTATAAATGTATAAGTCCATTATTATAGTAGATGGTAGATGGTAGATCAGATCAGTGTATTTTTGCTGTTTCTGAATCTGCACCTTTTGACTCAATTATATGTTCCCTATTTTGCCTTTTGTTTTCTCTCTTTTATGTATTTTCTGAAATTATGTTATGTGCCTTGCCTTCAATTTGTACTTCTCGCTGTAATATGAGTCAATAAACGTTATTATTATTATTATTATTATTATATATTTTACAGCACTAACTGTCTCCATGAGTCAAATGATTCTGCCGATCCGACTGAAACAAATGAGAACATGAGGTTTGATGACAAGAATGTTAGTAGTAATGCGCTCTAAGAAAAAGATATTTCATTAAAAAGTAAAATTTACAGTTTAGCAGAAGACAATCTTGAAATCCATGTCGAAAGTACTTCTTCGGGTTCTTCTGTACAACAGTCGCAGTTAAGTGGAAGGCGAATAGTAGACATCAATTTTCTCTTCGAATCTGTCAGAAAAATTGATCATTCTCCTTTTGGATGCACCTTTCGCGATTTGAATTTTGTAGAGGAGCAAAGAATCAGTTTAAAGAGCAAATCCCTTTTCAAATGTACCATGTGTAACAAGGCAGAGACAATTTCGATTGAGGAAAATAAAGAATCATACATGAACGTAAACACATCAACCGTTTGTGGCTCTATTGCTGCAGGTGGTGGGATAGTCTCATTTAAATAACATAATGTGCGCCATGGATATTCCACTATTTTCTGAAAAAAGCTACCAAACCTACCATGACAAAATCGATACAGCGTCGCAGCAGTCATTGTGGAAATTGATGAAAGCCGCTGGTGAAGAAGAAAGAAAATTAGCGATCGATGCTGGTGATGTTGATGCAGAGGGATGTCCATACATTATCGTAATAGCCGATGGTGCTTGGAGCAAGCGGAGTTACAGAACATAATATGATGCATTATCCGGCGTAGCATGCATAATAGGCTATCGTACAAAGAAGGTACTCTTCATGGCGGTTAGGAATCGGTACTGCACTACTTGCGACAGAACCACTCATGAACAACTAGAAATTCACCTTCACAGATGCTCTAAAGACTGGAACGCATCGTCAACAGCAATGGAAAGTGACATAATATGCGAAGGTTTTTTGAAAAGCATTGAAATGCATGGACTACAGGTTTGATTGGTGATGGAGACAGCAGTGTGCATCGTACACTGCTTTCGCAGATACCTTATGGCCCACTTTGTTCAGTGAGAAAGACCGAATGCTGCAACCATGCATTAAAAAATTATGCCAAGAAGTTGGAAGAAATAGGCAAATCTTCTAGTGCTTCTTCCAAAGAAATTTCAGAATTAAAAAAAAGTTATCAAACAAAATAAAACGAGTTTATATTTTGCTGTGTCCCATGCTGTGAAGTATAGGTCCAAACAAGACGTCTCAAAGAAAGAACAAGAACGAAACTTAGAAAAAGATTTGAGAAACGGACCAAGTCGTGTAATCGGGGATCATCAGAATTGCGACAGATATTTATGTACTGGGCCGAAAAACACACTGAATTTGCTTCCCAAATTGAAAAGTTCTGGTCTATGAGTGAACATTCATGCTGCTTTGAATAAGTTGGTTAACCTAGTCTCGTATTTAACTTGAATAACAACCACGCCGAATTGTACAACTCCATTGTTGCAAAATTCGTAGGGGGAAAGCGCGTGAATTATTCCCTTAGGAACTCATATGATCTGAGATGTAAAGCTGCTGCTATTGAGATGAACTCACAAGAGAGCTTTATCAACGAGATACATAAGGAAATGTCCGGCAAAAGTCCAGGTAAGCACACCAAAACAATGAACGAGCGGAGGAAGAAAGCTTTGGTGCGAAAAAAGGTTTCTGCTGAAAAAAGAACATCTCGAAAAAAGTGAAATGTTCTTCTGGTCCTGATGAATAGTACGGCCCTTCTGCTGCCAGTAGTAATATTCCTGAACCTCCTCACGTTGAAAAAGACGCTTACCTCATATCATTGATGTTAAACGAAGAAGAGCGTCAACAGTTATTTAAAGATACTCTTGAGCAATCACAAAGTGTAAAAATGGTGGTCCGAGAGAAACAAACGACTCACTGCGTCAAATTTTGGCAAAATTTGCAAACTACGCCCAACGACCTCTTGTAAAAACTTGTCAAAAAATATCATCTACAGCACATTCCAGAGAAATAAGGCAACAGATCATGGTAAACAGCATGAACCAATAGCAATGGAAATATTTGAAACGAAAACAGGGGAAAAGGTTTTACCTTCTGGTCTAGTTGTTCATCCAAATATTCCATATGTGGCAGCGACACCCGATGGGATTTTAACAAATGGTGACATTATAGAAGTTAATGTCCTTGGAATGCAAGAGACTTAACTCCCAAGATAGCAATCCAAAATAAAGTAATTAAATTTTGTAGACTTGATGAAAATGGAACTATCGAAATTAATAAAAAACACGATTACTATTACCAAATACAAGGCCAACTCGAAATTTGCAATGTGGAGACATATCACTTTGTTATATGGACGCCAAAAGGGCTAGGAAATATTATTGTAAAAAGCGACAAGTTGTTTTGGGAGGAAAATATGAAGGAACAATTAAAACCCAATATAAATATATATATATCGTCGGCTTACTGCAAAAAGTGACTAAGTCACTTTTTAACATTTTTCGGTTATCATATAGAGGTGACGTAAAATTGTCGTATCTTCACGGGGAAAAATTGACCAAGTCATCTGAATACTGTAACCACTTCAACTAAACTTTCTATTAATGATCAAGTCTATTTTGGTATTAGCAGTATCCGGAAAAAGTGTCCAAGTCAACATGGTCAATTTTAGCTGTAATATTTTTGCCTATATACCTATTAGATACTATGTATACTTAGACACTGTCAGTTTGTATTATTTAATTTGTTGGTATATTGTGTGATAGTGGTAAAGAAGTGAAATGGAAAGTAGAGGAAAGAGGTTGGTTGCTTTATGCAAAAATGTGAATGTGCAGATGTTAAGTGAGGGTAAGTATTTTATAATTTATATTAATCTCTTCAAGCTTGCAAATTAATAGCTAATAATGAAAAATGAGGTTAGGTCTAAGAATTTATTATACAATATTTTATACACATCAGTAACTTCGATTAAACAAGATAAGTTTCGACGCTAAATTGTACGTAAAATTAAATCAAAGGCGTACGTGATATTGTAAAAGTGCAAACACGGACTTTGTGATATTTCATAAAAATAATCAAAAATAAAACAGATTATACAATGTTACATTACACTGCCCAACAAACTAAATTTTTTTTTCTGTTGATAAAGATCTGACACTTATTTTTAACTAATATTGGTACGCTAATGCCAAATATGAAACCCATTTTTTCCTATCACGTCAAGTTTTTTTTTCTACGGCATTTCAAAAATTCTTGAAGATCGTTAACTAAATGCAGCAAATTCTTAATTGTTCAAAGAAGCCATTAAGTCATTAAGCCATTAGCATAATGTACACTTGTATCTGACAACAACATTTAAGTACTTAATGAAGTAATTAAGTAATAAACAATTATACAGCAATAAAAGTCTATTAAGTTAATCCTCATCGTTAAGTGAACATAATAGGGTTTATCCAGATTTTATTAGAAAGTATTGATCACTTAGGACTATTTAAAAGTAGGCAACGGTGATAATAAAATTTAGTTACTTGTAAGTTGTTACTGAAGAGACTACATTATGTCTACTACTCGAAGATGTGTAAATAGTGCCGATTCCTTCTGCTACATTTGTGGCAGCTTCACCGTTCCCAGTCAAAGGGCACATATTAGTGCTTTCGTTCAGAAAATGTATTTCTCTTATTTTCACGTAAAACTTGGCGATCAAGACAAGTCATGGGCTCCACATAAAGTGTGTAAACCATGTGTGGAAAGTTTGCGCATGTGGAGCAAGGGAAAACGCAAGAAATTAGCTTTTGGTGTTCCAATGATATGGCGTGAACCGAAAAACCACGTTGATGACTGCTATTTTTGTTTAGTTCAGACCTCCGGTTATAATAAGAAGAATAAGAATAAAATTGTATATCCTAATATCGACTCCGCGATTCGACCAGTGCCTCATTCCGATGAAATACCCGTGCCAGTTTATGAAGAGCTTCCTTCACTTGAGTACTCAGATGGTGAACCGATGTCAGATGGTATTGAGGAGCAAGATTCGGATGTAGAGTCTGACGATGAAGATATAATTTATAATTGTGGACCGCAACGTTTTACTCAGGCAGAATTGAATGATTTAGTCAGGGATTTGGGCCTATCAAAGGAATCATCTGAACTGCTAGCTTCAAGATTAAATGAAAAGAACTTACTCGAACAAAGTACGAAGGTAACTTTTTATCGGAGTAGGGAAAGTGATCTTGTACAATATTTTAAACAAGAGTGTGAATTTGTTTATTGTAACAATGTGCCAGGTTTGCTAACTAAAATGGGCATTGTACAATATGACCCACGTGAGTGGCGTTTGTTTATCGACGGTTCCAGCAGAAGCCTCAAGTGTGTCCTGCTACACAACGGGAATATTTTCGGTTCAATTCCTATTGGATATTCCGTTCAATTAAAGGAAACATATGACGACATTGAGAAGGTTATAAAGTTACTAAAATATACAGACCATAACTGGGTCATCTGTGTAGATCTCAAAATGGTAAACTTCTTACTTGGCTTTCAAAGAGGATATACAAAATTTCCGTGCTTTTTGTGCCTCTGGGATAGTCGAGCTAGAAACCAACACTGGATTCAGAAAGATTGGCCTTCCAGAACATCCTTAGATGTTGGAGATGCGAATATTATAAGTCAACCTTTAGTTGACAGAGAAAAGGTTATTTTTCCACCTCTTCACATAAAATTGGGTATTATGAAGCAATATGTCAAAGCTCTAGATTTACAAGGTGACTGTTTCCAGTACATACGTAAAACGTTTCCACGACTAAGTTACGAAAAAATTAAAGCTGGGGTATTTGATGGACCTCAAATTAGAACTTTAATGAGAGATCCAAATTTCATCAACTCTATGAACGAAGCCGAAAAAGAAGCCTGGACTTCATTCAGGATGGTAGCGAACAATTTTCTTGGAAACAATAAAGCCTTGAATTATAAAGAACTAGTGCAATCAATGCTTGAAAATTTTCACCGCCTAGGTTGTAACATGAGTATAAAGCTTCATTTCCTTTATAGTCATCTTGATAGGTTCCCCGAAAATTTAGGTGCTGTAAGCGATGAACAAGGTGAGAGATTTCATCAAGATTTAAAAACCATGGAAACTCGGTACCAAGGAAGATGGGATCCTCATATGATGGCCGACTACTGTTGGAGTATTCAAAGGGACTGCCAAACCAAAATTCACAGCAGAAAGTCTTACAAACGAAAATTTATTCCCTGATTGTTGTTTCTCTTTTTACAAATACTCTTGTAATTTTTTAATGATTTTATGTGTAAATACTTGAACTACACTAATATTGTATTTCAATAAATAAATGAATTATTACAAATTTATACTTTGTTTATATCGTATCAGTAGTAACAACTTAGCCGCATTAGTGATTTTTCAAAGAGCATAGTATGGTATAGAATTTAATTTTGACGTGATACGCAAAAACTAATGTGATTTTCGGATTCAGCACACCCAAATTAGTAAAAAACAAGTCTCAAATAGAAGTCAACAAAAAATGTGTTGGGCAGTGTTATCATTATAATGTGTGTATAGTGACACGTTAAACGTTTAACACTTAAAATGCTAGAATTTATGATAATTTTATTGAATCATTTTCTTGTTTTTTTCTTTAGAAGAACCATCTAACCATAACTCTGCCCAAAACGATTCATCGAGTACCGATGACGAACCACTCTCTGTAAAACGAAATCGGTGGACAAAATCCCAACCTGAAAAATGGAAGAAAAATGTCATGAAGGAGAAACGATCTATGGGGCAACCATATCGTTCTACCAAGGGTATTTTAAGACCAGCCAAAACGCCGAAACCTGCTAGATGCGATGGCTGTAAATTTAAATGTACCACAAAGTTTTCAGATGAAGAAAGGAAGTCAATTTGCAATGATTACTGGAAATTAGATTATTGTCGCCAGAAAGACTTTATTCTCTCGTGCATAGTAAACACACCACCTAAGTGTCACAGAATACGTACTGGCACAGGCGTACCCAAGACTTCCAGCCGTAAATATCACTTAAAGAGAAACTCTGATTGTATTCAAGTCTGTAAGGCATTTTTCTTAGGTACCCTGTGCATTAGCCACGGTCCCGTCGATAATGCTATAGCAGGTGTTAATAACAACGGATTATTTAATGCTGTCGATAAAAGAGGACGCAATACACCAAGTAACAAGACACCAGATCAAGATATACAAAGAATTAAAAATCATATTGAAAGTTTCCCGACGATGGAATCGCACTACTGTCGTAAAAATACTAAGCGACAATATTTAGATCCGAGTCTATCCATCACAAAATTGTATGATCTGTATGTTCAACAATGCGTTCAAAGTGGAATAGCTCCCGTATCGCAAATAACTTACCGTAGAATATTCTGCAAAAACTACAATTTATCTTTTTTTAAACCTAAAAAAGACCAGTGTGAAGTATGCAATAAATTTAAAAACAAAAGTCTTTCACAAGAGGATTATAAACAGCATTTACAACGTCGTGATCAAGCAAATGCTGCAAAAGCCAATGATAAGATTCGGGCAAATGAAGATACCACCTTTATAAGTGTCTCGTTTGATTTGCAAAGTGTTCTTCACATTCCTTCTTCTCAAGTGTCTATGATGTATTATTCCCTAAAACTTTGCGCATATAATTTAACAATTTATGAAGCAGCACTCCCTAATAAAGCTTTTTGTTATGCCTGGAGCGAAGTCAACGAACAAAGAGGAAGTTCCGAAATAGGAAGTGCGCTATATAAATGGATTGAAACGATACCTACTAATGTGAAAGAAATAAGTTTATTCTCTGATACGTGTAGTGGGCAAAACCGCAACCAGTATATAGCCGCCTTGTTTTTGTATATTGTACAATATACACACTTAGAAGTAGTGCATCATAACTTTATGGAGAAAGGACACTCCTACATGGAGGTAGACTCAATGCACAGCGCCATTGAAACGGCAAAGAAACATGTTTCGATATTTACTATGAATGAACTATTGAATGTTTTTAAAATGGCTCGATCTAAGAGACTTCGAAATAAACGCAGTAATCCTTATTTCGTTCAAGAATTGAAATACGGCGATTTTCTAAACTTGAAATTTTTAGCAGATGCTTTTTTAAAAAATAGGTTAAAAGATGAAAGTGGGGAGAAAGTATGTTGGCTTAAGATAAAGATTATGCGATATGAAAAAAGTCGTCCGGGATGTATACTTTTTAAATATAATTATGATGAAGTCGCATATCATATTCTTCATGTGTATGGTCGAGGAAGACCACCAAATATACCAAATCTAATACCACGTTTATATAGCGGACTTCAACCAATTACAGAAAAAAAGAAAAACTGTCTTTTGAGGTTATGTTCCAGCGATGGTATTCCAGAAGAATATCATGCGTGGTATAAGTCGATTCCGGTTGATACACAAAAAAGAACAACAGTACCCGAACCAGCTAATGATAGCGACAGCGAATCGGAATCTGATGTAATGTAATTTGCCCATGTACTTTAAATTGTTATAAAATTGTAATAAAAGTGTTTACTGTTTTAACAACGTTGTATGTCAAAGAATAGTAAAAAATCACCGATACAATTCTCAAATAATTTGTGACTATGTCAGAAAACAAAACCTCTTGGACAACTAAAAATGACTAGGTACACTTTTCTCAAAATAGGATAAGAAGTTTATATTTAGTCGTATCGTACCATGAAATAGAGTACTTCTGTGAATCGCTAAGATAAAAAAATTAAGGAAAACTACAAAACCTGAATTTACAAATGAAGTTGCAACTGACAATTCATTTCTGGAAAATGCTTATTTTGGACTTAGTCAGTTTTGGCTGTAAGCCGACGATATATATGAATACATGAAACAATATTGAGTAATATTGCCTTAGTTACGACAAGTCATAACACACTAATATTCCCAAGGGAAATATGACACTTCATATTGTCCCAAAGAAATATGAAGCGTTATGTTTCACTAATTTTATTTATGACAGGACGCGAAAATCGATCCAGTCAACTATACAAAGCAATTTATTTAATACAATTATTCATTTTAAAAAAAGTTCAAACTCGACAGAAAAGTTAATGCTGTACCAAAGATATAGTGGTCAGAATTGCTTAAACTAATACAGGATCTTCCAACTAGGTGGAACTATACCTTCTATATGTTAAACAGATTTCTAGAATTGCAAGACGCCATAAAAAGTACGATAGCTATAAACGTCGATTTGGCTATATTAGTAGCAGAAGAATGGAATCTATGCTGTGAATTAACTACCATTCTGCGACCTTTAGAAAAGGTTACAAAATTAATAAGCACGGAACAGTTCCCTTCAGCTTCATTAGTTATTCCCTTAGTAAATGGTTTAATTGATGTTTACAAAAAGTTGTTTAATAAAACATTTAGCAAAGATGCCGAAAATGTACTAGGCAAATTACAATTCGGCCTGCAAAGCAGATTTGAACATATAGAGGTTAGCAACACCTTATCACTTTCCACGTTTCTAAACCCCCGGTTTAAAATGATAGGTTTTGCAAACCAAAATTGCGCGGAAAATGCAAAAAAGGAAGTAATATCCGGAGTAGCAAACCTCATAGAAAGTCAAAGTAGGGAAGATGTAGGAAATACTGCCGAAATGAATATTCCAATCGACGACGACGTTGATGACGAATTGTCTATTTGGAACATCTTTGTTAAATCTTTATCAGCATATAAACCTCAAGAAACTTCCTATTCTAAGGCAATTATTGAGGTACAAAGATACTTAGAAGACGAGTTTTTACATCGAAGTGAAAATCCGTGCACGTGCTGGCGCAAAAATAGTTATAAGTACCCTGTACTTAGTTTATTTGTCCAAGCAAAATTTTGTGCGTTAGCAACATCAGTGTCTTGTGAACGAATTTTTTCAAAAGTGGGGCTAATTTTATCCGACAGACGAAGCCGTCTTAGTGCCAATAAAACGCAAAAACTATTATTCTTAAACTACTGTTAATATTTACAGACGTATACAATTATATTATTGTTTAATATATATACATGTACATATTGTTTTAATGTGAGTAATACTTTAGTTAGGTAAAAATTATATTTATAAAAAGCTTTTATTATTGAGTAGAAATCTTTTGCAAAACAATTATGTTGAAAAATATTTTCTGCAAAAATGTTTATTGTTTTTTAATAAATAAATTTTGTTATGCTACACTTTATTACAAAGTAATTTATTTTTATTATATATATATATGTAGGAAACTACTGTTTTTCATTTAAATTAAAAGAAGGAACCCATATTCTGCACTAGTTGCAGTAATTTCACATTATATATGTATATATACATTCGTACGTTTAGGCACCAAATTTGCATATATACCAACGAACTGGCACCTTTATATGCGTTCCGGCACCATTTGTAGGTGCCAGAACGTTTTTTTGCATATTTGAACGTCTAAGCACCTTAGTATATACCCCATCACATTTCAGAATGATGCTACTTGGGTGATATATCCATAAAAGCGATTTTGGTTTACTTGTATAATCTGTAGAGGGCGCGCCCGTTGTATATATATAAAAGTGCAAGTGGTCTAAGTGGCACCTTGTATTTGCAGGTATATAACATTACTGTGTGGCACCCTATCAGTATATTGTTTACTGAATGATATTCGTTCAGTATATCAAGTGTTACTGCGTGGCACCTGTTTTACGTATCAGTTGTTTAGTTGAATGCGGTGAAACGGATCAATTTTTATGGTAAGTATATAGTTACCTATAAATAATAATTAGGAACTTAATGCAAAAGGGCCAATGTCATGGTCAAGCTTCATAGCACATATATTACAAATGTATTTTTGCATCTAGAAACGCCAGTGTCACTAATACCTACAAATATTTTTAGCCAATATCATCTGATTCGGTAATTTTACTTATCAGTAATTTTTGAAACACACTAAGTTGTATCTAAATGTTACTACCGTTTTCCTTGATGTAGCTACTGAAAGGACAGGTCAGAAAAATTATAATGCTATTGTATCCAGTTAGTAGGATATTGTATCCAGCACAGAACGTTATCAAGCACTAAACTTATTAATGGAGTAGATTACTTTTCAACGCTTGGAGCTAGTATTATTAATTGATAAACTACTAAACTAAATTTTTACATTTTGCATAGTTTGAGCATTTCATTTTGCGAACATAAAATAAAATTTGAGCTAAACAGAACTTATGAAGAGATAATATTTATTCACAGAAACATGGCACGACGTAGTACCAGATCAGATAAAATAATGCAAAAAGCATTACAAGCCTTTAGTAAGTAGTTTTTGTTTATATTTTTACCTTATAGAAAACAAAAAATGCAACTACAGGAATGATAAACTTGAAGTAACACCATTAGTGATGGAAAATAACACTATTAGAGACTTCAGATGAATATTTGACTGAAAAGAATAAATATATTTTGCAGATGTATACAGCGATAAGAATAATAAGAACAATATAATCAATTTACTGTCCATTTAGTCCATGTATTTTTTCAGTCTAACATGAACAGTCTGGAAAAGAGCTATTTTCTATCACTAGTAACTATACGCCATATTGGACTAGGACCGAAAGTCTGCGAATGAATTATGGGGATATTCACATGTTACACATATTATATATCTGGTACGTTACAATGAGAGTTGTTTTCTTCTACAATCTTAAATTACTATTTTGGGGAATATCGAACTTTTCCCTTCACTTTTCTCTGTACAGGTCATAAGAATTTATTTCAAATAGGTACATTTGTTTCTTCACAAATAATATAGTTGTATTGTGGTTTTTTTCCATGATTAGAAGATAGCTGTGACTCTGATTTTAATTCATCATCCAGCACGGAAATGGATGTAGATGTACCGCTTAAAGTTGTCTCTACGAATCACAAGTGTCGTTCACTTTTATTTGGTTTAAAATAAGTAAATACCTAATGATTATAAAACACATGATATTTTTTGTACTATTTTCACTATAGTATTATTTTCAAAAAAATTATGTGGTAGAAATTATTTTAATAATACCTAAAATACTGAGTAAAATAAATATCTTTAATGCGTATAACTACCTCCAAAACTATATTGTTATTTTTAGAACACAACACTGAATATAAGAGACAGTGACTACATGTGTTTGCAGCCGTTGCAACTTGTACCAAACTCTGAAAAAGTGGATTTGATAAATAACAACCAAAAAGATTTTATTACACTACAACCCCTACAATCAGATTTGATAAACAACAGTAATATAACTAATGATCATTTAACGAACACAGAACAGCAGCTTACTGATTCTAGTTTTAATAATGGTAGTTTACTTTGAAGTACAATTTACATATTATCCTTTAAACGAATTGTTACTTTTCTTTAACATTATAGCATCATTGGAGGATGACCGCAAAAACGATCGCGATTGGGAACCATCTACAGATTCAGAAACTGAATTTGACAATAATGAAAATCTACCAACTACTTCCTCCTCTATCTCTACTACTATACCTACTAAGCCTAAAGTAGACTACAAGAAAACATATTGCACCTTTTGTGAATCTTTTGTAAACCAAAACATTTCTCGAGACATCTACAACAACGACATAAAGAAAAATGCATAGTAAAACTATTACTGAACACAAAGGGTGATTTAATTTAAAATTATACAGCGTCATCTATAGAGTTTGCATCATACGCAAAGTTTCCCTAAGAAACCTTGAAATATATAAATATTCTTCTGCACTCATGGCTATTCAGGCATTTTTTTATAGAACTAGTAATCGTATGACGTATATATGACGTCATACGATAGTCATTACATAGAATTTCTCTCGTTTAATATAGTCTTGTATGTTTTTCAGTTTAACATTAATTTGTCTGAGGTTTTGAATAAAGCGTTTAAATTTGTGACATCGATTATATTTGCCCGGATGTCACATGATAACTAACTGATATAAACTCTTTCATTTACGAACCAGCAGAGATGATTGGCGCAAGTGTAATTAAACAATGTTGGCAGATGATACAAATTTTATAGCAGACCCTGTATGTTACGTAACACTTTGTGTGCTTTAATAGCATTATTTTTTGTACTTTAATGTTCAATAGATACCAAAGTAAAAAACAATATAATCATGACGATCCGCAATAAAGGAAATCTCAAACTTAAAGAAATAAATGATTCCAATTATATGATTTGTGCAAAATGTAAAACATTCTTAAAGAGCAGCTACATAGTGCGACATAATCGCAAATGTTTTGTTAGCAATACCAATGCACATGCAGCACATCCGAAAGTAGAATCTTTTATTTTATCTTTAGAGAAAGACTATCAGGAATACATTAATAAGGACCCGTTAAAAAAACAATTGATAGAAAAATTGAGGTAACTAAACATTTATTCTTGCTTTTCTATTTTAATATTATATAATAAACCTACATTTAAGTAGCTGATGTAGTAGTAGGTAACTATGTATTTGTAGGTTGGACGTAATCGGAAAGGCTGTAATATCGGATCCTATTATTATAGAATATGGCTTACAGCTTCTACAAACAAATAAAAATATAAAAAGACAAGCTGTTGTCGTTCGTAATAAAATGCGCAAATGTGCTAGGATTTCGCTTGAAGCTAGAAAAATTATACCATCTTCCGATTCAATTATAACAATTATTGGTAAGTACGTAAAGGCCACTAGACAATAAAGCAGACATTGTTATAACAACGTCTGCTTTATTGCTTGTTTCAACTAAAAATATACTTTCTGGACCACTTTCTGGGGAGGTTTAAAGGATTCGAAAATATTATCTAAGTATTTTGAATTAAATTATCATTAATAATTTCAGATTAATTTTTCTTTGTCTAAAATCACACTATTTTTTTATAATATCCAGATGTCCTAAAACCGAGCAATATAGATTATCTCGTACGAGCGGTAAAAAATGCGAGTAATTACTCCGAAACTGAGAGAACATATGGATCTGCGTCCTACGCTTTACACCAAGGTAAAACACTCAAAGACCTACTTGACATTGCTGTATTTTTGATATGTAAGAAAGATAAAATCATTAATAAGCAGGAGTAGGTAACCCCTCACTTGGTCGTGGGAAAAAACTGAGGACCATGAAAAAGTTTGGTCGCTCCCATTTCCGGGAATCAAAGGAAGCCGCCGGCTGGTATTAATGACTGGTGAGACGTGAACAGCAAAATGACTTCCGGTCTGACCACATGACGCAATGAATTGAATTTGAATTTCTTACCCCCACCATCTTGAATTCCTTATCTCCGATATTTTGAATTTCCTAGTGCCTTTTTGGCAATTTTAAAACTTCTAATTTTCGGTTTTCTAGTACCCCATACAGGGCTACCAATTCTGAATGACGTTATGGTGCCTGTGCCTTTTGGTAATTTTTCGGATTTTCTGTTACAATTATATTAAATATTTTTATTGAAAAAAACTCTGACTGTCCGTGCCAGCGCTCGAACCGGTACCGGGGCATGAAGCCTGTCTCTGCGCTCGTCGGCCTAGCGCGCCGCGCTATATCGAATAATAATATTCGTGGTTTTAAATGAAGCATAAGAACACAATGATGACTCTCGGCCGCTATAAGGTGTATACACTACTATTAGTGGTATTAAGTAGGTATGATTTACTATTCTGTTATCTTATCTTTTAATATTCAATATGATCTGCAGGTGATCTTATTGGAAAAACATATTTATGCGTATTTATTATTTATTGATTATTTTGCTATCGAGAGCAATGTCTTACACCTGCAATGGAAGCCGGCATTCGAATAAGAATAAGTGGAATCGGGCGATAATAATAGACGTATATAAAGTATATATGTGTGCGCGATAATGCACTACTTCTTATGGGAATATCAGCCGATACATGCACATTTTGCATTGAACCTTATGGAAAATAGACACAATATCACTGCGATTAAAGATAATTATTTCCCATGTTTTTATACGCGGTACGTGTAACTCTTATTTTCACTAGTCAAAGGTAGCGAACATCAGTTTACCTGAAGCAGCGAGAGGCTAAACACCAATCGCGGCTCCAACAGCGAATCTTCGGTGAGTCATTCCTTTACCTTCGCGCGGTATTTTGGAAACGCTTGCACCTACGGCGTTTTTTCATTAGAATTTCGAATCAGACACATTTGCATTTACCTAAAGGCCCCCACGAAAGGTAATTATATATATCTGTGTTATATTAATTTATTTATAATTATATTAATAAATAATGTGCAATATATCCGAATGTTAAATACTCGTACACTATTTCTTGTGAGAAAAACTAGGAATATTACTCGTTACTTTCTATTACAAGACATTGATTTTATATGCACTTTTGTTTTCGTTTTATTTCTAGATAATGGCCAAGTTTATTATAATAAGAGATACACATAAGAAAATCCAGCGTTTTAATCTTCAGGGACGTTCTCTGGAGTTTAAAATTAAAGCGGTACCTACAAACAAGGATCCCATTGAGTGGATAAAGGGAACCATTAATGAAATTGTAGGCGTAGAAGGTCTGGATGGTACAGACAAGGTGGGTTTCACTTTCTGTTCGAAAGATTTCACCAAAGGTCAGGACTGGATAAACTTCAGGCCAGCATCTGATGTATGTGACTTTCGGGCATGTGCGGGATATGGTCTCGAAAATGTATCAGTCCAACTCGACGAGTTTGTCTACCGACACTTTCTGCTTGGGTGTTACTACTGTAAAGATGCCCATAGGGCAAGGGCGCGGACAACGATACAACACCTTCGACAAGGAGTGCAAGAGCCGAAGGGGATCATTACAATTAACAACAAAGATAGTTTATGTCTTCCTCGAGCAATAGTTGTTGCAATAGCTAATACAGATAAGGACATCCTTTACCCCAAAATTCTCCGAGATGTCGGTAAAATACAGACGATCAGGGCGCACCAGCTATTGCAAGGTAGCAGACTCACTATTCCTGAAGAAGGAGCTGGCATACCCGAACTCCAGCGAATGCAGGCACATCTTACCGACTACACAATAACCGTTTACACCTACGGTAGTAAAGGGCAGCTTTTGTCTGTAAATACTTTTGCGAGGAGTGTCACGCACCTTATGAGCATAAGAGTGAACATAGATGCGGGGGTACGTGTCTATGTTGTGGCAATACGCCTGCATGCCCTACTACTGGCAAAGCCATTTAATGTGATGATTGTAACAGATATTTCCGCGGTGAAGAATGTTACGTACAGCATAAAGACAAAATGTGCTCGGAGGTTCGGCGTTGTATAGAGTGTCTGAAGACTATTAAAATAGGTCGTCAACATACCTGTGGTGAAGTGTTTTGCAAGGTTTGTAAAACATATCAGCATGAGGGGCATCTGTGTTATATGCCTGTAGACACAAGACATCCCCAATTTAAAGACAATTTATTCATATTTTACGACCTCGAGACGAGTCAGGAAACGAAAACATCCAAAGGACTTTTACATATACCTACGCTGTGTGTGTTCGAGCAGCGATGTGACTACTGCATAAATGAGACAATAATCTGTTGCCAAAAGTGCGGGATGCGTCGGTGTGTGCACAAAAAGGACCCAGTTAAATCGTTTATGAACTTTGTGATGACGGCTCGTAAGAAATTTAAAAATGTAACTGTGATAGGACATAACGCCGGCGGTTTTGATCATCAGTTCTTATTAAACTATATTTTAACAAAGACAAACATTAGACCTGAACTTATAATGCGAGGCACGAAATTGATAGTGATGACAGTTAGTAATGTTAAATTCCTGGACTCTCTGAACTATTTCCCTATAGCTCTGACCAAGTTACCAAAAGTCTTCGGTTTCACAGAGCTGAAGAAGGGTTATTTTCCTCACCTCTTCAATAAGGCGGAGAATGAAAACTATGTCGGACCCCTTCCAGCTATTGAATACTACGATCCCCACAACATGAAGGCCGAAGACCGACAAAAATTCCTCCAGTGGTATTCGGAATTATCAAAAACAGATTATGTGTTCGACTTTCAAAAGGAGATCACCGAATATTGTACATCTAGCGTGGAGATTCAAACACGCGCCTGTTTGGAGTTCCGCAAGCTATTACTAGAAAGTGGTAACGTGTGTCCACATACTGAAGCAACAACCCTGCCATCAGCCTGTAACAAAATATACAGACGGAATTTCCTAAATCCAAATACAGTAGGAATTATCCCTAAAGGGGGCTACCAATGCCGTGACAACCAATCCATAGTAGCTACGCAATGGCTTGCATGGGAGGAGAGGCAACGTGGAATGAACATACAACACGCTGCGAAAGACCGGGAGGTTATGATCCACGGCACGAAGGTTGATGGTTATTGTACCGAGAGTAGACAGATATTTAAATTTCATGGATGCCCTAGATGTTTCCCTTATGACAGAGCTAACCCATGTCATGATAGCCCCTCAATAACAATGAATATCCGATACGAGGACACACTCGCAAAAACAGCTAGACCACGTGCGAGGGGTTATGAAGTAGTGGAAAAATGGGAGTGTGATTTTCGTAACGAGATGACAGAGGAGATGAAAGCTTACTTGGAAAACCATGAACTACTACGTAACATACCCCTCAACCCCCGCGATGCGTTTTATGGTGGCAGGACAGGAGCCACTAAAATGTATCACACAGTCAAGGAAGGCGAGAAAATAAAATATGTCGACGTCTGCTCGCTGTATCCATGGACT
The DNA here is from genome assembly GCA_023690525.1 of Holotrichia oblita. Classification (NCBI taxonomy): domain Eukaryota; kingdom Metazoa; phylum Arthropoda; class Insecta; order Coleoptera; family Scarabaeidae; genus Holotrichia; species Holotrichia oblita. The sequence goes on from CM043023.1 coordinate 68,873,665, forward strand.
AATAAATATGGAAAATACCCAGTCGGCCACCCGAAAGTGTACGTGGGCGGAGAGTGTCTGAAGCTAGACCTACAAACAACCGAGGGTCTAATTAAATGTAAAATCCTACCCCCACAAGATCTATATCACCCAGTACTACCGGCGAAGCAGAATAATAAACTTATGTTTTCCTTATGTCGCACATGTAGTGAACAACTGAACCAGGGCGAATGTTCACATACACTAGAGCAGAGAGCTCTGTTTGGCACATGGGTGGTAGATGAGGTTAGGAAGGCCACAAAAAAAGGATATAGGGTCTTAGAAACCTATGAGGTGTGGGAATATCAAGTTGTTAAGGGTTTATAAAGGATTACATTGACGAATACCTTCAAATAAAACAGCAGGCGTCTGGGTGGCCCGCGAATTGTGATTGTAGCGAGGAGAAACAGAAATACGTACAACAATATCTAGAAAGAGAAGGTGTGCAGCTGAACCCTGATAAAATCGAGAAAAATCTCGGACTGAGACAGGTCGGTAAAGCAGTTATAACCAGCTTCTAGGGTAAGCTGGGCCAGCGTGAAAATCAACCCAAAACAACCATTATAAATGAGCCAGCACAATTTTTCGCACTGCTGACTAATGCTGGGGTTAATGTGAATACGGTACAGATCATCAACGAAAATACTCTCGTCGTTAACTGGGAACATAAGGAAGAGGTTTACGATCCGCTACCTACTGTGAACGTTTGCCTGGCCGCTTATACAACAGCGCAAGCCCGTCTCAAACTATATTCGTACCTGGAGCAACTCGGCGAACGGGTTCTTTACTACGACACAAATAGTGTGATTTACGTTTCTAGAAATGGTGAGTGGGACGTACCTCTTGGCAGTTTTCAACATAACATAACATAAACATAGATGAGGCGAGAGGTCAAGGGATTTAACGCCTAGCTATACGAATCCTCAAATTGTATATTCCTCATATAACATTACTTGACATAGTTTTATTACTTCAGAAATCAAGTTGCGATGTGTTAATATGTATGTACATATATACTATAAGTTGATACATAGATTTAGTACTACTTATGTGTACGTAGAAATATTATCATATGTCTAGGTTAGTGATACCTTGTAAATATACTGCATTTTAATTATATACGCTGACCAGTTAATTATGTAAGTTGATTATATATGCGATTAAAATGATTGTAAATAAAACGTATTTCATTAATGTAGTAGATAGACGAGAATCTAGAAGACTGATTAGTTGTAACACCGATGCCCTCAACACAGACAGCTTTCAGAATTGATAAGGGAAGCATAATACGGGTCTGTATACTGGCGTCTCCGTCTGAGCTGGTTGACTGGCCAATAAAACTAACCCTACAATGCATTATTGTGTTAAAATATATTTCTTATGTTAAAAGCTGTAGAGAAATATCGAAGGCGACGGAAGAATCGTTTATATTCGAACGACAGTTATAGATCAGCTGTTGAAGCAATAAATTATTATGAAATACCTCCCTGATCGACTTGCAATTTCTTATTCTTACCTGTCTAAATTCATGATAATTGTGTCTGCCTATCTACACCTTTATTTGACAAGAGAATAAATTATACCTGTACAACTTCTAAACACATGCTGAATAACTTCTAGCTCTTCTGAAATTGCGCGAAAAAGTCTACACGATACCTAATCGATACGATCGAACACCTTCTGGTATACTTCTAGTCTACTTCTGGTCTACTTCTTTGCTAATTACAATGGGTAAGTTTATTACGACTTTTCTAATCTGTGACTTGCATTAATTGTTGTTAATATATTTATAGATACTGCAGAAGAAGTATGCATAATCGCAAACCTTGTGCGGCCACACCTCTCGCCGTATATGAGGGTAAAATAGTTGTCTGCATCTTTTCTTTTATATAGATATGTATTTATTTAAATTTGATTTTAGCATACGGAGACAACATTTTTTATAGATCCGAAAGGGTCTATCGTTGGGCCGCCTATGGACGGGGCTACCCTCCTGATAACATCTGGGGGATACAAGATATGGACCCTCGTAGAGGATGGAGGGTTGCTAATCATAGCATTGCGTTTATATTATATATCTATAATTTTTAAAATCTTTGAAGATAAATTAACAAATCTCAATCACAATGTAATTTTAGTGTTTAAAACAAAAGAATTTTTAATTTTCTTTAGTAAAAAAGTTTGCCCATTGTTTATAATAAAAAATATTTTCTTTCTAAATACATGTGTTTTATTCCTGTTACCTAAGTAGCTTTAACAAGAAAACATTATACAATTATTATTGCTCTCAAACAAAAATATTTTAAATCTATATATATATATATAGATGTAATGAAATTACTGTGATTAACACAGAATTCGGGTTTAGTTTTTTAATAAAACAAGTATTTTAGCCTTGTGACGTTTCGGAGACTAATTTTCTCCTTCCTCAGACCTATTTATTAACAAACACTAATAAATTTTAACAAGTTTTAAATTTGACTGTGAAAAACTTACATTGGGCTTTACTTTAAATTTATGTAGACATTGAAACTTGCTTCAGGCATTAATGCACAGTGTAGTAATTATATACACCTATTATTAACTGATTTTGAGAATGGTATGTACTTTGTCACTAAATTTAATATGTTATATTTGTTTAAAACCTTGTAAATGGGACGTTACGAACAATAAATGTAGAATAATATTTTAAAATCGAATGCAATGTCATGTGTAAGTGAGATGTCCAGAAGGCAAAAAATTTTTCTTTTTAACAAATTTTCGAGGATATTTAGATGTCGCACATACAGGGGACTACAAAAGAAAACTCAACTATAATGTGGGGAAAGAACAAAAGCCTATTGGAGCTTTATTTTAATGTTTTCAACTATATTTGAATAGATATTGGAAAGAGATGACGATTGTTCTTTTGTATTTAAATTTTTGGTGATTCTATTTATAGCTAAATTCTCCAAGACTAACCTTTTATTGTAGTTATTTTGATTAAATAAAAAAACCGGATTTTTATTTAATCAAAATAACTACAATAAAAGGTTAGTCTTGGAGAATTTAGCTATAAATAGAATCACCAAAAATTTAAATACAAAAGAACAATCGTCATCTCTTTCCAATATCTATTCAAATATAGTTGAAAACATTAAAATAAAGCTCCAATAGGCTTTTGTTCTTTCCCCACATTATAGTTGAGTTTTCTTTTGTAGTCCCCTGTATGTGCGACATCTAAATATCCTCGAAAATTTGTTAAAAAGAAAAATTTTTTGCCTTCTGGACATCTCACTTACACATGACATTGCATTCGATTTTAAAATATTATTCTACATTTATTGTTCGTAACGTCCCATTTACAAGGTTTTAAACAAATATAACATATTAAATTTAGTGACAAAGTACATACCATTCTCAAAATCAGTTAATAATAGGTGTATATAATTACTACACTGTGCATTAATGCCTGAAGCAAGTTTCAATGTCTACATAAATTTAAAGTAAAGCCCAATGTAAGTTTTTCACAGTCAAATTTAAAACTTGTTAAAATTTATTAGTGTTTGTTAATAAATAGGTCTGAGGAAGGAGAAAATTAGTCTCCGAAACGTCACAAGGCTAAAATACTTGTTTTATTAAAAAACTAAACCCGAATTCTGTGTTAATCACAGTAATTTCATTACATCAATATACGACAAATCAGCGTCAGCAACTGATTTTTTCAACTCAATTCAACTATATATATATATATATATATATCTGTGTGGTTTATTTCTGTTACTTACGTAGCTTTACTAAGAAAAAATTAGATAATTATGATGCATCTAAAATAAAATACTTTCCATCTACATATATACGTATGTGTTTTAACAACCGTTAAGCGTTTATCAACTAAATTTAATGTATCAATAAAACAACATATTACTCTTATTTTGTTTCATTTGCTGACTCAATCCCGGTATATTGCACTGCTAAACATCTTTTAAAAAGATTTATCAAGTGGCCAGTCTGCTAATTGTCTGCCTTCTAGCGGTCAGTGACGCGCGAGATAGGAGATAAGGACCACCGACTGCTACCTAACGTTCAAGGTTCCCGCAAATTTAAAGTAGGTGAAATTGTACGTATAAGTAAATACAAGTCTATTTTGAAAAAGGTTATTTACCCAGTGAATTATTTAAAATTAATAAAGCAAATATTACATGTAGGACAAACCAATCCTAGGAAGCTTTTATCAGGCAGTTTTGAAACGCAAGGGAAACAAAATAAGTATATGTGAAATGGCTTGGTTTCCCAACTACAGAAAATAGGTGGATGTCAAAAAGGACGTTTTGTAAATTAAACTCTTATTGTACTACTTATTATATAAATAACAACAACGTATTACTATTTTTTGTTTTATTTGTGTATTGATAATTCAATTTTGAAATACCTTGTAAAAATTGTAAAATCTTATTGGCATGTTTATTTAAAAATTAACTTTGACAATATTTAATAAAATTCAATTTCTAACCTAATTATAAAATACTTTTATCGTGGCACCCTCTATCCTACACATGGGACATCGGAAGTCGTGCAGGTCCAATAATCGTATATGGCACGTATCGCATATACTTAGGTGTTTACAATTTTTAAATAATATGCAACGTCTCTCCTCCAGGCAGAGTATACAGTTCAACTCGTATGTTAAAGCCTCTACGCTTGGAGCGAGAATCGGATTGGTTAAATCTTTTTGGCGTAGCTCCTAGACTTTTTCGCGGTATGCTGTCTTTAGACTCTCGATCTGGTTCCGTTGAATGATGGTTTTCATTTTGTACGCTCTCTCTCGAACCCATAGCAGTTGATATTTCTGTCGTACATTGTTCAGATAGGGTTTGGATGAGTCTATATATCTTTTTGTTGCCATCAGCGCCTGGTTTTGCTCTTCCACATTTGTGAGGGCAGCCATCGCACTAGGTATAGCACCCAATTCTTGTATAACCGCCCTGCTACTGCCCCGGAGAATTTCCCGCAGCTCAAGATTTTCTAAAATACCATTTGTTGGCGGTGGTCTCCCCAGAGCTGCCTCTGTAGCGTTCTCAGTTGTTGGGGAAGTAGATAGGAGATCTACTCTCGACGTGGGTGGTGTCGATTCCTCAGATTCCCTCTCAGGCTGAGACGAAGTGGATGGTGTTGTTGGCCGATCTGATTCTCTACCTCGATCACTCGTAGCAGTTGGCGTTGGATCGTCTAGTTCCCCATCGTGATCGCTTGAATTAGATAGCGTTGTCGAAGAAATCATTTTAACAGCTCGTGTACCTACTGTTTATTCGAAACTGAATATTCATTGATGTCTTCGATGCGTATTTATATTTTCACAATTTTCACACTTTACGACGACTATCTGTCTCTGACCTGACATTGCTGGAAATCACATGTAACGTCAGGTTCCCTAACGCCTACTAGTTCATTTCTTATTTTGCAATTCAGGCAATAATTAATAAACAACGTTCTCTTATCTTTTGTTTGATTAATTATTTCCGCTATGCACTGCCGTCTTCATATAAAATTATAGCAGCATCTAACGACTACAGTAAACCATACATAGACAGGATCCACAAAAGATTCGAACAAAGAAGCCGAATTCATAGTATCACAAATTTAAAACCAATTAAACAAACCCAAGAAACTACCTACGTTAAAATAACATTTCACCCGTCCTGGCAATTTAAATTTACTAAATTATTTAAATCTTTTAAGTTAACTCTGACGTTTCCTTCTACTCACCTTCTACTTGCCAGAAAATTTAAATGTTAAAAAAATGTAACAAATGTATGCTGAAGAAAATCGTCTGATAAAACCAGTATCTTATGAAACATACAGAAACATTTTTCTGAGAGATTTTAATATTGGATTTGGTTACCCACGATCGGACACGTGTAGTAGTTGTGATGCAACAAAGATACAAGTAGCATCATTGGAATCAAAACTGACTGTGGTTCAAGCAGGCACTGTAGAAGAAGGTGTATTAAAAGAGCAGTTGAAGAAAGTGGAAACCGATGACAAGCTGCATAAGTTAAGAGCAACAGCTTTCTACAAAAGAAAACGCCTGGAAAAAAAGAAGAGCAGAAAAAATAGTGACTATGAAGCCATTACAATGGATTATTGCAAGAACTTGCAAACATCACAACTAATGATGTGTACTACAAAAGGCAACTGACTTTTGTTAGTTTTAGCATCCATGTGCTGTCCACAAACCAATCAGTTTTTTACACGTATCCACAGACCATTGCCAAAAAGGGAGCTGACCAAGTAATGTCTTTGTTGTACCATTTTTGCACTGAAGTTCTTCCGCAGAACGTAAGGTATTTGCGGATTTTCTGCGACTCATGTCCCGGCCTAAACAAAAATTTCACTCTTATAAGATTTGTACACTATTTAATCCATGGAAAGCAAAGGTTTGACTCTATCGATGTCATATTTCCCATAAGAGGGCACTTCTACATGGAGAGTGACAAAGATTTCGGGCTAATTAACCAAAAGTCCACTGCAGAAGTTCCTTCTCATTGGGTCGCAGTTTTTAACCCTTCGTTAGTCGCGCGGACTACAATTGTAGTCCAGGCCTATTTAAATAGTGAGAACTTCCAACACATGCGTAATAAATATTCCACCATATTAATAGCTGTCAATAAGATGTTTAGTAATCTGTCTAGTGTGTCATAAGCAGCGAAGAAGTGTATTTGTTTATTTGAGCGGCACCTAAATACGAGTGGACTACAATCGTATGCCACGCGATTAAACGTGTAACTATTTTTTGTGAATTCCATAATTTATTTGCGTTATTATATACATAGGTAAGTGACTTTTTGATAATTCTTTCTTCCTTTACAAACTTTCCACGTCATATTTTATAGTATTTAACCCCGTGTTTCATTTTCATATATGTAGAAGTTTTATGAGTTTTGTTTTGATAATTATTTAGTTCCCTCAAAATTTATTTTTGCTTTCTTGTTTTAGAAAGAGATATGTCGGTTCCCAAGAAACAACGACTTGAGAGTAGTAGAGACCCGGAAGTATGGATGAAGTGGTACGCTGAGCTCTCTAGTAGCGAAGAAAGTGCTGTAGATGAAATAAGTGCAGATGAAGCAGAAGAAGATAGAGCGGTATTGAGCGATCACGATTCAGCGTCTGAGCAAGAAATTTCAGACTTAGATTTCTCACCATATGATGACATTTCAAACGCTCATTTTTATCTAGGTAAAGATAAAATGACTAAGTGGAAGAAGTCAGAAGGTAATAAACAAATACGTACTCGTTCCCATAATATAATAACTCACCTGCCCGGACCGAAACGTGATGCTCGGCACACAATGTCGGAAATCAATTGCTTGAAATTATTCATAAGCGATGCCGTTATTCAGATAATAACAACTTCGACAAATATATATATAGAAGATATCAAAAGTAAATTTCAAAGAGATAGGGATGCAAGAACAACAGATGCAAGAGAAATTCGTGCATTTATTGGTATTTTATATTTCATCGGATCCCTGAGAAGCTCAAGGAAGAATGTTCACAAAATCTGGGACAATTCAAAAGGGAGCGGAGTGGAGTTATGTTACCTTGCGATGAGCGAGAGAAGATTTAGGTTTCTCTGCAGATGTCTGAGATTTGACGACATTACAACTAGAAATGACAGAAGAGAATTAGATAAACTAGCACCTATAAGGGAGGTTTTTGAGACAGTTGTCGCCAACTTTCAAAATAATTATAGTGCAAGTGAATACTTGACAATAGACGAACAATTGTTGGCATTTCGAGGGCGGTGCCAATTTAAACAATACATACCTAGCAAACCTGCTAAGTATGGGATTAAAATGTTTGCATTAGTGGATGCCAAGACATCATACACGCTTAATCTTGAACCTTACGTTGGAGCTCAACCTGATGGGCCATTCAAAGCTAGTAATTCTGCAACTGATATTGTCCTTAGATTAGTACATCCTGTAGAAGGAAGTAATCGAAACATCACTGGAGATAATTGGTTTACCAGTTTTATACTAGTAAATCAACTATTGACGGAGAAAAAATTAACATATGTAGGTACGATGAGGAAGAATAAGCGAGAAATACCTCCAGAGTTCTTACCCAAGAAAGACAGAGAAGAACGAACTTCGCTTTTCGGTTTTCAAGAAAACTTTACCATTGTGTCCTATTGTACAAAAAAAAATAAATCCGTTATACTAATTTCTTCTATGCACCACGATAGTGCTATTGACCCAGAATCTGGCCAGCATCAAAAACCGGAAATAATAACCTTTTATAATAATACTAAATCCGGTGTGGACACAGTTGACCAGATGTGTGGAAATTATAACGTAGCAAGAAACACAAACCGATGGCCTATGGTCATTTTTTATGACCTACTAAATATATCTGGTATAAATGCATGCTGCATATATAAAGCCAATCATCCCGATGAAAAGGTTTCCAGAAATAATTTCATTGAAAAGTTTTCATGGGAACTAATAAAACCCCAAATAGAATACCGGTCGACTTTACCTTCCATTCCAAAGGAACTAAGGCGCCGTGCGGGGGTTCTACTTGGTGTTGAAGATATTTTACCACCTCCTCAAAATCGCACACAAAATTCTGTCAGACGTTGCTATATTTGCCCACGAAGCAGTAACAAATCAACACGACGAACATGCAAAAAATGTAACAGGTATGCGTGTAAAAACCATATGTGCGATCTATGTACTGAATGTTTGTCGAATTAAAAACAATAACCTTTTACTATGCACAATTCCCAAATGTTCTCACTAATATAATGTAGGATAGTTACTTATTGTTATTATTATGTTATTGTTAAACAAATGAAGAATACCAATTTTCTTTTTATTTAGAATAATGTTAATTTATCTTACCATTTTCCACGTGTGCCAATAAAAACGTAAAAAAAGCATTCCTTCATTCTTTTAATTCTTACTCTTAAATACGTAATTCTTAGTTCTGTAATTTACTGTATATCAAAGTACTGACTTAAATAAACATTATCTTTGTAATTTGATCGCAAGAAGAACAAAATAAGTATTTTGTTAAGAAAAAGAAAATGGACTACAACTGTAGTCCGCGCGACTAAACTCGTATGTGATATAAGCGCGACTAACGTAGGGTTAAAGCAGCAAGGTGCAAACCCCAACCATTTGATGTGTATGAATGTACGCAAGAAATGTTCCATTCGTGGACGAAGTTTTTGTCACGCTTTTATAGAAAATCGTGTCCATTTCCAACCAGACCAATTAAAATATTGCAGTGTTCCAAGGACCACCATCGTACAGTAGCAATCAAAGAGGCAGCGTATAACGCACCAGCTGTAGAGTTTGTCATTATAACTTCTGGTAATTCAAAATTTCCTCCAAATGCTGAACCTGACGCCCTCTATCACGCCTTATTGCCAATTCCTAAATTGAAATATCAGCAACTCCAAGAATTGAAGGCGTTTGTTTCAGAAGAACTCCAGAGCTACTATGATAACTTACCTCAGAATGATGCAAATCGGAGTGATGACGAATTTGACGACAAAAACTTAGACGCGATGATATGTTGTATGATATGAAATGAAAAACGCACTTTTACTAAACATGTAAAAATAATTTATTTATAATATGATTAATAAACATAAAATAAACCTAAATTTTCTCATAAACTTAAATAATAAAACTGAAAATATAACTTATACATTTTATATGAATTTTTAGCGCGACAAAAAATTAGACGAGCTGACATTATTTTTGAAAAGCAGATAAAAAAAAGGTCCTAATAGTGTGTTGATCCACCTTTATTCTTAATTACCTCAAAAATTCTCTTGGTAATAGATTTGAACAAAGTTTTAATATAATCTTGCGGAATATTATTCCATTCCGTTATTATGGCGTCCTTTAATTCATCAACGGTCATGTACTGACGACCATCGGCGTACACACGACGGGATAACTCACTCCACGCGTTTTCAATAATATTTAGGTCCGGAGACCTCGGCGGCCATACCAAAGTTTCAATTTCTTGTTCTTCAAACCAGGATAAAATTGCTTTTGCTTTGTGTATTGGAGCGTTGTCTTGCTGGAAGATGAAACTTCCGCCAGCCCATTGCCTTCCAAAAGGTATAATTTGTGAAATTAACAAGTCTTTATATTTGGCCGCAGTCATTTTATTGCTACAAAACACTATTTCACTTTTTTCTGTGATTCCAAGTGCCGCCCACACCATGATTGATCCTCCACCTAATTGTCGTTTTATTCTAGTTCGCGGTTCTTTTCTTTTGTCACAATAATAATAACCGTATCCATCGGGACCATCCAAATTAAAGCGTTTTTCATCAGAAAAAAGCACTTTTTCCCACTCTTTTCGCCAAGACATGTGGTCTTCTGCGAATTTAAGCCTTGTTTCTTTATGTCTTGCGGTTAATGGCGGTTTGCTTCTCATTTTTCGACGTCTAATAAATTTGGAATTTTTTATTATCCGCTGTATGTTACGCACATTAGTACGTACTCCTGCCCGTTCAGCGATAACACGCGCAGATGCCGATGAATGCGAAGCAGCCCGTAATATGGCCCGCTTATCCCTCTCGCTTACGGCTCTCGGACGCCCCTGACCTTTCGGTTTCCCGTAATTATCGGGATCTTTTAAAAAATTCCGTACACAATGGTCACTTCGTTTTAACCGACGAGCGATTTCCTTCTTTGACACCCCATTTTCGTACCACGCCAAAACTTTTCCCCTTTCTATTAACGATAACTGTTTCCGTCGTCCCATATCTTCTACTTTACACAACAACGCAACAATTGTAATAAAATTGATCTAATAACAATCTTCTACAAGAACATGCATCGAACTAAAATTATTTTGGAATAAATAAGATTATAAATACGCAGCGTCTAAGTTTTTGTCGCATTTAATTTCATGTAATTTCTTAGAAACCCTCATTTACTACCTGCAGAGTTGTAAACAGAATATCTCATATTGAAAATAGGTTATACAGAATACAAGCATTTATGACCCTAATCCGTATTAAAAGAAAGTGTTGTGAATTTGAGTTTTGCATTTAATAGGGATCGCGTCTAAGTTTTTGTCGAGCAGTGTAAGTACTTTGATCAACATTCAGCAATCACTTTATTTCTTTAGGCGCTGTAAACATGGACTTAGTTCGGTTTTTCATAAATCGTTTTAGTAGAATGTTATTTTTTTTCCATGGGAAATGTTAAATTTTTTGTTGTAAAGATGTAAAAGATTTATGCCAATATAATATACAAAATAAAACATAAGTAAAACCTATTTACAATTCATTCTACATATTACTGTGTACATGGTTTTAAATTTTAAAATTGAAATTACTCAAAAGTATATAAATGTGACTTAGATCGTTTTTCCCCTGTACCCTTCATATATACATATATACGTGCATAGTTATCTTACTTGCCTGCATACACCAATAAGGCGACCTAGCCTCCACCTCAATTAAAAGATATATCTGTGTATATTGGGTGGAATACTAATATTGGATGTAAAAATAATTTAGGCATACCAAGAGGGGTAAGTAAATTTAATAGTCAGGATATACAAAAATTTTAGCATATGTTCAAATGCAAACGGACTCCGAAACATTAGACTGCAAATTAGCCTCCTTTGTATAAACGCTCACACACTCACTTGCCGTATAGGCCTCCAGCAGTGTTGTCATAGTTAGTGCCCTTTATAGATAATATAATATAATAGTATTTGTACCAGAATTATTAATCAGTGTTTGACTGGAGCAATAGTTCCATACGTATGTAAGAAGTTTAGTTCGATTATAATCAAGCGGAAATATCATATAAGAGGTAAAGGCTAGTTCGCACTATGCTAGTATTTTAGTCTAGTAGCGAGTAATTTAGTAGCTAAACGTGTCTGAACACCAAAAATTTAGTCGAGTAGGTTAGTAAGTAATTAAGTCGAGTCGATCCATTTTTTTCTATTTTAATCGGGGTAAGTAGCACCTCCCACCACGCGTCCGTGCTCACTGGTTCACCGGCTAAACAAGTCCGAACCTGTCGAATTAGTCGAGTTCATTAGTTGCCGCAAAAATGTCGTTTCGCTGGAGTGAAGAAACCACTTTAAAATTTCTTTCCAAATATGTAGAACATGAATGCTTGTGGAATATTAAGTCCCCGCATTATAAAAACAAACAAATGAAACAATCCGCATGCTTGAATTTAGAAAATACAATGAATATACCCGGATTTGGTGAAAAGGAAATTAAATTGAAAATTAAAAACATCAGGTTAGTGCATACATTTATTTATTTTCAAAAGAATATTTATTACTAGGATACAATAAGCTCTTAATTATTATTACTACTATTGTTTTTAGAGGTACTTAGTTTTATCTAACGAGAACCATTCCTTTTTAGATCAACTTACTCGCAAGAGTTAAAAAAAATAAAGGACTCCAAAAATTCAGGCGCTGGGACTGACACGGTTTATATTCCTTCAATAAAATGGTTCAGTTTATTGGATGCATCCCTGCGAACCTTAACCACAATACTGACACAAAGTGAAAGTAATTTGGTAAGTACCTACCTACCTATCTACTTATACCCATTATTACAATACAATAATTATAATACATGCATCTGTCCGTCAGTCTGTTTATTATATTCTAGTGTTGGTGGGCCGGTAGTTTTCAATGTATCATTCTTGTCTGCCAAGGGACAGATCCGCTTCCGACAAAATAATTTGCATATCTCTCCCGACGATCTATAGACCTTTGGGATGAACGGTTACTTAAAGAAATTGGTAGCGGTTGCATTCCGAGAGACTCTGGGTCATTTCTCCAATTACCAGGAACGATAGTTCCTGCTTCATAATTTTCTGTGTCTACTGTGTATTCATACTGTTTGTTCTGTAATTTTGTTTGTCGGAGCCAATTATGTAACACACAACAGGCCTTTACTATCTTAACAACTTTGTCAGGACTATAGGGCATCGGTTTTTCAAACACTCTGAATCTGGCAGCTAGTATACCGAAACCATTTTCTACTATTCTTCTAGCCCGAGACAAACGATAATTGAAAATTTTTTGCTGTAGCGTTAATCGATTTCCTGGAAAAGGTTTTAATAAATATTCTTTCAAGGGAAATGCATTGTCACCAACTAGGACATAACTCTCTGGTAGAACACCGTTTTCTAATTCTTGGTACAGATTACAGTTACGAAATACGCCTCCATCAGAAACCCTTCCATTACACCCAACGTCTATATAACTAAAGCAATATTTATGATCTACAACAGCCATTAAGACAATGCTGTTTGTCTCTTTGTAATTATAGTATAAACTTCCTGATTCAGGGGGTGCCTTAATGACGACATGTTTGCCGTCGATTGCTCCACAGCACCCTGGAAAGTTCCACTGTTTTCGAAAACCATTTTCAATTATTTTCGAGTCTGTAGTAGTAGGAATCTGAAAAAAAATATTGATGTTCATGAATACTTTGATAATAATAACATTTTGTTTGTTTAAGGCTTCCACTAGTTCACACACTGATGATACAGATACTGAGCAAAATGGTGCTGTAGTGGGTACCTTTCGTGAACCTACACCTCCTCCTCCACCTCCATCAAAAAAGAAGAAAATCGCCCAGCTCTCGAGCATGGTTAGTCAATTAAAAGAGATAGCTAATACTACTAACTCTACAGTCGAAGAAAATGAGTTTGAGATCTTCGGTAAACACATCGGTCTTCAACTGAAATCTTTGCCCTTACTATTGGCATTAGAAGCACAAGAGCACATTCAACTTTACTTAAATAAAATTCGACGTCAGCACCTTCAAAACGCATCTGAACTAAACAGAATCACCAGGTCACCACAGTCGTCGTATGCTACAGAATCACCATATAGCGATTCTTCAATATATTATAATGACACCAGTAACTATAATTTGGAAGAGCAAACAACTGAATATATTTCCTCGTCCATTTTACCTACACATCATTCTGAACATGCCGCGGATTATCAGCTTTCCTCAAATATGTTCCCATCTGGCCATATAAACAACAATGAAACGCAGAGTAACATTATAACTATATCAAATGACTTAATTTTAACAGCAATGCAGAACGCTAATGTTGATAATCAAAAGTGATGGGAGCAAACAAAACATTTATAATAAAAGTAATACCTAACAATGTTGAAAATGATTCATTTAATAAAAAAATGTTTCATAATGAATCTGTTATGCTTATTTAATGTTACCTTGATAAATTCCCTCAATGATTCATAGATTGCTTCACAAACTTCGATGATGAATTCGGATATAGTTGATTTTCCGAGTCTAAATACATGTGTGAGTGTCCTTAAACTACATCCAGTAGCAAGAAAGTACAGAACTGCTTGTAATTTTGTAATTGCAGGAATCGCACTTCTTAAAAGGGTATCTTTACGCTGAATTTGAGAGTGTATTTTCATTAGCAGAAAATTTACACAGCTTTCGGACATTCTCAAAGTATCGAAATATTCTTTGGGATCTTCCAATGCTAATTCCTTCAGAAGACAATTAGTAGCTCCTAGTTTATCTCTTCTATCGATCCATTTTCGTACCCATAGCTTCTTTTTATTAATCAAACAAATTTCTTCACCCACCTCTTCTAAAATAGCCGTTACGATTAGCTTAATCAGTTTATTTACTTTATTGCGTTGTAGGTTGTTCATCTTGCAAAACATCACTCACTTGTAAACTGTACTCGAGCAAAGTGCGAACGATTTTTGGGCAGAAGCGAGTATTTTAGCTACTAAATTACTCGCTACTAGACTAAAATACTAGCATAGTGCGAACTAGGCTTAAGTGATCACTCTTTATATAATTTTGATATACATACATATTTTAAGTGACAGCAGACTACTGGAAATATAAGATTCGGTTTTATTTACTATATATTCCAACATAAAGTTTGCTATAGCATTTAGAAAGGTATTTAAACTGTCATTACACGCGACACCCGAGTTGAGGCGTTACGCGTAGAACGGGGACTTCCTCGCTTAACTAAATTATTCCCGAAAATATATTTTGCATCTACGTAGATTTTATTTGATTCACTAAAGTATACTTATTGCCGTAGTATCTGAGATTGTTTTTAATTTTTTGTTTATAATACTTCGTCAATTTAAAAGTGTTAATTGATTTATTTTGATTGTATTTAAATAATTATGCAATATGTTTCTTTAATAATTTCATAATTTTTATTTACATTCATATTATACAGGCTATTTTCACATAGATCTATGTATTTATTGACTAATTGTTAGTTTATTAATGATAATTGTGTGTGATCATGTAGATGTGTTTTATTTGTTGATACAATGTTCGTTAATGTTACAAGCTGCTACAAAACAACAAAAAATATATGCATATGTATAACAAGGCAAAAACATCTGTAATTGTCCTTATTTCTACCACATCGCCAATTTAACCGTTGATAAGCCAAATTAGCTGTTTTAAGTGATTTTACGTACAAAGCAGGCATATACATAGCTTTTGGTACTCTCTTATGTTTCATAAATTTCTTTTTTGTGAGTTATCTTTTAATCTCAGATACCATAGCATTATGTTTTCGCACATAAAGCTGGGAATCGCCGCAAGCGTAACTAACAGCAACATTTCTGCAATTTTTCAATTGATACAGGAATATGCAAGTAAAACGTCGAAATACATGATATGCTGGTATGCTGATAACATGTATAATATTTTCGTTTATTACAGTAATCAAGGGACAATGTTAACAAGAGGTAAGTTGCTAGTAAAATTAGCTAAACTGACCAAAGTTGAAGAAGTCAACCCAAACAAAGGTAAGAAATAACAACCTGCTATTTCTAATACAATTACTACAAGGTGTTAAGTTAAGAAACTATAGCACAGTAATGATTAAAACATAGATTCAAGTAAATGTTTATTGTCTTATTAAATATAGTTACTGTATTTTTATAGACTGCAATGACGATAGTAGTCCTAGCCCACCTATAGATTATCCCTTGTTTTCAAGTGATGATTTTGATAGGGACTCTACATTCAATATTGTCGAGGAAATATTGGTAGGCATATGCGATAATTTTGTCTCTTTTTTGTATAATAGTCAAAGTATACAGATAGTTATTAGCACAGTTAAGTAACAGTTACCATGTACATTGTTTCTTTAATGATAAAAATTACATTACAAACTTTTTAACAAAAATGGTATTTTCACAAGCAAATGGAAGTGTGCTATCTTATAAATATATTACATAGTACATTTTGTAGAAAAAAACCCAAATAGAGACACGTTTTATTTTAAAAAACAATCTGTACATGCTTTAACTACCTCTAGTTTTTACCAAATACATATCAGAAATAGTTTAGTTTCTTTTCAAAATTGTTATATCCGAAACTTTCAGGATAAAGGATTAAGCTCCGATGAAACGTCAACAGATTCTAATATCATTTTGACGCCTTTAAAGCCAGTGAATTTTGAGATATTTACTAAGGAAGCGGAACAAGAAAACCTATTAGAATTGCATTCAGAAATAAATAAAGAAAATTGTACTGGAAAAAATTTATCTTTTAAACCAGCAGAAAACAGTAATGTAAATATGTATATAATTAATAATAATAATAATAATAATAATAATAACAGTCTTTTATTTTTGCGGTAACATAAATTACAAATTCCCATAATAATACAACTGAAAATGAGGCGAAGTTCAGATTGCTACAATTTGCAGTAGGGCAAGGGGGGGCAAGTGCGTGATCGGGGCAAGTGCGTAGATGTATTGTTACTTAGCAGCGGGTACTTATTGAAGAGTTCTGTTAAAACCGCATCCTATTTGAGTTATTTTCTGGCCGTGGCGAGTAGCTGGCGCCACTTGTGCAACATATGAAATCACCAAACATTGTTGTTGCTCGGCACACCTCGAAACTTAGTGGATGGAAGTCGACGCCCTGTTCCAAAATTGCCCGCTGCCCATGAAATTCTACATGCACATTGCTGATTTTTGGTACGTACTATTCTTTTTGTATGCATGCCTCAGTTCGTCGAAGTACGTCTGTTTAAAAATCAATCTGTGCTTGAAAACAAGCTACTACGCACTTTCCCGCTAAATTCACTAGAAGGGGTTAGTGCGTAGTAGGTTGGTGGGGCAAGTGCGGAGAGCTCCGCACTTGCCCCCTTTCATTGCACCACATGCCCCTCCTGACTGCCATGCTTATTTCTTTTATATTACGTTTCAGAAATTTTGAACGATGGTGAGAACGTATAAAAGAACAAGTGAGAGGGCAAAAGCTTACACGCAAGATCAGCTTCTTGAAGCCGTGAACGAAGTTAAAATCGGCCGGCGAACCGTTTCCCAAGCCAGCAAAATATACAACATACCTCTAAATACGTTAATAGATCATATCAAAGGACGACGTGGAAAATTAAGCTCAACTTTTGGCAGGCCAACTGCTCTGTCAATCCAAGATGAAACCAAACTAGCTGAATATTTAAGCAAGCTTGAAAAATATGGATTCGGTCTGTCCAGGAAAGAGGTTATGGATTTGGTGGGAGAATACGTGAAATCAAACAAAATAAAAACACCATTTAAGGATGGTATACCCAACAAAGATTGGCTGATAGCATTTATGAGGAGGCAAAACTTGTCAATAAAGAAGCCAGAAAATGTTGAGGTAGCAAGAAGGAGAAGTGTTGATCCCTTCCTCATCAATCAGTATTTCACATTATTCAAAAAAACTATTGATAAATTGGGGATTGCTGATAAACCTCAGTTAATCTGGAACTTGGACGAGACGAGCTTTTGCGCGGATCCGTCTAAAACAAGAGTAGTTAGCCAGAAAGGCGCAAAATCAACAAGAACAACTGCTGGTCCTGGTAGAGAAAATACCACCGTTCTGTTTGCCTGTAGTGCTAGTGGAGCGAAAGCTCCCCCATTGATCATTTTCAAAGGAAAGTAGTTATGGACACATAATATGATATCCGATTTTGCATATCCTGGGACAACCTACGCTGCATCGCCAAATGGATGGATGCAGTCAATTGGACAAGAGAGACCAGTCCTTCTCGTCTATGATGGTCATGTTACCCACATCAATCTCGCGGTAATAGAAAAGGCTGAGAATGCAGACATCACCATCATAAAACTTCCGCCACATAGCAGCCATATTCTGCATCCTTTAGATCTGACCGTTACGAAAGCCATAAAAAATAAATGGGATCCTGCTCTAGTATCATGGCAAAGAAAGAACATAGGTGTAAAGCTGCCTAAAGCCGAATTTTCCAAAATAATTGGCCAAATATGGATGGACATTCCACCAGTGGTTATTACAAATGGTTTTAAGAAAGCTGGAATTTTTCCTCTCGACAAGTCAGTGATTTCTGAAGACATGTATGATCCGGATGCCTTGCAACGCTGGAAGAATTCAACTATTGAAGAACCAGCAGAAACAGAACCCTCAGCAGTGATTTCCTCAACATCTCATTATGAGTCAGCTTTTGCCTTTGAGAAGCCTTTGCCTAAAGAGCCTTCGATTTCTTTTGAAGACCTGTTATTATCTCGCATCAAACGGGGATCTACAGAGAAACAGAAGAAGAGGAGAATCTGCGCGGGAGCAGAAATAATAACATCCGAAGAAGTTAAACAAAAATTAATGGAACAAGATGAAAACAAAAAGCGACACAAAGGGAAAAAAATTCAAAGAAAAGAGATACAGATGAGCAAGAAAATGAGTCACTGCCGGAGGATCTAGAAGCAGAAATTCAATTTGCAGATTCGTCGAGTGACGAGGATCTAACAACAATGATTGAAAATTCTGAAAAAGACGAAATAGATACAAGGATCCTTGAGAGACGTGTGGAAGAGAGGAAAATTGGAGACTGGGTTCTAGTGCAGTTCTGTATGAAGAAGACCAAAAGGTACTATGTTGGAGAAATAACAGCACTAAACGGGCTGGAACCTGTTGTCCGTTTTTTACGCAAAAAGAAGACTCTGCCATCTGCCACCGTGTTCATCGCACCATCTGCAGAAGATGTAAGCGAAGTGCTAGATAGCTCAATAATCGCCATTTTGCCTTCTCCAACTCCTGGTCGCTGCGGGGAATACATATTCCAGGTGTTTTTTGACAATTATAATTAAGAATAAGTTTTCTTGTTTTCTATGTTTTACTGTCGTCAGAATGTATTTACAGTTCTCAATAAATGTTTTGTTTTCTTGTGGAGTAATTTCAATTGTATAAACTTTTTGTGACATTTAAAATATGGACTTTACGCTGATGCCCCTCTCTGCTGGCTGTGCTTTTACTAGTGCCTATAGTATTCAATTACGCACTTACCCCGTGGTGTGGGGCAAGTGCGTATCAGGAACACACGGGCATATATACTTTTTTTTTCAGTAAACTATTGTATAAAGAATTCTAAATCGTTCGCCGAAAGATAGGAGAAGGTTCACAGTTTTCACTGGTATAGGGAATTCAAATTAACCAAACGCCCTCTTCAGAACGATATTAGTACTAACGACTGAGGGACTGCGAGGGACAATTCTCCTTGAGTGCTTATGTAGTGTGTTAGTATTTCTTCTTGTTTGTGTTTCTCGTTAATTATTCTTTACGTTTAAGTAATTTTTATTGATAACAGTTTTTTTTTAAACTATTTACTTAGTGTGTATTGAACAATTTGTAAGTATCTTATGCATTTTTTTTCGCAGTAATAGATGTTTAAAGGGACATGGCATAAAAGTGTTGATCTTTTTTTAGGAATCAGGAATCATGGAAAGTGAAAGATATGTACTTTCTTTGAAAAATCTCTTTGGATATCTAGAAGCTACCCCTGCTTCTAGGTGTATTGGCGAGGGAGAAGCAATTGTTAATGCCAAACATATTATAACTTGTGGTATTTTGGAGAAAACTTCTTGCACAATTGATATATTTGCTCTTTGTTTGCAAAGTAGCGCATTAACTGGAAAACCACATGAAATAAAAATAATATTCATTATCTTGAGCAATGAAATCCAGGTATCAAAGGCGGTTTGTTCTTGTAAAGGTGGAATGTCTGGACGATGCAAACATGTTGCAGCAGTTTTGATTTTGTGTACAAGGTATTTTTCTTTTTGCAATAAATTCAAATTATAATCTTAATATATCATAGGGATGATATGAAGAACCTACCAGCAATCTCGTCTACTGACATGAAATTTTATTGGAAGAAGTCGACCATTGTTGAGAAATATAAAGCTATTCCGATAAAGGAGCACGGTTGTTTTATTAGAAACTCTTTATCTAAAGTAAAGGACGTTAGGGTAGATGCTGATGTGCTTTTATCAAAATTAATATTGGTTTGTCCTAATTCTGCACTGGCAAAACATAGGTAAGATCATTAATATTTATTAAGTAGAATAAGTAAGAAGCATTTTGTATTACAGAATTGGTCATAGAATAGTTACTATGGAAACAGTAACTGGAGAAGGTCAAGCTAGCATATTGTTTGAGAATGCTTTAAATAGTGTTCCTTTAAACAATATGCCCCAAATTATTCCTGTAAAGGACTGCTGTAGAAATATATACCGAGAAATTTGTAACATCGATATTTTATCAGTAGAACTAGAAACAAAAAGTTGCAAAGAAAAATGGTTCAAAGAAAGACAATTTCGGATTACAGCTTCTAGATGTTACGAATTATATACATATAGTCTAAATGAATGGGAGAAAAAAGCTGCTAAATATTTTTGGCCTAAGAAATTTTGCAATAAATATGTGGATCATGGTGTTCAGTTTGAATCTGCAGCACGAGATTGTTATATAGCAAGTTCAAACTGCCAAGTAATTCAATCAGGTTTAATAATAAGTAGTCAGCAGAAGTGGCTAGCATGTTCACCTGATGGAATTGTGTTTGAGGGAAATACACCAGTAAAATTATTAGAAATTAAATGCCCTTTTGAAGGTACTACCTCAATATAATCAAAACAATAACAGAGATAATTAAAAATTCATTCTTTTTTAGGTAAGAAAATAACAGCGACACAATTGGCTACCCAGTGTAAGTTTATTGTTACAGAAAACAACAAATTTAATTTAAAGAAAAAGCATGCATATTATGCCCAAATTCAGTTAAGTATGGCAATACTTAATATTCACCAATGTGATTTTATCATATATTCATCAATGGATAATACGTTTGTGAACATAAATGTCAAATTTGACGAACCTTTTGTGAACATGTTGTTGCAAACATTACAATTGAACTATTTTAATCATATGTTGCATATGGTATGCATAAATAAATAAAAAGAAATAAAATATTTTATTTGTATTTATTTTTTTTTTAATTTACTAACAAAAAGTACTACAATATAGTTCTGCCACATTCCAAATTGACTAAAAAGTGTATCAATTATAAAAAACCTTCAGTGTTACCCTTATAGAAAGCAGTATTTAAAACGAAATGTGAAAAGAAAATGTAAAACAGATACAAAAAATTGAACTTACAAATCTAGCAAAAATGTGCGATTTAAAAAGCTGATGAACCTAGTGTAAAATAAAGAAATATATACATACATAGGCAGACTATCAGTTGATAACATGATATGTCTACTTCACTCTTAACTTACACATATTAGTTTACGTGAGAAATTTGTCATCACTTAAAATTGGCACTGATAAATTTACAACAGCACAAATAACAGTAAAAATTTCATCAATTTTTGGAACTAGTGACAATGGTAATGGTTTTGTTAATATCTCAAATACTTTTATTCTTTGATTTACGCGTTCAATATGCACTCGTGCTCTTGCTATATCAACATTTTCATGGGCTTCTTCTTTAGATAGCTGCATTTTCTTCTTCAAGAAGGGCGGCCTAATAAGTTTAATAAAATGAGCATCTGTTAAATCTTCAATACGAAAGCCTTTATCAACCATAATGGCATCTTTATGCATATCTAACATATCAATGATACCACTTTGTTCAAAAATAGCTTTATCTGATGCCCTTCCACCATATGCCTTGCTAATAAATGTAATTAATCCAGCAGGACTTACACCTATCATAAATTTTATAGTTTGTGTTCCCTTATAGTGCGAGTAAGTAAATATTCGACAGCACAGATTTTTTGATCTTTGGACTGTTATTTCAGTGCAATCTACAATAACTCGAACATTTGAAAAATTTTTGAAGCAAATTGGTAAACTTCTTTGGCACTCCTCCAATGTTGGCCAAACAATTACCAGTTTTAATATTACTGCTAGCTTAGATATAATATCGTGGAATATTAATTTACAACTTTGACTTGAGACTGATCTAAATAAACTAGCAATGACAACATACCGAAGCCCAGTCTTCATCTTCATGAAAGTAACAATAATACGTTCCTTTACAGTTAAATTGTGAATTCGTGCATCAGGAAAGTGGCTTTTTATTAAGTCCACCAACTCATCTAATACTTGCAAATTTGGTAAGCCAGTTAATGAACTTAACTTTGCATCGCTTTCAATGGTCGCAGCTAAAGACGATATAATATCTCCACTCTTTACTTGTACACCTTTATCTTCACTGGTTTTTTGTAGAGTTATTAATTTTAGTAGACCTTCTACAACAACCTTTTCTTTTTCCTGCAGTAAAGCACATGGTTTCTCTGTTGCAATAGTATTCCCATCTGTTATATCTGCCACGATCAATGATTGCTGTGTTGTCATAATCTTTTTTCTAATTTCATGTTGTTTCCTCAACTTTGAGCTAACTTCCTTGACACTTTTAAGAGGTAGGTTTTGTGAAGGAATGGCATTTCTCTTCAAACGAGGAAACTTGCATTCAACATCTAGAATAAAAATAAAATATTATGTTGAATTCAACTATTTCTATTATAGAAATCACACCTGGTAAAAAAATCATCTTTATTAAAGTGTAAAGAACACACTCTCATGAATGTAGAAGTACGTTTTCCCATTAATAATTTGATTTCCCAAGCTTTCTTCCTGTCTACCTTTTCTTGGATACCAAATTTATTGGTGATGTACACACAACCAGTATCTTTTTTTGGAAAAGAATGAAAACTCAGGTGTCTATTTTTTCCTTTCATACTGTGACATCCGTAAACACAGCAGTTAACATGACTACCTCTTTTATTCATGTTGTTGATCCTGATGGTTAGATTCATTTATTTATACAAACTTGCATAATATATACAACAATCAACTTACTTATAAATCGTTTCAAAATTATCCAGTTGTATTTAAAAATACAGATTTTATGATAACGATTATTATTAACGAACAAATAAATTCTTAAACACGTATACCATACGTAAACACACAGATAATAATCCAAACTGTCCCTCTGTCAACCGCCATATTGGTTGCGATAACAGCGCCCCCAACGATATTTTTTTTCGCCTATATTGTTACTTCAGTCTAAAACACACAATCCCCACAACCGGTAAGCGAATGTAACTTTATGCTTTTCTTGTCCGCACTTGCCCCCCCTTGCCCTATCTGTTCTTCCACTTAACCCCACACTTAACCTAACTTATCTTAACAAAGAGAGAGACAAATATCATGTAAATGAAAAAAACAAGGAAAACAAGCTTAGCAAAGCAGTTACACATCAGATCACCGACAACCAATAACACCATCATCCAACCCAAACTATATAATTCAATTCTACATAATTCGATTCATTGCCCCAGGAATAGAAACTTGGAGTATTTTCTTTTAAATTCCACAGCCGACACACTTGCTTTTATTTCTAGTTATATTTTTGTTTTCCACTAAGATAATATAATTTTTACTAGGTTACAAGTAATGTTAGTAAAGGGACTTGGAAGAAGAAGAAGACATTTTGTAACTTTTGCAATTTAGATGTCACAAATTTTGAGCGGCATTTAGAAAGAAATCACATCGATTGTAAAAATGTGAAAGAAATGCTGTCTTTTCCAAAAAACAGCAAAGAAAGAAAAAAATAATATCTTTACTGCGAAATTCAGCGCATTTTAATTAATAAAGAAACTACAGAATATTATCCATGCAGTAACTGCAAAGGTTTATATTCAAAAAAATATTTATTGCGTCATGGCAAATCATGCATTGCAAAAGATTCTAAATCTGGAAGAAGTACACATCTATCAGCCTCACAAACATTAATAGCGTGCTCTTTGGAGCGCACCAGTACATTACATAAACTAAGAGTTAAAGAAGAGGTATTTAATATAATGCGAGCTGATGAGATATCCTTAACCGCCGAAACTGATACTCTAATATGTCATTTTGGGGAAAATTATTTAAAAAAACATAAGCGCAAACAAATGGCAGTAGTATGCTCCAACAAAATGCGTGAATTAGCTAGGTTGCTGATAGAACTAAGAAAAATCGTAAAAAATTACAAATATGAGTTAGCGGATGCATTAAACTCAACAATGTTTGATGCAGTAATAGAAAGTGCAAAACGAATTGGTGGATATCGCTCTGAGTCGAAAACATACGAGGCGCCAAGTATCTCAGCGCATATCGGTACGTCACTAAAACAGGCTAGCGAATTGCTTATACGTTTAATATTAAAGGAAGATAGATCGATAAAGTGTAAAGATAAGGAACAGCAGTTGAAGGACATCAAACGTTTCAGAGAACTCGTTATATCGCAATGGACTACCGAAGTAAGCAGTTTGGCATTTAAAAATATGCATGAAAAAAGGTGGAATAAGCCTGTGATATTGCCCGTAACAGAAGATATTTTAACATTCAAGGAATACGTTACTAGACAAGCAAATAAGTCACTCGTTTTTCTCGAAAAGGATATTAACAACAAAAAAGAGTTCAAAAACTTGGTCGATGCAGCGCTTGTATTGACTATACTGTACAATAGAAAAAGAATCGGAGACGTGCAATTTACTACAACTATAACTTACCAACAAAACAATTCTTCAACAAACCAAGAAGAATGTATGAATGCGCTAACAGAGTCAGAAAAATTCTTAACAAGATATTACAAGCGTGTTGTAACAGGAGGAAAAGGTAGCCGACCAGTTGTGATATTATTTCCTGGAAATATCCAACAATATATAAATAAAATCATAGAAATTCGAAAGTCGACTAACTTGGTTCCTAGCGATAATCCCTATTTATTTGGATATCCTGATACGAATCATTGGGCACGAGGAGATGTTGCAATTCGAAAATTTGCAAGAAATGCTGACATAGCGCACCCGGATCAAATTACTTCCAATAAATTGCGCAAACACATTGCCACAGTAATGCAAATTTTAAATCTCAACAAAGAGGAGTCTGAACAATTCGCCCAGTTCATGGGCCAAACTGAGAAAATGTCAGTAGGTATAATCTGCACGACATAACCTCATCTGTTTACTAAATTAAACAGTTACTTTGGTACTTTTCGAACATATTTTTCATAAGTATTATTTATATTTGGTTCCATTTACATTTTATTGTAGACATTGAACAGGGTATCATTATATGTTACATTCTTTTGTCAAATACTTGTACTTCAATTTCAGTACCGTAGAATGGGGATATATGAAACAGGTGGGGTTATATGAAACTTTGGCGCACTTTTTCGAATTTTTCACCGTAAAATGCTAAGTTGGTAACAGTCATAATTCCAAACATACTCACTCGTTGAGAAACACATGTGCGTTTATGTGGAGTGTGAAAAACAATCGCTACAAAAAGTAAGCAACTCTAAATCAGTGTTTAATTACTTTCCACATTTTATGATTTTCTGTGAATATCGAAAAAACCTCCATGTAGCTCTTATATTATAAAAGTTAGCACTGTGGTTCTTTGGAATTAATATTTCTAAATAGTGTTGGCTACGTACCTAACCTAAAAATAAAACTGTAACTAACATGATTTAGATAAAAAATTGAAATTAACAAAAAAACAATTTTTGTAGGGTTATATGAAACACTGAAAAATAATGCCGAGAAAACACAAACATGTGCCTGGCACTGCTTATCGACGAAATTACCGTCCTGAATCAGTGGAAGATGCTTTGGCAGCAGTTATGGAGGGCGGCATCAAACTCGGCACATGCTAATCTTTTAATCCAAATGCATTAAAAATTATATTTTTAGACCTACAAACTCGGCACAAAGTTGTTGCAGGTACTTAACCCCCGATTAACTATTGAGTGATATTAAATTGCTTGTCTAATATCCTGTAACATTCATCTTAGTTTTATTTCATTTAGTACAATATATGCGACATCATTAATGTTCGGAATTTAACTTGTTGTATTGCTTATACCTATTCACTAAAATATTTTTCCCTTGTACATAATCCGTATTTTATAGCTCTATTAATAGTTTCTAAAGGTCTAATTACACCTTTCCCATGAAATGTGCATCAGATTGTTGGGAATTACGAACTTTCTCAATTTCTCACAAATGTTTAAGGTTCACTTATCTTTGTACAGTTTTCTCTCCGTCCTTATTATATTGCTTTAGGAGCGGAGTTAGAGTCTACATTTTTGATAATTTTACTTTGAATAATCAGTTCTATCTTAGCATTTAAGAATTCAGGAGGTCAACTCATAATTGTGAAAAAGTGTAAAAATGGCGAAAATAAATCATAGTAATTTTTCGGATTGAAGTGAAATGTTCAGTCAAAAAGGAAAACTTCTCTTAGTTTATGAGAACTACAAGTTTAAAGAACACAACAGAAAATTAGCTTCCGGAGAAACTAAGTGGAGGTGCATCAAAGATAAATGTAAAGCAAATTTTCATACTTTAGGTGAGTCAAAAAGTCGAGTTATAACAAACCTGAGTGTAAATCATAATCATGAACCAGAACTAATAAATGTGTTGCAAAGACAAGTTTTAAGTCATTGTTTGAAGAGAAAAGCCGAAAGTGATATAACAGAAAAACCTTCCAAAATGATTACAATGGAGCTAGGTAAAAATGTTGCGTCTTTAAAGAATTTGACAATAAGTGATCTACAATGTGCTAGAAGAAACATTTACACTGCACGTCGAAAATTGTTGCCAGCTTTGCCAAAATCACTATCGGAGGTTCATGAAGCTTTGAATGAACTTCAACCAAAAACCAACAGAAATGAAGACTAATTGTTAATGATTTATCCGAAAATTTAGTGATATTTAGCTGTAAAAGTAATTTAAAGTTTCTATGTGAATCAAAAATTATTTATATGGACGGTACATTTTCTTACTGCACAAAATATTTCACACAAATGTTTACGATACATGGTTTTTTTAACGGCCATTATATACCATTAGTTTTTTGTTTATTAAAAGACAAAAGTGAAAAAACATATAGGTTTTGCATATCAAAAATTAAAGAATCTTGTGATTATATAAAAATCAAATTTGTACCAGAAGAAATAGTAGTAGATTTTGAGATATCTATTCATAATGCAGTGTTAGAAATTTATCCAAATGCTAAAATTACTGGGTGTCGATTCCACTTAACACAAGCATGGTACAGAAAAATTCAAAATCTAGGTTTATCAAAAGAATACCAAGACAAAAATTCTGAGATTGGAAAGTGGCTCCATTATTGTTTTGGCCTTTTATTTTTGGAACCAAAGGACGTTGACGATTTTTATTTATTTGAGCTCTACGAAGTTAAACCAGTAGATGAAAGACTTGAAAAATTTTCTGATTACGTTCTCGAAAATTATTTGACAGATAATGCGAAATTCCCACCACATATATGCGCTGATGCCTCTGCTGCATTAAATAAAACAGCCAATGCTTGCGAATCGTTTCATTCCCATTTTAATGCATCCATATACCAAACGCATCCTTCTTTATTTATTTTTGTAGACGCACTTCTTAAAGTACAAACAGAAATCTATATTAAATGCAACAGTGTTAACGAAATTCATAAATTTAAAAATATAGCCACTAAGAAACGTCATAATTTTGTTAATTCCAAAATTATAGAATATAAAAATAATAAGTTGTCCAAACTGCAATATGTTAAAATAATATCGCATTATTATGCCATTAATTAAAATAGTAGTGTAAATATAATTTTGCATATACCTATGTACCTATATGTATCATATATTTTTTAAATTAAGTAAGATAATACAGTGTAAATATAATTTTGAATATGTTGTTTGTTCCTATATGTATTGGGGCCCTATGTATTATGTATATTTTAAAGAAATAAATTTTGTTTTAATATTACATCGGTCTATTTCTTGCAAGCAGGGGGAGGTATTATTATTCATGTGCCGAGTTTAACCATTTTAAAAGTGAATCTTTTAATCTCTGTGCCGAGCTTGACTACTTTTATTTCATATACCTGAGACATGTGCCGAGTTTGCATTACCCCGTTGTGGATGAGGGCCTATCGTTTGTGCAAGCAGCCACGCTATATGGAGTCTCAAAGGCGACACTATATAAAAAGTACAGAGGAATGCATGGCGATAAATTGGGAAAACCTCCGGCAATTTCCGTAGCAGAAGAAAATATAATTAGTCATGCCATCATTACGGCGGCAGAATTCCGATTCCCATTTACTGAATCGGTGTTACAAGATTTTGTACAACAGTACCTCAATCGCAAAGGAGTAAATCTTTCCGCTTTTAAAGACAATCGACCAGGGAAGGACTGGTGTCACAACTTCATGTTGCGACATCCAGAACTTGCTCGCCGAAATTCAGAAAACGTTAAAAATGTCGGGCAGATCTATCGCCTGAAGTCATACAAGATTATTTTAATCACCTACAAACAACTATGACTGGTGTTCCTCCGGCGAACGTAATAAACTACGACGAAACCAATATAACCGATGATCCTGATTCGGTAAAAGTTTTTGTGCGAAGAGGTACCAAACACGTAAGCAGAATAATGGATTTCTCTAAAACTTCCACCTCGCTGTCGCGACGGACGGTACATTACTTCCAATTTACGTAGTATTCAAAGCTAAATACTTGTATCCAAATTGGATTGAAGGAGGACCAATAAATGCCCGATACAATACAACGCCATCAGGTTGGTTCGATTCTGACACCTTTGAAGATTGGTTCGAAAAAATTGCCTTATCCTATTTTCGCAAAAAGGAGTCAATTCAATAAACAGTTTACTTCAGTTGCAACTATCGAACTTTGCTAAGCAATGGCCGATAGACATTTAAGTATTGCTGAAAAAGTAGAAATTATTCGAATTGTTGGTGACAATGTACGTTCTACCCGAGAGGCGGCTAGAGAGTTTAACGCGAGGCACCCTGAACGTCCACCCATCCGTCATCGAACTGTTACATACTTGAATAATATTTTCAACACTACTGGAAATGTTACTAAACCACGTCCACGAGGATTGAACAATCGAGAACACCATTTAGATGCAGTAATATTAGCAGCGTATCGTAGTAATCCTCAAACGAGTTTACGAGATATGGCTAGAAATTTAAATATCTCTTACTCTAAAATTTGGAGATGTCTCCGTCGTCACAAATTGAAACCGTATAAGTCAAAATATTTACACACTCTTGAAGATGGAGATCTCCATAGAAGAATGGAGTATTGTCTATGGGCTCAAGGTAATTATCTAAATGACAGAGAATTTTTGAAAAAATTATGTTTAGTGATGAAGCTACATTTACTACTAACGGTGTAGTTTCGTCCCAGAACTGTAGATACTGGGCAACAGAAAACCCAAACTGGGTCATCAACTGTAAAAGACAATATTCACAGAAAATTAATGTGTGGTGCGGAATTTTAAATGCACGAATCATTGGCCCGTTTTTCTTTTTCGACACGCTAAATGCAGAAAGGTTTTTACATTTTTTAAATACTGAATTAATGGATGTGCTTGATGATTTACCACTGGATGAGAGGCGACATTTGTACTTCCAGCTAGATGGATCCCCGGTTCATAACGCAAGAATAGTGCGAGCAGGGTTAGACGAGAACTTTCCGTTAAGATGGATAGGTCGTAATAGCCCGTTAATAGAGTGGGCTCCTAGATCGCCTGACATTACACCACTTGACTTTTTCCTTTGGGGAACTATTAAAAATGTTGTGTATGCATCAAGACCTCAAAACATACAGGAACTGTGTCAGAGAATCCGACAAGCCTGCCCAGAAATTTCCCCAGAAATACTACGACGAGTTGTACTGAATCACAAAAGACGATTGGAAAAATGTATCCGTCTTCAAGGTGATCTAGTTGAAAAAGATCCTATTTAAAATATTGTTCGTTAAATTGTTGCTATATTTTGTTCTTTAATACTGAATAAAATTTGCGAATCGTTTTCTTGTTTCATGGCACTCTTATTATTGCAATAACAAATTATCATCTGCTGATGGCATAAAAATGGAGAAAAATGTAAAATTACAAATTTTTCAGAGAAATTTGGTATTTGGAGTTCTTGAGTGATTTGTAATAACTTTTCTTAATACTTTTTTGCTCTATCTTAATCGCTACTATGACCCGACTTGAAACGCTACTTTTTATTTTAATCGTAGTTGGCTAGATTTTGACTTTATAAAAACTCTATTCATATGAAAAGATGCATTGTCGTGGCCTACATAACTGATAAAAATTTTATATTGATTGCTTTCAAAATAAAAAAGTTATTTAGGTGTCCCCATGAAAAGTGAAACACACTGTATGTTTGTTTTTCCCAATACACCTGACATCAATGACATAAATTTTAAACAAATTAAATATAAATTGTTGCAACCAGAGGTCTATAGAAGTATTCATATCTTCCCAGAAAGTGTTTTGTGAGATGTACATTTTATTACTGTTCCTATTGAAATTCCTATTTTAATAGCAGTGTTCATATTTTTGTTTATTTTGGGAAAATAAGTTTATTTTTTTTTGCCGAATGTTCTTTTTTTACTATGTTTTTTGAATAAAAAGTTGGAAAACCTTAGCGTTTCTTTGTAGTTTTCTTCTGCTCTGGATCCAACGTGGCAATTTTTTTTTGAATTTTTTGTTGTTTGGATGTGTTTCATATAGGTCTATTAAGTATTCTATATAAAAAAAACTAGAAAATCATCGTGTTTACCGCAAGAAATCTGACCGTTTCATATATCCCTACATGTCGGGTTATATGAAACGGTAAATAATGGAAAAAATGGGGTTGTTTTTAATCCTAATTTACATTTTTAGTGTTTACTAGATACCGTTAACAATAAGGTAATTCAATTTCAATTTCAATTGTTAACATATTTGATCCTGTTGCGTAAAAAAACAATAGAATAAAGATAGCTCAAAAATCGTTTCATATATACCCGTTCTACGGTATTAATGATAATACATCAATATAATATTAATGTATTAGCATTATCACTTGTGTATAGGAATATTTTGTACTTCTTATGATAGTTTATTTCTATACAGATTACCTCAAGACCTGTATCAAACCGCAAAAATTTCAAAATTATTGATATTAATGGACAAAGGTTCGGGAGACAAATATAAAGGGAAATCTTTAAATGAAATTGACATTAATCCTCATCTTGAATACGCAGAAACAGATGAATCCGATAATGAGAACTGAGAAAGTACGGCAGTTTATGAAACCGTACCGAGCAATATAGAATCACAGCCGCAAGTAGAATCTATCTCAGCAGCTTCTACGCCTATACCAAGCACAATTAATGAGAGAACATGTAAATATTAAACTAGTTACACCTGTTAAAGGAAAACTAAGATGATACTTTCGAATTTTAGCTAAGAAGAAATCCGGAAGAACTCCATGGACAAATGAGCAAGCAAAAGTAAAAAAATATTTCAAGAAACATATTGAACAAAAAAAGGCTCCCAAGAAGCAGGAATGCCAAGAGTTACTAAATAAATATTCAAATCTCTTTCACAATAAAGACTGGGTCAGAATACAGACTTACATATATAACGTATATTGAGATAAGGAGTAAGTTATTTTATTTAAAAAACTGCCAGAACTTTATATATGAGAAATGTTATGTAGGTACATTTTCTGTATTTAATCAATTGAAGAATGTTATTTACTTAGTTAAATCAAAATTCTGTATCTAGGTAGTTTAAATTCTGTCTCAAATTAGTTTGAACAAAACTTTACATTTAATTGAATCTAAAGAATGTTTTTATTTTTGAATTAAACCAAATATACCTATAATTTGTTTTAATAAAACCCCCTAAAATCATATTTATCGCAAAATATTTAATTTTTCTAATCATATAAAATACATATACCTATTACATTTATTGGTTACATCTTAACACTAATATATTCAAAAGGAAAATAAATTGTTTTATAATATTGTGGAAAAAGAAAGACAAATCTGTTACTCATAAGGTTTCCCAGCCACACCTACATTAAAACAGAAGAATTGAAGTCAAATTCGTTTTATCGTTGTTACGCTTATACACAAATAGACGTCAAATTTCATTTGATAGAAAGATAAATAAAATTCAGACAAGTCTACATATCCTTTCGCCTATTCTACTTTCGAACACTGTTGCCAAATCTTGGAGGCAAGTCCTTTGATTATATATAACTAGATTCACCATTCCCATAAGAAAAGAGTTGCACTTTAAAGTCGAGCTTTTGATGCGGCCACCAGGAGCCCGCCACTTGTACTTTACATCAAAACATTTTCGTCTAGTTAGGCGGCAAACCGATATCTCACTGAATAGCTTGATGTATTTATACTTTTACTTAATAGGTGGCGTTATTGCGATTCATAGAATTATGAGAAAATAAGAAAAACGTAGTAAGTTCAGAGTGATAATATAGAGTGATATAGATACAGTGGTGCCTCGCACAAAGAACGCCTCGCACAGCGAACGCTGCACACAACGAACTTCCTGTGCGTTCATTTCATGATTCATACAACGAACTTCGCTTCACACAACGAAGTCGCCCGAGCCGATGTATTGCATCCTCCCGCGCAGGCACTGCAGGCAGTCGTTAGTCACTGCGCTTAACTTACTCACGTATCGCGGCAATCGTTCTTCATTATGAATTAAATCACGCACGTATCACGGCAGTCGTCCTTTTAAGTTAAACTCAATATTTTTTATATCATGGCTTCTAAAAAAAGCAGGAAGGTGATTTCTGTTGAAATGAAACAGGAAATAATTAGAAGGAGTGAATGTGGGGTAAAACAGTGTGACCTCGTCAAAGAGTTTGGCCTCAGCAAGACCACCATTTTCACCATTTTGACAAATAAGGATGCCATCAAATCAGCCAAAGTAGCCAAAGGAGTATCAAAACTATTTCATGAAAAACATAGGTCTTCAATCCACGAGGAAATGGAGAGGCTATTAGCGATTTGGATTAAGGACAGGCAGGTGAAAGGTGACGTAACAACCCAAGATATTATCTGTCACAAAGCCAAGAAAATTTATGACGATCTAAAGAAAAACGTCCCTGGAAGTAGCAGCAATCAAGATAATGAAGAAGAATTCAAAGCCAGCAGAGGGTGGTTTTTTAGATTTAAGAAAAGGTGTGGAATCCACAGCGTTACTATGCATGGTGAGGCTGGCAGTGCTGACAAGAAAGAAGCAGAAAAGTTCTCTATTACCTTTCAAAAATGTATTAAGGATGAAGGATACTGCCCACAACAAGTGTTCAATGCCTATGAAACGGGTCTTTTCTGGAAAAGAATGTCGAGCAGAACCTTCATTACAAAAGAGGAGAAGAAATTGCCGGGACACAAAGCCATGAAGGACAGACTTACCCTTATGTTTTCGTCTAATGCCAGCGGAGACCTCAAGATCAAACCTCTATTGGTTTATCACTCTGAAAATCCAAGAATTTTCAAGAAAAATAACGTTATCAAGTCCAAACTGCCCGTCCATTGGAAGTCCAATCAAAAAGCCTGGGTGACCCAAGTTATCTTCAACGAATGGATTCTGGAAACCTTTGCTCCTGCCGTGAAGAAATTCTTGCTGGAAAAAGAACTGCCGCTCAAAGCCCTTCTGATACTTGACAATGCCCCTTCTCACCCAAAAGACCTACAGGAAATATTGCAGGAAAATTATCCTTTTATCAAGGTGCAGTATTTGCCACCAAACACCACATCCATTCTTCAGCCAATGGATCAGCAAGTTATTGCGAACTTTAAAAAACTCTACACTAGAGCCCTCTTTAATAAGGTGTTTGAAGAATGCGAGTTTGGTGGAGAAAATATGACTGTCCGAAAGTTTTGGAAGGAGAAATTTGATATCCTTATGGCAATACGACTTATACAAAAGGCCTGGGAAGAAGTGTCACAAAGGACCCTCATTTCTGCTTGGAAGATGCTTGTGCCTTCGTGGACCCAGGAAGAAGCAGTAGTTGATGCCACAGAAGTGGTGAAGGACATCATCACAGTGGCCCAAAGGTTGGAATTAGAGGTAGAGGAAGAGGATGTAGAGGAGCTTATTGAGGAACACGAAGAAGAGCTGACAACTGAAGAGCTCCAAGCACTTCTGGTCCAGCAACAGGACAATGCTCAAAGGGAAGCGTTATCTGATAACGAGGGGCAACAATCAAACAATCAACCAATCCCAACTGCTGACATCAAGAACATCCTGGTCAAATGGAAAGCAGTTCAGGAGTTTACCAATGCCCACTATCCGGATTCAGCTGAAGCAAACAGGATCAACGATCTTTACTCCGATACTCTTGTCCGTTATTTTCGGCAGATGTTGGAGAAAAGAGAAAAACAAACGACTTTGGACAGGTTTTTCATGAAACCATCAGCCAAAAAGCAGAAAATGGATGAAGATGTGCAAGATTCGGTAGACTCTACTTTGTCTTAAAATTAAAAAAATTATGTTTTTAGATGTATCTAAATAAAAATAATAACAAAAAATTTATCTTTTTTTATGTCATCTTAGCATATTTTATGCTACAGAACGAATTATTTTTTTTAACATGTATTGTTATGGGAAAACGCGGTTCACATAACGAACTTTTCGCATAACAAACTTGCTCCTGGAACGAATTAAGTTCGTTGTGTGAGGCACCACTGTATATGTATCTGTGCTTTATTTGTCGCTTTTTAGGCGAACACCTGCTCATAAAAATTGCAAGCAAAGTAAAAATATATCGATTTCCTATTTCGTCATATTTTATTTGAAAAATTGCTTTGGGATATCATTTGTAGGTTACATAACATACATGTATGAGTTAAAATAAAAAAAAATTAAAAAATGCACAGTAAATATATTAGTTAGAAAACAAAATTAATGTTAGTATAAATCTACAGAAATAATTACTTTAGAGGATTGCAGTGTTCGATACTTTGCTGGATATTTGGCACAGTGGACCCTCAAAAAAACTACATGCCCGCCTCTGTGAATAGATCGTCCACTCTAAAAAATACCGAAGAATTACTAATTCTATGTATACATAAATTATATATTCTATTTTATGAACATATATACATTATTCGCACCTACAGATTTATTTAATAATGCTGTTTCTATTTTGATTAAAAATTTGCAAGACTGCTTTGATCGCATTAAACATGCAGTGGCTCACAGCTTATTTGATGCAGTGCTTATTTTAAAATACATATAAGTCCCAATAATTAAAAAAAAAAAAAAGAGTATCGATTAAATTTTGATGCAGGTTTGTAAACGCATTCACAAATATACACTGCCACGTTTAGCACAATGGGAGGTTGCAATTACAATTAATAGAAATAACAAGTAATTAAATTTTAGCTAATACACGACATAAATTTAAACAGATGGATCGCCGTACAACTGTAAAAACAGCGTAAACGGCTCTTATATCATTATAAATCGGGGCAATCGTCCTGAAAATTTGCTCAGATGGTCAATCTGAGTGCGTCTGCAGTGCAGCATATTATTGAACGTTTTGTAGATGATAATCGGGTGAAAGATAAGCGAAGAAGTGCATGAGGTATGTCGGTTGTATGCTAAGCTGAAATATATATTAATGAGCATGAGTTTATTTATGCGACATCTCTTGGTAACTTTTGTGGTTATTGTAACACGCAATGGACTTGGTCAATCTAGTTATATATAATCAAAGGGCAAGTCGTAATCGCTCTCACGCGGAGGCTTGTTCTACAAGCAGAATTCACATAAAGTATATCAGTATAAACCGGTAGCGCCGCATGGTGATGTGTACCATCAACTACATTGTATTACTGCATACATTATGTGCTAAAATCGCCTCCAATCAAAAAGTTCCTAAATACTTTTTATAAGTCCCTAAGACTGTTTAATAACGTTAAACAAACTCCGATCATGAGGCCAGTACGTATATCGAGTATATATTTTGGAGACGAATTTGACGCTTTACACAATTACTACAAAACACAATGCAGATTTTGATAGTGTAGCTATTTTATTCAACGAAAATAATTACTACAAGAGAATTTTCTTAGAAATGCTAGCAATTAACAAATGTCTTTCTAATAATCTTAACTCTAAAGAACAATCTACAGGATTTACCAATATTTATAATAACATAACGAGATATCTTAAGATTAAATTTCCTATCTAGTTACCGCTGCTTTCAAATAAACCGATATATGATTGTTTTATAATGACGATATAATTTTCATCTACCCTGTATGCGGCCTATCCGTTTATTTTCTGAATACAATTTTAATACTTTGATCTGACGAAAATTGTTTTCCTTATCACACAGCAAAAAGACGTTTATCTTCTGCTCTGTGCGTTGCAATATTTATCATTTTACTGGTAAAATAACACACTTTATTTTGAATAATTTTAAAATGTTGTGTTTAGTCTCTTAAAGATTTTAATCAAATTTTTAACATGTTTTTTCGTCCTTAATAATTAAAAAAAAATTTTTAACTACATAATAGTGATGATAGATAAAAAAGTGTCATGAATGTTGGGTATGTCCACTTTGTGAGCTTTGGTTATTTAATTAGTCAATCTTGCTTATATAAGTATTTGTTTTTAAACATATCGTTGATTGCTTCTGTTGATTATACTAATTGTATTAGGTCTAAAGAAGGAGAATAAAAACTCCGAAACGTTACTTAGCAGAATTTGACTGCGTCTTGATTCTTTTCACGAAACCCTTATTCTGGATCTCCAGTAAATATTTTTACCTATATATATACAGGGTCCGGCAACGAAGCGGGGACGGAAGATTACACGCTTATTTAAAAGTTTGTCAAATATTTAGTCATCGGATATTCTTCCGCACCATCAAGTGCACGTTTTAAAAATATTTTGTTTTATACAGAGTGTTCCAGACGGAAATGCCAGACTAAAGTTGCATTTTTTTAAACGGAACACCCTGTATATTAATAGAGAAAATGATCCGCGCTTGAAAGCTGGTTACAACGATATAATGTTGTATAGGTCTAAAGTTGATAGTTTCTGAGTAAACAATGATTTTACTTGATAAATTGATACATTTCAGTAGGCTATTCTGCATAGGGAAAAACAAAAGATTCGAAACCAACAGAGTAGAATATTTTTTACTAGTATGGACTGTCGTTACTATGTGAAATAAATTCTGCAGCTGCTCGCTTTATACAGGGTGTTCACAATTTTGCAAAATCTAAGAATTCTCGAAATTTTTAAATGGAACACCCTGTATATTTTTTGCTCATTGGAAAGCCCTTTTACTACGCTTTCTATTGATACCTCATTTGATGCACCTAGGATAGATTATTTTCTAATTATTTCTTTTTAAAATTGAATTAATGAGAAATGCTCGTATTTTTAGAAGCTAATTTGCATTTCAAACCTACTGTAAGATCGGATACTCGACAAATAATCCATAAATGGTCTATAACAAGACTATACTCCATTTAGTATGAGAAACAATTGCTTTTCACTCAGCGGTGAAAGCAAACATTAAATTAATATAAAGTAATATAGCATTTTCAATAGATTCACTGCTGATCAAGTTATCAGGTGTTTTAAGCTTGTATACTTAATAACCAAGTTGTACAAAATTTAGAATTGCTGCTGCGGAATACATTATTATGAATTAATAGAAAATGCGGACAATTTTATACTAAATGCAGCACTAAAGTAAAGAGTAATAAAATGTAATGTGATCCTAAAAGATTTTAGAATACTAAAACTAACAGCAGCACCTAACATTTGAGACATAGTGCAATTATATCCAAGCAATATTTCGAATGAGTTTTAACTAAATAAGTTTTAGTAATTTTATTTCAGAAATTGCGTTCACTACTGCATATAAATCATAAATCTGTAGTTAATTTACGAAAGAAGCTTGGCAACAGCGTAATGGTTCAGCTTATTCCGTAGGCATACAATAAAATGTATATATGGTCCAGGACGGTCGGATAAATGCGAATGGTTCTGCATTGTATGGTTTGCAGGAGAGAATATACACTTCAAAATCTAAACCAGTTTTTAGTGTATACAACTTATACTTACATTTTGTTAATACCAAACATAATGTCAATTTAGACAATCCAATATTTTTATTTAATCAAAATAATTATAATAAGCGTTTGTTCTTAGAGAATCTAGCCATCAGTAAAACCACTAACAATCTTAATACTAAAGAGCAAACAGCGTCCTTATCTAATATTTATTCTGGTATAAAAAATTACATTAATATTAAATTGCCCTGACCTGTGTTTTCATTTTTAAAAACCCCTGTACATGCATAAATTGACCGGCATTAGCTGTGCCTCTCTAACGTTTTGCTCTCTTTCCTGCCTTGAGATTATTTTTCTTATCACCCAATTTTTGCTTTACGATCATGCATTGCATTCGGTTTGTGTATCTTAAACGTTTTACAGTTTTGATTTAAAATTGTTAACTTAAGTTTTTTAATGTGTTAATTAGTGCAAACGTCGTTTTAACCAAAATTTTTAAAATAATTTTACCACATGTCAAAGAAATTTCACTGTGATCGGCGCATACATTGTTTTTGGTTTTATGCTAAGATGTTGCAACGGTTGCAACGTGCTTTTCTTGAAGGCCGCTTCATTGTTAAAATTTAACTGCCGGCCAACTGTAAGTTTTTTGCCCAGACTTTATATTTTTTGCATAAATTTTATAATTTGATTTCTCCGTAATACAGGTCTAAATACGTCTTTTATTTAACAAACCCAAATTCTAGTTTTTATTTTCAATAAAAACAGTAATTTACATCATTAAACTTTATATATTTATATATATATATATATATAAAGAAGAAGAGAAGGAGTATCGACCGTACTCGTTAGAGAAAATGAAATTATTGGGTAATTACAAACACAGACCGATTACCCAATAATTTCTTTTTCTCTATATATATATATATACTGTGACCGGCATAAATATTGCAACATATGGGACATTTTTTTATTATCAAAACTTCCTACAAATTTGTTTGGGGGATAGGTTGTGCATGTCTAAGAACCCCAAAATTTATTTTGACACACGTCACGTGACCACTAGTATGGCGGTAAATTTGAAAAATATACGAATCTTCAAAAAGTGAGGTTAGATGACATCATATCCATTACGCTTTGAAATTGGAAACAGCAAAATAATATAGTGTGCCGTGATACAGTAAACAGAATATTAAAAAAATTTGACGTTTAAATCATTCAGCTAATATTAGTATATTTGTTAGTTTATCTTTTAATATTTGTACATTTTATTTAAGTTATTTTTTTATGTTTGTGTCCGTTTTTTTTTTTCTTCTTAAAATGGCGTTTCAATCTCGACGTCGAAATTACCTTAATTTGCGATGATAATTATAAGACCACCAGGAAAACTGCAGAAAAACGAACGTCATCCCAATAAATCAATTCATTATTCTACTGTATCCAGGTTAATGAAAAAGTTAACCGTCTCTCTATGTCTTCAAGTAAAAAAGTTGCCCATGTTGTCCCTACGAAATCCGGGCACCCCGTATATACATATATATATATATATTTTGCACTATGTAATTTTCAATTTGTCAGACTTTTTTTAACTATCCGTATCCGGATGTACTAATACGGTCGCTGTGAGTCGCTGGTAGCTGTTTAGAATCACTGTTATTTTAAAATCACTGTCAATGTTATAACGGTTACTGGCAAATCACCGTTTAGCTCATCCCTAAGTCACAGTAGCTGAATCCATATTTATAGTTGACCAAAATCTCTTTAGATGTCAGTAACAGAGTGGAGTGCGTAACCCTATATAACCAACACAACACAATGGTATCTGCAGGTGTCTGTCACAGTGTCTGTGCTTCCGGTGTTTGATCATATAGTCCGTGAGATTAAGCAGTCGATGCACGTCATAAATAATGATGATATGACGTATCATAGCCAACAGAGCAACATGAATTTATTGCAAAATGGAGATATTGATATACGCAACTTTTAATATACTGTAACGACGTTTAATTTAAACTTAAAAAGAATAGTTATACAGGTAGACATTTAAATTGTAGATACATGAAAAACGTTAAGTTAGTAAAATTGTATATAACTAGATTTAAGTTGTCGACATGAATGACAGATCGGACTAAAATACGGACATCTAATCTAACTGACATTTTAATAAATTTACATTTTCAAAATTGAAAACCATCGACGATAACCCAATTACTCACGTGACAACTCTTAACACAATTTTCAAAGGTAATTTCACATTAATTCCGTTGATTTGAGAACCTTGTTCATCTGCGCCAATTTCTTAGTCCAAATCGCATTTTTCATCGAAATAACAGACAGCCATGAATCACAAAAAATACTTTCTTGGAAAAAATATTAGAAACAGACGCGTCCGAACCATTAACGCTTCTAGATATATGTCGAATCGCTCCCTGAAACGTAAACAATAAATTTAAGAACATTATTTCGCACATAAATTCATAATATTTCCCTTATCCGAAATTAAATTCATATCAAACATCCATATTCAAAGGTACACGACCAATTTTTTTAATTAAATACTCCTACGAAGAATTTAGCAGAGATTCCCACGTCGAAGTCCCGGACGCCATTCCTATCTGAAAACCCAGCCGTACTCGGTAAATCCAGCCAAATCCCGAACCAGACGAACCCTTGACTGAGACAAACCCAACGACCCTTGACAGATAAGTGGTGTAAAGGCAATAGTAACATATTTGATTGAAAAAGAAAATAAAGAAGATAATTTTAAAAGTCGATAAAGACAAAATTTTAAGACAGATTTAGTTATAATGAATTAAATAAAAGAACAGATCATTTACCAGATTTAAGAGAATCCTGTAATCGAATTTGCCAAATTTAAACCTAGAATTAGTAGTTAGTCATTACAAAAGAGGTTAACCTAGAAAAGACGTTAACAGACCAAAGTTCCTAATTAGATATAAATAATTAAAATTTAAGATTTCTTACCTGTTTTTTTTTTTTTTTTTTTTTTTTTTAATATGTGGTGGGTGCTTAGTTGCAGTGACTCCGTAAACTGTATCGCTTGTCTGGCTATCACTGCAACTCTCGCGGTGTAGTTTTTGTGTGTGTATGTTGTGTT
Organism: Holotrichia oblita; assembly: GCA_023690525.1. Taxonomy (NCBI): domain Eukaryota; kingdom Metazoa; phylum Arthropoda; class Insecta; order Coleoptera; family Scarabaeidae; genus Holotrichia; species Holotrichia oblita. The sequence goes on from CM043023.1 coordinate 68,915,086, forward strand.
CAATGGCTTTGTGACAGCATCATATCGCCTTTTATGATGTCGCGCTGTTAATCACTTTGCTCCCAACAGCGAATGGCAAGTCGATCCGGGATTAAACTCTCTGAAAAAATGTCACCGTCCCTCCAGAGAATTGAACCCCGGCACCTATCGTCCTCTCACAACAATAGTCAATGAGGTACTTAATTAAATTTATTTTGTTTTCAAATTACTAATTTCATTTTAAATATTCTAGCGTGTTGCTCAAGCTCTTTCTATTAGTATTGCAACTGTAAGTAAAATCAATACAACTGTTAAATCTGAAGGACAAGTTTTTAGCCCTAAGAAAGTTAAATAAAGAAAGAGACCTATAACTGAACTCTCGCAAACTACAGAATTCGATATTCCTTATGGGATTTATGCCATGTATCAGAATAAAGAACAGGTTACTTTAAGTTCCATTCGTCAAGAATTAAAACATAATATCTATACCGGTAGCTCGTTCTCTCCGCATGATTTTACAAAAAATTGGTTTTCGTTGGAGGAAAGACAATCCAAGAATAGGGCTTATGGAATTACCTAATGTTGCTTTTAAGAGATTTACTTTTTTGGAAACCTATGTAAAATACATGAGATCAGGCACTTGGTAGTTTGTATATTTGGATGAAACATGGATATTCGAAAACGGCACAGTATCTAGATCATGGCAAGATGGCACAAAACAGAGTGTTCGTAATATAAAATCCGAAGGCTCGCGTTATATTATACAACACGCAGGTTGCAGAAATGACTTCATATCAGAAGCTTCAAAAATTTTTAATTCCAAAGTAAAAGATGAAGATTATCATGGAGAAATGAATGAAAATAGTTTTTTAACATGGTTTCAAACAAAGCTTATACCAAGTTTACAAGAGCCTTCCATAATTATCATGGACAATGCAAGCTATCACTCATCTTTAGAATATAAGTTACCCAATAATTCTTGGAATAAAAAACAAATAAGAGTGGTTAACAAAACAGCTTTACAACAAGCTTTAAATAAGCCACCTAAGACATATAAAGCCGATACTATTGCAGCAGAATCTCGTCATATGGTATTGCGCCTGCCACCTTACCACTGTATTTTCAACCCGATTGGAAATATTTGGGGTATAACAAAAACTTATTATAACAAACATATTATTATGTTATATTATAAATATTATATATCTAGCCGAGTAAAATGTCTATCACTAGAAATAAAGCATCAAATCCTGTTCATGTATTTGATAAATATCTGGACAAGAAAGACAACGACTGCAATTGCTATTAAGTTGAAACTACATGCTGTCGTCGCTGGTTTATATATATATATATAAATTTTTTAATTATGCTGCTGCTGTCACTGCTGGGATAAAAAGAAAGATCTTTCTTTTTACGACAAGCTCCCAGTTCGAGGGTGGTTGGAAATGCTGCCGGAAATATAATTTCTTATATAGTACGTTAAACTTGTTGATGGTCACTGGTCGCGGATATTTTTCTCACGATGCATCGCGTCGCTGTTTAAACCATCTAAACTTACTTCCATCTTTCTGGGGGTATAAAATAGTCTACTCAGGTGCTATAAAGCCACAGCATTCCGTTACAATGGCGTATTCAAGATTAGCTAGTGAAGCTGCAGCAGGTTTTCCCAGTTTTCAGAATTTGACGGAAGATAAATGTCTCGAAGAGCGTATGCATTGGCATTGCAAAATTGAAGAATACGCGATTATTTACGTAGGGTCATTAAATCATAGTGATTTGCCAACTTCAATACCACCACCGCCTACCTGTCTCAATCCAGCTGAAATAGTAGATTGGGAATATTCGACCACGGTAAAAGTTTGTTTAAATTGTATTAGGGTTGTTTATCCTCTAGATGTATTAGGTAAGTTAATTTTATGTAAGTAATATTTTAATTAATAATACATTTTTTTTAGATCGTGTATACAAACATTGTCTTGTTTATTTTTCGCACGAGGACGAAATCATTAATAAGATTGCTTTTCGTGAACAATGTGTTAATTGTCAAGACGATATAATAAAATTTAAAAAAATTCGTCATTGTCAAGATTGTCTAATTCTTTATAATATAAGACGATTAGAAAATAAGTTAGAAACTTTACAATTATCTGACTTATAATATATTTTATTTACTTTATCCTAAATATTTTTATATTTGTTATTTTTAAATGGATGCTTATAATTTAAAACATATATTAGAAATTTTCGAAGAAATATGGACAACTCCGACACAGTTTCTAGAAATATTGATGAAATTTTCAAAGAACTTGATAATGGAATTTGGACACCAGATATTACCATTACTGAAATTAATGAAGAAACTTCTGACCAGCGAATTATCGAACCCCGACGAAATCCATTCGTGGAAACCATACTACGAACACATCTCCGCAGAAGAATATGTCACGACATCCTTCCCGTCAACGATCGTAATGAAGCTGATCAATTTGTTACAACAATGCGTTCAAGAAGATATTACGGACAACTCCTCATCATCTCATATCATGAACCCGCAACCGAATGGAAACACATCCACGTCGTCCACGACTGCGGATGGACTGCAGGTACTTGCAGATGTAGCACTTTCGCAGGATATACTTTCAATCGACGACGACGAGCTATCTGGACAGGAGGAATCGGTAGAGGTAAGTAATTGTTATTTTTGGCATATGTATATGTATTTATGTACATAATATATGTGACTAAAAATTCTAATTACTTTCAGATTATTTCCGATCTCTCGGAATATATATGTTCCTATCTCCCCGACAGTGTCTCTACTATCTCGTCGCCGGCGCCCGACGGCAAATACCTAGTGCAGCTGAAATTAATGCCGATGGAGGATGCGAAACGAGTGGTGAAGGAACAATTATGGACGAAAACCGCGAAGTCTGCTCAATTCGTAGTGACGCCGTTGATGGTGCCTCGATATCAAGCCCTTCTACGTCTTCTACAAGACGTAAAAGAAAATATCCAGAAACATCGAAACATCAAAAAATCCAAACGCTTTCGACGATTATCGAATTTTTCGAGAAATACCCGGTATGCCCCTTATTAAGTTCATGTAAAACTACACAATGGTTAGAAAATCCTGTTTTACGTAGTATTGGTAGAAATGATTTACAATTTCAATCTGCAATAGATATTTTTCAACGAGAGATTTGTAACAAAACTATTAATGAATTAATTGAATTCTACTTAAATAGTCAACCTTTATTCGATTGTACATCTGGTCATATATACGATTATTATTATTCTTTAGAAGAATCACAAACAAAATTATATAATTTAATTGCTTATCAATGTAATTATGATGAAGATTTTATAAAAGAATTCTTACAAATTGTTTATAATATTTTAGATAAAAAAATAGAAAAAAAGAATTGTATTCAAATTAAAGGTCCAAGTAATGCAGGTAAAACTATATTTTCGAAAATTTGTGCATCATTATGTTTGGTTAAAGGGCAATTATCTAATTTTAATAAATACTGTCAATTTCCATTACAAGACTGCGTAGATAAACGTATATTAATATGGGACGAACCGAATTGTGAACCTTCTGCATTTGATACATGTAAAATGTTATTTGCTGGTGATCCATGTATGGCGAATATTAAATATCAAAGTCATGTTCAAATAGATAAAACTCTTATTATTATTACTACTAATGTAGAAATTTTTCCTTGTAACGATATTTTCAATAATCGTATGTATAAATTTAATTGGCATATAGCACCAATGCTAAAAACTTATATTAAGAATATATATCCGTTAGCTTTATATGAATTGTGGAAATTATATGGTATAATTAATATTAATGTTAGTGAAAAGTGTCCATTTATTAATAAATAAAAAAATTATAATCTAACAATATCTTTTATTTCAATAAAACATATACACCATATTAGTCAGTAGTATCGTATTTTCCATACCAGTTTTGTGAATAATATCCTCCTACATGAGGTTGTTGCATATGTTAAGGTGGCGGTTCGCGCCGCGACAGCGACCGGAGACCGAGACCAGAGACAGAGACAAGAGACCGCGACAAGTGTCTCGGTCTCTTCTGCATGCACTGTGGGTCGAGACCGAGACCGCAACCAAAGCTTTGGTTGCGGTCCAGCCTTGCAACCAAAAAACAGTATCGTAGAGTCTGTCGATTAAAGTCAGTCGTGCTGTGTCATTAAATACTTAATGGAGCGCCGCGTAGAGTTACTATTTGAGGAAGAAGAAGACGATGATTTGCTCTTATACTATTATTACAAATCCAAAAAAGATTACCTATTAACGAGTTATATTCAACTAGAGGCCAAGAAGGATCATTTTCGCTGTTAGTGAAGAATCACCTATTGTTTGATGACAATATGTTCAGAACGTATTTTCGGTTGAATAAAACACAGTTTGATTACGTTTTAACTTTATTGAAAAATACAATGCAAACAAAAGGAAGAATTTCGTTGAAAGAAAAATTAGCACTAACTCTAAGGTAAGTTTATACATCATGGAAATTGTTTTGTTCGAATTCGTCGTTCAAAATATTTTGAACTGGTTCCCCCGAAATATTTTTAAATTGGCCAAGTGATAAATCAATCAATTCAATCTGAGTTTGGTGTTGTGATGATGCTACACTTATTGGAGAATACGAATTGTACGATGAACTTGTATAGGGGCGTTCACTTTCTCTCTCGATATCTCCGATCTCATACTTAGAGACAATACCAAATATCTCATTTTTTGCCATTGCTCTTGAATGTGCGGTCAATTTTCTTAGCGTCATTTCTATGTGTTTTGTAAATGTCGATATGTCATCATCTGGTTGTTGTATCTGGGATTCTAATAATCTCAGCTCACTATTTCGTTTTTCATGTCTTTCTTTCAAGTACTTAATTAAATCGTCATCTTGTCTGTTTCTCTTTATTCTATTCTTCTTTGTTGTTTTTTCGCAACTTTTACTTAATGATACAGATTTTTCAGGTGCAGAGGTAGACGTGCCTGGTATAGGGCCTGACTCCCTTGAAGGAGTGTTATGGACTGATTCGTCTGTGACTTCGAGAGGGGGATCTTCATGTCCACCTTCAGAGGAGGTATTACTAATTTGTTCTATTACACTGGTGGAGCTTTGTCGTTCTAATGGTATTTTTTCTAAAAATCTTAAACGTTCATAAAATTGCCACTTTGAATTTTTCGCTGGTGCTGCGGATCCGGTGGAATGTTTTTGTTTGCGCTTGTATCTGTTGTAGGAGTCCCTGATGAGCTTCCATTTTTTACGGCATTCCAAATCTGTAATAACAATATATAATTCAGTAAATAGTAAAGTATGGTTTAATAGAACAGTAATGTACGCAAGGTGTGTCGTAAATAATGAATAACCGTTCAACGGCAGCGTGGGGACCACAAGTCCTGTAATATAAAAAGTAAGACATTATTTACAACACATCCTGTATCTACTTAAGTATATTTTAATATAGTTTTGTTATTGTTAGTTTAAGTTATTTATGTTTCAGGTTCATGGCAACTGGAGAAACATATGCTTCGCTATCATTCGCATTTCGTATATCACCTTCTTATATTTCACAAATAGTCAAAGAGGTGTTGAAACATTTAAAGTTAGTTTTAGTGCCAATTGTAATGCCTATTCCAAAAGAAAGTGATTTTAAGCTTATATCTGAAGGCTTTTGGGAGAAATGGCAATTCACCAATTGCACAGGCGCTATTGACGGGAAGCACGTGAGAATACGAGCCCCTGAAAATAGTGGGTCGTTGTACTTTAATTATAAGGAATTTTACTCGATAGTTCTCCTGGCTATTGTAGACCATAATTACAAATTTATTGCAGTAGACGTTGGCTCTTATGGTAAAGAGGAGATAGTGGAATATTCCAAAAGTCTCAAATGGGGAAAAAAATTATGAAAAATGAATTCAATTTTCCAGAACCAAAACACCTCCCAAATACGAACATTAAACTACCTCATTTTTTAGTTGGAGACGAAGCATTTAGTCTCGATACTTTTATGATGAAACCTTACGCCAGAAAAGTTGCAAAAAACAATTTAAGCAAAGAAATATTTAACTACCGCCTTTGTCGTGCTAGAAGAGTATCGGAAAACGCTTTCGGTTTGCTCTCTCAAGTGTTTAGGATATTTTACACTACTATCGGAGTAACGCCAGAAACATGTACTGATATGATTTTAGTTGCCTGTTGCTTGCATAATCTGTTAAGAGATGGATTTTTGGAATCTGCTCAAATGCCCGTACATCAATGGAACCAAGAAGAATATTTACCTTCAAATTTCGTTACATTACGTGGAGCAGGAGGATTTTCGAACAGCAACGGATTGGACATTAGAGCAAAATTAACCGAATACTTTATGTCTCAACAAGGAGCAGTGGACTGGCAAGAACAATGTGTCACACGGCTTGCTTAAGTTAAATTGTCGGTACTCTTGTATGATGTTCTACTATTCCCCTTTTATTATATGTGCACTTGATTTCTCCACAATATTGACTTAAATGCAAAATATATCAATCAGAAATAACTCACCTTTTTTATTTATCCTTTCAGCTATGTTTGTCCAAATATTGTCCTTTAAATTTTCGTCTCTATAGGAGTCTAGTTGGGCATTGTATATGGGAGGGTACTGTCTGATTAGTTCAATCAGCTTTTCACAGTCTTCATCGGAAAAAGTAGCCATTTTTTATAAAAAAACCCACGTATTTTTCGAGCGCGACACGAGACACTACTGGTCCGGGGTGGCGACCGTCTCGCTGTCTTCGGTCTCGTGTCTCTGTCTCCTGTCTCGGGCGCACGCGCGAACTGGCTCCCGTACAAAACTAAATAACAAGTACTGTAATCGGCAGAAGTGATGGCGGGAAGTGGGGATGCGCAGTTAACTATTTTCAGAAGGGATACGCCTTCTCACTTTGCACGGTGCAATACGTAAAGTATTCAGTGGCGTATCGATAATGTCGCTAGTAGGTGCTCATAAAGTGATACATGCGCAAACGCGCGAGGTAGTTTTTAATGTATACAATTTCTTTTGTAAAAATAGTGGATTACTTAATATGGGTAATTTAAAAGAAACAGTGTCCCAAGCTACAGGTGTGTCTGTACGAACAATTGAAAGAATTGTGCAGGAAGGAAATTCGACAACAAATGAAGTAAAATTTAGAAGTCCTGGGAAAAAAAGACCAAGACAAAAGACAATTACTAGTTTGCCAGAATATAAAATAAGAATCTTGAGAGATATTATTTATAATTTTCATCGTTCTGAAGAGTGTCGTGTTACAGCAGCAGCGTTACGTGAGAAAATGAAAGCCGAATTAGAATGGAATGGGTCAGACAGATCAGTAAGAAGAATTTTGACAGATTTAGGATTTAAATTCAGATGCACTCAAAATAATAGAAGGGTGTTAATAGAGCGTATGGATATCCGTGCATTGAGAATTGATTATTTGCAAAAAATCAAATATTACCGGAACTGTAATCGGCCCATTGTTTATATAGACGAGACATATATTCATAGCAGCCATACATCTTCGAAAACGTGGAGCGACGATAGTACAAAAGGTCTATTCAAAAATATTTCCAAAGGTGCCAGGTTGATAATAGTGCATGCAGGTGGAGACATGGGTTTCATTCCTAATTGTTTACTAATGTTCAAGTCTGGTCTAAAAACCGGGGACTATCATTCGGAAATGAATGCTGAAAACTATGGCAGGTGGCTACAAGAGAGACTTATACCAAATTTACCACGAAACTCGGTAATTGTGATTGACAATGCACCTTACCACAATATTCAAACGAATCGTGCGCCAACCAGTACAAGCAAGAAACAAGAAATGGTAAATTGGTTAACGTCAAAAAACATTCCTTTTGATGTCAGTATGTTAAAACCGCAACTATACCATCTTATAAAAACATATAAACAGCAATATATAACTTACAAGTTTGATGACATGTTGAAATGCGAAGGGCATACGGTTCTAAGACTTCCGCCGTATCATCCGGACTTAAACCCAATCGAATTGGTATGGGCTACTGTAAAAAACAGTGTAGCGGCAAGAAATGTTAGTTTCAAGTTAGAAAATGTTCGCGAACTAGTAAAAGAAGAATTTGAAAAATTTTCTACGAATGAGTGGCAACAACGCTGTAAACACGTCATCAATATTGAAGACAAATATTTACAGTCAGAGACATTGGTTGATGAATCTTTGGAACCTTTAATTATAAACGTTGATAGTGATAGCGACAACGACGACCTATTTAGTTCTGAAGAAGATTAGTTTTTTTTCATGTCTATTATTTACATTTGTAATTACATGTAATGTATATAGTATACAATAATAAAACAATAACTACGACATTCTTCAGAAATTTAGTTAAAGACACATAATGTTATTTTCGTTAATTATGAAAATGTTCTTAATATTGTTTGTTCCGTTTCTAGAACCTATTAATTACACAATTTACTTTTAATTATCTCATTAATGTTATTCACAATAAACCCTATAATTTGTATTGGTTTAAACTAAGAATCGCTTACTTGCTCTTTAACGGATTACTTTTACTTATATGTAATAATATATTTAATGCATATATGTAATTGGAATACATACATTTCTTTTAAATAAATGTATTCACATTAAATCTAAATAATTAGTTTCATTTATAATTCATACGAACTATGGTAATTGTTGTTATATTCTACGCCACTGATTTTATACAACTTGATGATGAACCAATTGCAAGTTCGCTCACCCTACTACCTACTGCGCGATCCTAACCCCTACTTCCGCCAAGATTCGTGCCGGGTACTGTACCGGTCGCGGTCTCTTGTCTCTGTCTCTGGTCTCGGTCTCCGGTCGCTGTCGCGGCGCGAACCGCCACCTTTACAGTCAATTTATGAAACCAGGCGATATATATACCGTCTGGACACTATATAAACCGCCACTATTGCTCCGCTATATATGAAATTACGGTAGAAACATAAACGGTCTAGGCAGTATATAAACTGTCCGAACAGATTCAGTCAGTTTACTCTGTATCTTACGTAATAATATTGCGGTAGTTTTTAGTGGTTTTTGTACTGTTTTTTCCGTACAACGATGGAAATGGACAAGAAAACAAGGTAAGAATAATTTTGAAGCTACAGAATATTTAATTGCAATTATAGTTTAACACAGAATTTAATATTGATATGTTATTTAAAACATAACCTCAAAGTTTTCCATGATTATAATCGTACAGGGCAGTATTTAGTATTTCCTATGCTTATATAGATTCCGTGATGCACCGTTGTCGTGAGTAAACGTGCGATACTGTGTTGCTGCTTACTATTGATTACTATTCTTTATCTTGCATCACAAACAATTTCAAATTTATATTAAATTCAAATGTCATTCAATTATAATTACATTTATATCATTTTTTCAGATTCTATGAAGTATTTTATAAAAGAAAAAATAATTTAGGAAAAAATTGTCGGAATTTAAGCTTGGACAAATATAAGAGTTTAATTGAAGAGGTAAAACAATCAAAAATGGCAAATAAAAAAGATCCTCATATGCATTGGTTATTACGTCACTACGCTATATTATCAGTGCAGGGGACCGAAAAATTAATTTTTCCAATTAGCAATAATTCAAATGAAATAATTTACTACGTCCACGATAATGAACTGTTCCAAATTTTGGAAGATGCACATTCTCAAACAGGACACAGGGGGCGCGATAGAATGTATCATAATATTAAACAAAAGTATAAGATTATTACACGGGATGATATATTATTATTCATTAATTTGTGTGACAAATGCCAAATGAAACATAAGTCTGAAAAAAAAAGGTGTTGTGTCGAAACCAATGATATTTAACGATTTTAATTTACGTTGTCAAATAGATTTAATCGATTACCAGTCGCATCCTGACAGAGAGTTTAAGTTTTTAATGGTATATCAGGACCACCTAACAAAATTTGTTATTTTAAGACCTTTAAAAACAAAAACAGCTAACGAGGTTGCTTTTCATTTAATGGATATTTTCACATTGTTTGGCGCACCTGTCGTTTTACAGTCCGACAACGGAAGAGAATTTTGCAACAATATAATTTATGAATTGACTCAATTATGGCCAAATCTGAAATTGGTTCATGGCAAACCTCGCCATAGCCAAAGCCAAGGTAGCGTAGAAAGGGCAAACCAAGATGTAGAAAATATGATTACAACTTGGATGCAAGATAACAATACCGACAAGTGGAGTGACGCAGTGAAATTTGTCCAATTCATGAAAAATACTGTGTACCACTCGGGAATTAAAAGTACACCATATCAAGCTATGTTTGGTACTAAGGCAAGGGTTAGCTTAAAAGATTCAAATTTGCCACCCGAATCTTACGAAAATATAGAAACCGAGGAGGAGTTAGAAAAAATAATACAATTCGAAACACATTTAGAAAATTATGAAACTCGTGGACAAATTGAAGAATCCGAAAATTGTTCAGAAACTCAGTATATTAAAGTATTGTCAAATATTATAATTAATCAAGGTACTTCAACTGAAAATACACAAAGAGATGACGAAAATGTTTCATCATTTTTACTTTCCACAGGTACAGTTACAAAACTTGTCACAATAGCAATTATTATTTGGTTTTTTAGATTCCACTACATATAATACGGTATTGAACAACCCAGAAAACTTAAACGAAAATAATAACATATTAAATTTATCTGAAAATAAGCAAGATATTGTACTGTCAACTTTAAGCCACCCAAAAACTGAAATTGAAAATAATAGATTAGATTCTGTAATTAATGAAAATAACTTAGAAAATTCATATGAAGATAAACAAGATCATAACCAAGATATTGCGTTGACAGTTGTTACAGATTCTGTAATTGGTAAGTTAGAAAAAATTGTCAATAGACGTGTGTAATAAGTTTTCTTTTTTTTAGATTCTATGGTTAATGCGTATGATAAAAATGTTCTTTTCGATATAAGTAATGAGCACAATCTCTTTAAGAGATTGATTTGTAATGTATGCGAAAAGGTTGGCGATGATTTCATATTATGCAGATCTTGTGAAAATCATATTCACTTAGAATGTACGCGAAATCAAGAAAATGATAACGTACTGTGCAACTTGTGTATTAAAAGTAAACACATAAATAAAACTCGATCAGGTGCTAAACAAGCTTTACACAACCAAGCAAAAATAATGAAACACATAAGCAATTCTTCCCATCCAATGCCGTTAGTTGGTGATACAGTCAGAATCCCTGTCCCAGAGGTCGACAGAGGAAGAGGAGATCCAAGATCTATTTTAGCATTTGTTAAAGAAATAACCGACGATGGTTTCTTTCGTTTAGCCACAAAGGATGGCATTATTTCAAAGTGTTACTCACGTTCTGAATTTGGTACTTGTCCAATTAATATTTTGGATAAAAATATTTGCCCTGAGAAAGAACTCTCTCTCAGAGCAGCGGCAAAATTGCAATCGCTTGGACATGGTCAAGGATTTAAAAAATGTAACTGTAAAAGTAAAAGGTATGCAACAAGTAAATGTTTATGTAAAAGAAATAATACTTTATGTACATCAAAATGCCATAATAGTTTAAGTTGTAATAATAAATAATATGTTCTTTTGTGCAATATTCCACTTAAAAGAATTAAAGTTTTCGTTTTTACCTTAACTATATTTTATTTCATCATACCTATAAAACAAAAGTAATACGATCCTGATTAGAGATGTAAAATAGTTACATATTATATAAACTGTCTGAAAGTAAGTACGCGGTATATATACAGACGACGCTGTTTATATACTACCTAGTCCGTTCATCACATACACGTATTTTATATAAACGGGCTAACATGTTTAGTCAGTATATAAAAGGACTACGCAGTATATAAACCGCTTGATTTCATAAATTGACTGTAACACATATAATAATGTTGCTTTGTATCTGCAAAAGCAGTCATAAATTTATTCTTTGAAGCAATAGCACAATTTCCGAACATGAAATTATTACTAAATCCTATAACGCAACTACATTGAATTTCATATTCAGCACTTGCATTTATAAAATTAGGAGTAGTATCAGTTGGTGCATTAGCTTGTACTGGTTCAATTCCAAAGTGAACTTGAGGTTGCGCCTTTGTTGAATGTAATGTAATATCACTTATAAACATATGATATTTATCAATAATATTTTCATATGCTAATTTCTGTCCGTTTTTTTCAAATAAAGGATATACTTTCGGAGTATTCTGAGCAAATACTTCTTCTTGTATATATTGACAAGTCTTCTTTCCAACATCAGTATGATTTATAAAGGCTTTAACTTTATTTGGAACAACTGCATTATGATAAGGATGTTTTAAAATACCATTTCTCGGTTTATAAGAATATTTTATTATCGGAATGTTAATGTGTTCATTTAAATTATATCGATCAATAATATTATCTAACCGAGGCCAGCCACTATTAACGTGATATTTATTTTTAGTAGATTCATTAGTTGTAGCCATTATACAAGCATAATACGGTAATGCTCGATTAGCTCCCCAACTTGTAGGAAAATTCGTTGGTGTTGTAGAAGAATGATAGTCCGTTACATCGCCATAAAATCGACTGATTTATCGACGGCGATATGTAGTGCGCATAGCCACTGTGCGAAGTGTAAATGTCAGTAGTGTCACCTATGTGCGGGAGATGTAACTTTACTAGTTTTACACTACTACTACTGTGGAACATTGAGGAGCAACAGACGTGGCATACCAAAGGAGATAACAAATAAAAAGCTCAAAAAGGGAGAAGTAATCGGAAAAGAAAAGAATGGTGTTAAGCTAATAAAATGGGTTGATACAACGGCCTGTTTTGATTATATCTAGTGATCCAAATCATAGTGCAACACTTGTTAGTACTGGTATGAACTTATATGGGTTTCTTTTCGAGTAACTAGCATACTATATTTTTATTTTACAGTACTTCAGGAAAACAGAACAGGAATGGCGATGAAATTTTAAACCAAGATGCGTTATTGACTATAATAATGCGAAAAGAGGAGTGGATTATAGCGATCAAATGTCTTCTTACCACACTTCAGTTAGAAAGAGTTTGAATTGGTACAGGTAAATTGCTAGTTAGTTAATAAAACATTGTAATTCTAATTCATATTTTAGAAAAGTCGTGTTTGAATTGTTCCTGGGTACCACGGTAGTTAATGCATGGGATATTTATAATATCACAGCTCCAATAAAGATGAGCATTTTAGAATTTAGGAAACAACTAGCAGAGCAGCTTGTCGCCTTTAATGAAGAGGAAAGTTCAAATCGCCCTGCGTTAATGCCGAAAAAAGGCGGCATACCTTTATCAAACCAAAAGGACCTAGCCGAAAAAGAAGAAAGACATGTAGAGGCTATTACCAGAAACTTCGAGAAACCTTCAGTAGTCGTGAAAGTGACAAAAGAGTTCGGCATGTTACAAGTTTCTGCAATGATTGTGAAAACATGCCTGGGTTTTGCTTAGAGTGCTTCAATAAATTCCACGAATAATACGATATCTTTATTTTATTCAGTTTTTAATCGCTAACATTAAGATGATATTTGGACTAAAATAAAAAATATTGACGCATTTCATGTTGTTTTTTTCATGCGATACAAGCCTTTAGTGAGATGTATTGAGCTACGATGGCAGCGGAATATAGTGTGATGTTTATTTAAGTCCTTCCGCTATGGTGTTTACCTTAGAGGCATATACTTTTTCATTTATAAAGCAAAAACTTTTACTATGCATACATATCCCCGGCGGTATGTATCGCATGTCAATTAAGACTGTTTACATATCGTCGTATCGTATGGATTGCAGCATGCAACAACCCTGAATTGACACAAACAAAAGCGGAGACAATATACCGGTTGCGAAAAGTATGTCATATCCACTTTGCAACGAAGGACATAGCTTCAAACATGTACCTTAAAAAAGATGCTGTGCCTTCGCTGAATTTAACTTGCAGCACAGAAGCAATGAAGTGTCGAAATGTTTCTGTCATAGGTAAATTACATACGCAGTAATACATACGCATTAAATGGTTTATGTGAAATTGAATAAATACTTTTAGAAAAAGATATTACTTTCTATGCTCCTAAAGTATTTAACCAGGATCCGGTCGAGAATTCTTTCGGGCAGTTACGCCAACATTCTGGTAGAGATATCAACCCCACTGCAATGGCAATAATGAATTCTTATCGAACTTTATTAATAAATAATTTTGTAAGTTGTCATTCAGTTGGAGCGAATTGCGAAGAGGATGATTCTCCGAACATTATAACAACTGTAGAAAGGTTCATAAGCCAACGGATTACTTTTGAAAATAATGAAACAATTTTTCTGCATACAGAAAATATAATACGAAAAACCCAAAACCTTTGTCGATAAAGTAACTATTGGCTATGTTGCTGGCTTTATTAGCACGAAATTGAAAAAGTTTACTTGTGCAATATTTGCAAGACCAATCTATATTGTCAAGATAGGGCAGAGTTAAACGAATGGCATGATTTAACTTTAGAGAAGAAGTTCGTAGAATGTGTACCTTTTAAACTAAAATACTGCAGCCCTGAGTTACTTAAAGGTCTCAGTATATGCTAGGTCATCATATTACAAGTTTCTCCCTTAATATGCCATCAACGGGGATGTTTCTCTGCTATTATACATTATATTAAAAGAGAGAAAAAATTTATATTTAAAAACGTTTGTGAGCATTCAAACGAGTTAATGAACACCACAATTTTGGAATTCACAAAATTAACATGCCATAACTGGTGTAATGGCATTAACAGAGTTTTATTGGGAAAAGACTCAAGAATACCGAAGGAGAATTTAATGTATAGACAAGCCTCGGAATATGCCAACAGAAGAAAACACAATAAAGCATTGTAATGATCACTTTTCTAAAGTTAATACCTAAATATAGCATTTTAATTCCGCTTCATCGTTTTATTATACTTCATGTCATTAGCAACACTAATCTAAAGCTTTCATGAAATAATGTTATTTATTAAGATTTTATTTCTATTCAAAATTTAACAAAATGCTTTCTAACAATTAGTACCAAATTTAGCAAGATTCTTGTTTAATATTTTATAGGAAATGTTACAAGATGTAATTTTAAAACGTTCCATATCATTTGATACCAATTTTTGCAATTTATAGTTTTATTAGATTGCTGATAGAGTCACATATACAAGGTGTCTGTAAAAGTTCTTTACACACGCCTACCACATATTCCTTAGACCAAAATATGCCGATTTAAGTAAACTTATTATTATGTGATATTTAAAGAGTTTTAATTTGATTAATTATGATTTAATTAATTTTTGCAATGTTTAGTAATGATGGTATATAACTTATTGTTTACGTAATTGTTTATAAAAAAAAAACTTAGAACAGCGATAGAGGTAGTGGAAAAAGAAAAACACAAATATAATAATAATTTTTTATTTGAGAGAAAAATTCAAAATTTAATGTAACATACACATACAAACACATACATGACACAACACGACCCGATTAGGCATCAATTTCTAAATTAAAAATACATCGTACAATAAATTAGAAAATCTAGTGGGGAATGACGTAACGGCAGTTATGGTAGTTCGGAGCGGCAGCAGGTGGATGTAAACAGATTTGTTTTGACAGAAGGTAAACAGTCAAGGAAAATTTTAATTTAAAATAAAAACACATAAAAGTAATTACCAAACGATTTGATATTTATGCAATAACGCTACAAGTGATAAGTGGGTGTCAGAGTACAAAAAAGGAAGAAAGAACAGAGGACAATTTATCAGGACGAGCGAACTTAAAGGGAAGATTGAAGAGGATTAGAATAACTACATATACACGCACACACACACACATAATTAGCAAGGTAAGAAAGAGGGTGGGATAATTTTAAGACTTTTGTACAATTTTATTAATATTATATTTGTGTTAATAATTTCAATCTTTCATTTCTGTCGTTAGTGACAGAACATTATCTTACTCGAAAGTCGCTTAGTTTGGGCACTATGCGGCCTTGAAGTTAAAATTTTAAAGTCGTTTTTTTATTATAAATTCAAAACGGCTTATGCGATTTTAATAAGATTTGGCATGGTCACTTAGTATTATTGGACGAATGTTTTAAGAAAATTTCAAGAAAATACTAACACGGAAGTGAATGAAACACGCATGGCGGTTATGAAAATTAACATAATTGTTTTTGGTATCTGTAGTAGAGACACAAGAGTATTCAAAAACTATCAAATTATGTCTCTTGTAAAATTTTCCTATTTTTATTCGTTTTCGAGAAAAACGAAAAAAAGAGCTTATGGTCGTGCGTTCGAAAAAAAGCATAAGGTAATCCAGTCAGTGATTTCTATCATAAACAAATAAATTTTGCATGGTTAAATAATAGATAATAGTGTCAAATCTAAAATACCAGCATTGTCAATAGTGTTCAAAAGTTTCTTAAGTGCTCTAATAATAATTTAGAAAGCTTAACTTTTTGTGATTTATCATGGCCTTACCATCCACCAATGCAGAATATACCGATATGCTATTGGTATTTGGATTTTGTGAAGGAAATACTCGAGAATGTGTTAGGGTGTATTCGAAGTTGAAGAAGACATTTTAGAACGTGTTGAAGACGATCCAGAAATAAGTACTAGACGAATAGGTAGCGAACTAGAAGTATGTAAAGATGTCGTTCACGCAGTAATTAGAGAACAGTTGCTTAATCTATACCATAAAATAACAGTTCAAGATCTTTTAGAACACGATCCCGAAATGCGCCTGAATTTTTGTCGCTTTGTTCGTGAGCAAAGAGAAGCAGATTTAAGCTTTGGCAACGAGAAAAATCAACTTTTATGTTGAAAAACATGGTAAATTTTTTGAAATAAAAGTTTTATTTTACTAAAACATTAGAACAAGTAAAAAAGCAAACGTTAACAACATAAAAGTTGATTTTTCTCGAAAACGGTCAACTTCAGAGCTCATGACCAACAGTTCCTTTTTTGTGTAGAAAACATTGGCGGTTCAAATGGGCGTCTCAAAACCGTACTTTTTCCAGTGGCGTAGAAGTTGGGGAGAAAACCAACCACTACCCGTTCAAAATCTTCACCAATTGGACGCCTTTTTGCAGAGAGGAACCAACCCACAAATGATGAAATCTAGAGACTGTGCGTAATATTGTGTTATAAGGTATAAGCTTTACTGCAGAAAAGAGGTAAGCCCCAAGCTTCATCTGTTGTCTAATACATCAACCCACTATTGAGTTATTCAAAATCGGCCGCCTGCAGAAACGATCCAAGTGGTTTGGTTCCTTTCTGCATAATAAGCAGCTGTTAAATCTTTATAACAGTGGTAGTGTTAAAATTAGTATTATCCAGTATTATCAGTGAAAAACGTATTTATGTGTACGAATATGAATAATACTAGAACAAAAACAATTCTTTTCATGGCAAAGAATATGTTAACAGAGAAAAATGAAAGGACAGGCATTAATCAGGTAAACAGCAGTGCATTCACGTATTATTATAGGTTTAGAGTTCTATTTTGTAGGTGTTTGAAGAACATGTTGATGGCTTAGAAAACTATGATAATGAATATGATTCTGACAAGGATCCAGTTTGTTGCAACCGAAGTTGAAGCGGAAAGCAGTTCATCAGAGCAAGAACGTAAGGAAAATAACAAGAGCCATAATAAGGATAGTTGCTTAAGACCAAAATAAGGAAGAAAAAGAAAATCTACGAATCTGACAAGAACAGAGAATAAAATAGCTAGGAATACAAATAATTAAATAATAAATTATGATTATAAGCGAAGGGAGAAAATTTGATGAAGCGTTTCAGTGTTCTTGTTGTAAAAAATGCTATACAAAATTAAGTTTGGCACAAAGGCAACGATATTTCAATAAATTCTGGGAGCTGGGTAGTTACGACGCTCAAACGACCTATATAGGTGCCCTAGTAAAGGAATGTGACAAGAAAAGAACTTATGGACTAGGACAAAAGTCAAAAAAATATTCCAGAATTTATCAACTGGGGTAGTGATATGCCGTGAAACTTTTGCTAAAACGCTGTGCATTTCTACAAAACGAGTTTAGATAAGCGAGGAAAAGCACAAGGAGGAAAAAATAAAATAGATGAAAGAAGAGAGCATAAACCAAATAAATAGTGTTCCGAAATACAGAAGTCACTCCCACAAATATCAATGTTCTGATGCTGAATTTTTACCCCCAGAAATGACTTTGTCTTTAATGTACAGAAAATATAAAAAAGAAGTAGAAAGTCCGGTTAGTTTTCATTCTTTTTAATCAAATTTAATTTAAAATTTAAACAATTAAAAAAAGATACATGCAACACGTGCAACACACAGCACAGTAAAATCCAAAATGCCGTAAGTAGCGAAAAAAAAAATTAAAGAAGAACATGACAACCATATTAAAAATTGGCAGGAAGCCAGAAATCGGATGAAGAATGACATGAACAAAGCTAAAGAAAACAATGAAATAGAATGTTTGACATTCGACCTTGAAAAAACACTGCCACTATCGCGATTAGCCACAGGAATATTGTTTTACAAGAGACAGATTTGGCTCTAAAATTTAGGCGTTCACTCCGATTCAACCAACAAGGGTTACATTTATGTATGGACAGAACACGAAGCAAGACGCGAAGCCCAAAAAATTAGCTCATGTTTAATAAAGCATATAAAAGAAAATATATCTGATGCTACCGAATTAATCTTGTGGTCAGATTCTTGCGGCGGTCAAAACCGCAACATAAAGATGACACCCATGCTCAAAACCGTGCTGCAGGCACATGCCTCTTTACAACTAATTCGGATGCGGTTTCTTGTATCTGGCCATAGCTTCCTCCCAAACGATTCAGATTTTTCGGGCGTCGAATGTGCACTCATACATCAACAACGCCTTTATCTTATCAGCTGATTATGTAAAAATCATGGAAGATTGCCGTACAAAAAACAAATTCAAAGTAACACGAATGAACTAGGAATTTTATGGAACTGCCGAGATAGAAAATCAAATCGTAAATAGAAAAGTTGGTGCTGGGAATGAGAAGATTAGTTGGTTGAAAGCACGAGAAATACTTCTTGATAAAGAAAAACCATTTTCAATTTTTATGAGATACAATTTCGAAGACAACTCGTATGTTGAAATAGACATAAGAAACAAGCAAATGGGGCGTCCCGCTTTATTTAAAGATTTCCTAGCGCCAATGTGGCTTGAAGGAAAAGCTATATCAAATCCAAAAATACAGGACATAAAGTCTGTGATGCACTTGATTCCTAATGATTGCAAACATTTTTATGAAAATATTACCGGCACGGACGTCATCGACGATGTGGATGGATTCAGTGGAGCCCCTGATGTTGAACTAGAACTCTCAGTGGATTATTAATTTTAGAATTTGTGTATTTTTTTGACCTACCTCTTTAGGCAATAAAGTTTCTTTAACAAAAATGTGCAAATGTTATTTTGCGTCAAGGAACCAGCCTACAAATATCAAAAAATGCATAGCAAGCAATATCTTTTAAAATCTTATAAACGTAATATTTTGTACACATATTTAAGTACTACAAGTGTTATCACTTCAAAGTGTCTTAAAATATCAACTAAGTTTTTTATTATTGTCAGAAGTTCAACACTTAATTACTCAATATATTGTTTTTGGGGTTGGTTCCTTTCTACAAAAAGGCGTCCAATTATGACTTAATTTTTTTTTTCTCGCACACAACTTAGCTTATTATAAGTAGAAAATGGTTACAAAAGCTGTGTTCTTTACGATAAACGGTTCCGGAGATATTTCCAAAAAACGAATTTTTTTATTAAATTTCAACACTCTGTCTCTCGAAAATGATGCATTTTAGAAGATAAGTTGATAGAAACTTTTTTTCAAATTTTTTGACAAGGTATCACATCCTGAAGTCCTGCGCATATATTATGAAACACCCGGTATATATACTAGAGTTACCATTCTTGAGTATTTATGTTCTGTGCGTATCGGTTCACTCAGAGATGCGGAAGGGATAGCGTCGATTGATCTGTTAGAACTTCGTTTATTTTGGTTATTACTGTTACTGTTTTTTTTTGTTTCTTGTTGTCTCCTTCTAATTCCTATTTACGATATTACGTTTATTAAAATATTTAAAATGTCGAGTTACACAAAAGAGGAGCGTATTAGCATGATTAAATGGTATTACTCATCTGGGAGTGCGGAAGAGGTTATTGGGCGTTTTATCTTTTCTTTCCCTAATCAACCAGTCCCTGCTAATCAAACAATATTAACTACTGTACATAAGTTTGAAAATACAGGTTGTATTACTGGTTGTTCACAGTGTAATAAGGGCAATCGGCGAGAACTATCACATTCTGAGGAAAGAATTGAGAGAGAGCTCAAAGTATGTGCTTTAGTTGAAGGTAATGAACCATGTTCGAGCCGCCAACTTTCAGAAGTTGTAGACATTCCAAAGACTACAGTTAGGGATATTTTGAGAAGAAATAAATATAAATGTTTTAAATTAAATAAAAGTCAAGAAATTCTCATACAGGATCATCTAAGATGTTTTGACTTTTGTGAAACTATGAGAGAAAAATGTGACAGAAACAAAATTCTTTTGCAAAATATTTGTTTACGGACGAATCATCGTTTGCACTTCACGGTCATCATAATCCGTCTATCGTCCGATATTGGTCCCAAGAAAACAAACACCTAACTGTAGCCACCAGAACACAGTATCCTAGAAAACTGAACGTCTGGGCAGGTATTCTGGGTGATCAGATTATAGGACCATTTTTTCTAAACGGTAATCTAAATGCATATTATGCAATTTTTTCCCAAGCGCCAATTAAATTAAACATATTTTTATTTAAAAATATGCCATCCCGAAGTGGAGTATGGCTATGGCGGCCTACCGCTAACCGTTGCGACCACCGGGCGGCTTCGAAAGCACTAGTAATCTTCACAAATATATGCAAACGAGATGTTATAATGACCTACCCAACATTTTTGACACCGAAGTTTATTTATTTTCTTGGCGTAATAATTGAAGTAAAATAGCTTCGAAATATATAGATGATATTGAACAAATCGACAAATTAAAAACAGTTGAAGATCTTCCTTTATGAAAGTTTCAAGTAGATATTGTATTTAAATCGCATGGTTTTGTACAATATTCTAATAGGCAAAGAGATTCTACCCGCTGATGCTAACGATACCGTAAAAACCAAATTCGAAAAAAGAGATTCAAAGGCTCAAGAAATAATAATTAGTACTGTAAACAAGAAATCTCTCACACACATAATGAGCTTGGACGATTCCAAAGAAATGTATCCAAAGATTTGTTCGATTTTCGAAAGACATTCCGAAGAAATAAAATTCCACACATTCCTTCAAGAGTTCTTCAATTACAAATTCGACTAAGGTAACGATTGTAGTATAGCAACCCACATAAGCAATTTAAAAAATATAGTACACAAATTCAAAGCTCTAAAGCAAAATATCGATGATGATATGGTAATTTCAAAAATGTTATCTACGTTACCCGAAGAATACAGGTTCTTTGCTTGGGAGTCAACACTGTTAGGATTTGACAGAACGCACGACATCTATGAACTAGTTTGTGTAGTAGTGGTAGTAATGAAAAATGTAATAAGGAGATATTCAAGTTTAGAAAAGTAGTTCAGAAGTAGTAAATGAACTGAAGTAAGAAATAATGTTTATTTAATAGATTAAACGAAGAATTAAACCAACTACAATGTTATATTTATATATCACTTACCTTTGTGTTGTAAAAAGCGTTGTAATAAAATGTCAAATTAAAAGATTATGGGCTCAGGGCATTAGAATATAGAAACGTATACAACGTCACGTTAGCAAAGAAACATGGAGGAGACGACGAGTGTTCGCTTTCCGCAATTGTCCGCAGAAAATTTTAAAAATTGGTTGTTCTGAGTAGAGTGCATCCTCGGTGAAAAACAATTAAAGGAAACCCTATCTATTGACAAAAGCAAATTGAAAGATGACGAACTAAAGATATACATGAAAAGCGATGCCAAAGTAGAAGTACGATAAAGTAATAACAGCCACAGAAACGTGAACAATGACATAAAATTGGACTTTGTCAAGACAAGATTACTAGACGAGGAATTGAAGTTCACCATGGTTCAAACCAATAGCCAAAATGAATTTTCTGATCACAATCCTCTCTTAATTAAAATTAATCATAACATTGACCGAAAAAACAACTACATATATGAGCAAATCTTGAAAACAAACTACAAATAAATTTCTAACAAAATATGGGACATGGACACAACAAAAATAAAAACTATTGAAGACCTAACTAAGAAAATTCAAAACATTGTAGAAGATAATAAAAAAAAAACATAAAAATAAGAAGACAAAACTGTTACTGGATCAACGAAAATATTGTAACGCAAATAAAAAACCGGAATAGACTCTTTAAAATACAAAAGAAGCACCCAAGCAATGAACATTACAAAGCAGAATATAAAAATCAGAAGGAATATACAAGTCAACTAATAAAAAATACTAAAACTAATGTTGGCAAAATTTAATACAAAAATATCATACAGATCCCTATAAGTTATAGAGAATCATAAAAGATCAAATAGGCAAAGAAAGAAAAGACAGTATGAAGATCATTGAAATAATGAAAGAAGGCGGAACAATCACGACAGAGCCAAAAACAATATCAAATGAATTTAATAGATATTTTACAACACTTGGAAAGAAGTTAGCTCAAAAACAAATAGAGAGCTATAACAGAAGTCCACAAACCACATTCACAAAATAACACATCCCACATTCAAAGACATAACGGGAGAAGAGACGTTGAGAACAATAAAAACGTAAAAAAATAATAAGGCCACTGGTTTTGATAAAACCACAATATAATCAAACAAAACGCAACTAAACTAGCACATATTTTAACTGTACTACTAAATAAAACACTACAGAAAGGAATATGACCAGACTATCTCAAGACCAGCATAGTAGTACCCATTCATAAGAAAGGTAATACACAGGAACTACAAAATTATAGACCCATTTCTCTACTATCGACAATGAACAAACTATTAGAAAAGATTATACAAAAACAAATAATGTAACATGTACAAACACACAGCATCATAAATTACGGGTAATATGCATTCCAGCCAAAACTTCGATACGGAGAAATTAATAGAGAAACTACAATTATATGGATTTCAAAATAAACACCATGAACACATATATTTACAACAGAAAACAAATGACAAGAGTAAATGGTATTACAGGTGAACCTATGTATGCTGATTTTGGAATACCACAAGACGGAAATCTACCCCCAATTTTATACACCCTATATATGAATGATCAACAAACATTAAACGGAAATTTATACGCATGCCCAGATGATACATGTATACTATAAATGAAGTCCTGAAAATTTTAGAGAATGGTGTTTTAACAACTTACTTGCCATAAATGAAAAGAAAACAGAATATATGATATATAGCAATAAGAGAGAAAAACAAAAAATAACAATAATCAAAAACTAGAAGAAGTAAAAGAAACAACATATTTGGGACTGAAAATTCAGAACACCATGAAATGGGATAGACATATTATACACAGTGAGTCGTTAAGAATGGGAAATTGGAAACTGGGAATAGTAGAGCCTAAAATATGAGGATTGACCGCAGCATGCCTTATACAAATGTTGCTCGTTTAAGAGATACAGGGTGTTCAAGTTAATAATTTCGTTTCTAAATTTTCCAATGTATATTTGATAATTGTGTAGAATCAATCTCCAGTAATGAATTTAAGTTCTTTCAACAGAAGTTACAAATAATAAATCACAAGTTACTGAATTTGTTGGATTCAGTGGTCAATTTCAACAAGAAAATACACATGATCATAATGTTAGTTTTAAACGTCGTTCTTTGCAAGAAATTATTGAAACTGAGTTACAAGATGTAGAATATAACCCGCATCAGGATAGTATGGATGAGACACCGAACTCTATGGAAGACATAAATCAGCTTGATGATCCAGAATTGAAATTTACTGGGTTAATGATTGAAGAATTCCAGAATACGAGTTTGAAAAAACCAGTTTTTGTGAACTCAAAAAATATCCAGGGAAAATTGCCATCTCCTGTGGTGTTACTTATCTGTGAAGAAAATGAAAAGCTATCCATTAATGATTCTAATGATAAAAGTGAAAATATGCAGGACGCTAAGCAAAATGAAAGTGGATCCGAAAGTATCTCTATTATCGAAACTACTGACAATGATACAACTGCAGATTCTTCAAATGTATGCAATGCAAAATGTATGATGCAAAAGTAGCTTTGGTTGCAAGATCAATCGACAACAAAGATTTAAAGGCTATGCCGAAAAGTCAAAAATTTAAATTGAATTTTTGCTATTACTGTAAGATACTACAGAGTGTCATTAGTCGACATCTGGAAAAAAGCATGCCACTGAGTCTGATGTTCAGAAATTTTCATGTCTTCCAAAAGGTATGTGTATGACCATAACACTTCTTAATATCATTTGGTCATGTCGTAAGTATTTTTATCCTGTAATTGTATGAAATCCTGATCGACGTCGTATCGTAGAAACTTTACGTTTAAATGGCAATTATCTATATAATACCGATCCTCAGTATAATACAAAAAAGGAGCTTCTGGTGTCTCGAAGGCCACGGGAAGAACGATCCGGTGAATGTTTCCAAATCTTTCACAATTGTAAAGGGACTTTTTCTATAAAATCTATTAGACGCCATCGTCAAGCTTGTCTCGGTGCTAGCAGTAAAAATAAGCGATCTAACATAATTCTGTCGAGACGTGTAGCAGGTAGACTACATAAAGAAGCAAGTGAAAAACTTACCCAAGTATTTTCAGTTTTAAGAGAAGATGACACTATGAGAGTAATCAGATATGATAAGTTGATAATTCAGTTTGCTAACAGTTTGTGTGACAAATATCGTGATCAGAAGTAGATTAGAAATCGCTTAAGAACGCTTGGTCGATTGTTAAAAACAATGAAAGAATTAAATCCAGCAATAGTTGATTTCAAATGCATATATCACCAAGTTTATACAAAACAATGATCAAAGCGGTAAATACTATAGCTGGTTTTAATTCAGACACTGGAGAACATGATATGCCATCTCTCGTGACCAGTATTGGTACCTATATTAAAGCTGTTGGCGAATCTTTGAAAATAGATACCATTGAACGTAGTGATAGTGATCGAGAAAAACTTGTAGATCAGTATCCTTTTTGCATAAAAAACAGTACAGCGTAAAAATTGATAGAGTTGTAGTCGAAACTTTAGAAAAAAAAACCGTCAACACAAAAAACTTTAAAATTAAAAAAAAAATCCATATGTATTTGGGCTTTTGAAGATGGAAGATTCAAATACAAGCTGATTCATTTTCGGCCCTCACCATGGGGATCTCGCTTATTATTGGAGATAGAGTATAGGTTTAAATTTGGCAAAGTTGCTAAATTTTGTGCTTGTTATGAATCCGAAAAGAAAATTGACCTGTGACAATTGACGCTCGTTATTTCTTAAAAAAACGCGAAAACCGCATTTTCTTCTTTTACCTATAGCACCTACATTTGGCCCTTTAGAGAAAAAATAAAAACACATTCTCATGGCCACTTTTGAGCCTCTATCCAATGGTGTAATCGAAAATTTTATACGACGTTTCGTTTCTTTCTGACCATCATCAACTATCTAATTTCTTATAGGCGTCATATTGGATTTACACACCATCGGATAGGGTTTTTTTTTCTGATTTCAACCATGTATCACATGTTGACGAAAGTTTTTGATATTATGCTTAAATTTAAAAAAATAGATTTTTTAGATAAATTAAGGTAGCCATGAAATTTCAATCTGTCAAACATTTCATTTATCGTTTATTAGTAATACGAAAATGTACAACAACGAAGAAAAACGAGATATGTTAAGTATTTTTTATTCTTCGAATCGAAATACAACAATAGCGAGTACAAGATATTTACAAATGTATCCAGAACGACAACAGCCTCATCGTTCCATTTTTCTAGATCTTGATAGAAATTTGGTCGCGTATGGGTCATTTACTAAGCCGCATAATGTTCATGCCAACAGGAATTTTAATGAAAATCGGCAGAATATTTTACAAATGGTAAATTTAAGGCGTGTTTTGTAAAGTTTTACATACTAATCTTGTATTTTCTAGATAAATAATAATCCATCAACTTCTACACGCGAAGTGGCATCAGAATTAAATTTATCCCAGTCTAGAGTTTGGAGAACTTTACATCAAAATAGATTTAAACCATACAAGATCCACGTTAGTCACACTTTACTACCTGGAGATAATTTAAGAAGACTAGAGTACTGTAATTGGTTATTGGGAAGGATAGAAAATGACGAAAATTTTTTAAATAAAATTATCTGGACAGATGAATCAAAATTTACCAATTCTGGAATGTTCAACAGAAATACGGAGCACTATTGGGCAGTAGAAAATCCCCGACAAAACAGGGCAAGGAGACCACAACATCGTTTTGGAATAAACGTTTGGATGGGTATTTTGGGAAATCGTCTCTTAGGACCAGTTATGTATGAAGAAACATTAAACGGAGAAAGATATTTAAACCTTTTACGTACATACGTATCTAACTACCTTGACAACAATATTCCATTAAATCAACTACAACATTTATGGTGGCAACAAGACGGCGCACCAGCACACAACGCGGCAGTTGTTAGTAATTACTTGAATCAAGAGTTTCCAAACCGTTGGATTGGAAATAGAGGAGTTGTCGAATGGCCTGCGAGATCACCTGATTTAAGTCCGCTTGATTATTTTTTATGGGGATATGTTAAAAATAATATTTATAAATTAGATGCCCCACAAAACATTGAACAATTACGAGACAGACTTCAGAATGCCTTCGATGCAGTTCCAAGAAGAACTATACAAAGAGCTGTTCAAAATGCCAGAAGGCATGCCCAACTGTGCATTAATGAAGATGGCCAGATAATTGAACATTTACTGTAATTGTTTATTGTTTACCTTTTTATGTATGTATTTTTTGTAAAATATCCTATCGATTTTCATTAAAATTCCTGTTGGCATGAACATTATGCGGCTTAGTAAACGACCCATACGCGACCAAATTTCTATCAAGATCTAGAAAAATGGAACGATGAGGCTGTTGTCGTTCTGGATACATTTGTAAATATCTTGTACTCGCTATTGTTGTATTTCGATTCGAAGAATAAAAAATACTTAACATATCTCATTTTTCTTCGTTGTTGTACATTTTCGTATTACTAATAAACGATAAATGAAATGTTTGACAGATTGAAATTTCATGGCTACCTTATTTTATCTAAAAAATCTATTTTTTTTTAATTTAAGCATAATATCAAAAACTATCGTCAACATGTGATACATGGTTGAAATCAGAAAAAAAAACCCTATCCGATGGTGTGTAAATCCAATATGACGCCTATAAGAAATTAGATAGTTGATGATGGTCAGAAAGAAACGAAACGTCGTATAAAATTTTCGATTACACCATTGGATAGAGGCTCAAAAGTGGCCATGAGAATGTGTTTTTATTTTTTCTCTAAAGGGCCAAATGTAGGTGCTATAGGTAAAAGAAGAAAATGCGGTTTTCGCGTTTTTTAAGAAATAACGAACGTCAATTGTCACAGGTCAATTTTCTTTTCGGATTCATAACAAGTACAAAATTTAGCAACTTTGCCAAATTTAAACCTATACTCTATCTCCAATAATAAGCGAGATCCCCATGGTGAGGGCCGAAAATGAATCAGCTTGTATATTAGAACCTGCGAATTAATGCGACAATATTCAAAAGAATGTGGAGCACAGTACCCTGAGCGACTACGATGCACTTTTTTTCGGAAACATATGGCGACCTCTTGCGTTGCTCAAAATATGAATGAAAACGCCGTAGTTGATATTGCAAATTTTATGGAACATGCTGAGGCAATTCACAGATCTCATTACAGACAGTCGGTTATCAGTAGAGATGCAACTGGTCTAGCAAAAATGTTGCGCTGTGCAATAGGAGCTGATATGAATGGTGCCTGTAGTAGTATTCATGAAAATGAAGTCCCAGTCTTATGTCAAAAAAGAAAAATTCCACAACGTAAGATAATCAGCTATAGAAAAGGAGAAGGAAGTGATATATCTGAAGTATCTACAACAAAAAAAACGAGCTGTGGTATCACGAAAGAATGACCATGACCTAACTGATTCCAATACTTCCGATGATCAATCTGACGACCACTTTGAATTTCGACACAAAAAATATAAAAGCGGTGGAACTGGTGAGTATTATAAATTAATGTTGTTATCTATAATTATAATGATTAAAATAATCGTAGAATACATATTTTTTAACTAACATTTCAGAAAAGAAAATTAAGAGACGATGGAGTAATGAAGAAAAATCTCTTGCAATTTCTGCGTTTGTTCATTTGATTAGAAGCAATAGATTACCGTCAAAAAAATATATTAGATCATTTTTAGAGAGGAATCCATCTGTAAATAGAACTGTTGACCAGATTCGTAGGTACTTGGGCTTCTAATAAAAAGAAGAAGTTGAATATAATTTCTTAAATTAGAAATATTGGAAGAATTATTACAAACATTTTGTAAGCACTAACGGAAAAGAGCATTATACTTTGATCTAATAAGTAGAATTTCGCTCTTGGAGAAGAACGCACTGGCGTTTCGTACAGTAGGTCAAGAATATTTGAAAAATAAAATGCGCACTACACTAATAATATAAAGAGAAAATGTTTGTTTGTTTATATCTGTAGGGTAGTTTGGAAACCATTGAGCTCACTCATCAAATTATTTCGCTATAATCATTCGCATTAGCTGCTGTAAGGCAAAAAACCATGGGCTGGAAGCGTGCCTCCAAAACGTTTAACGTACCATAGTCAACATTGCGGCGACGATTTCGGCTTAATAAAGGAGGCGAAAAAGGGTACTTAGGTGGCCGAAAACCAGTATTTTCAAAGGAGTTAGAGACGGCATTAATAACTCATCGAAAGGAAATGGAGGAGCGTATTTTTGGCTTAACTACAAAAGACTTAAAACGTCAAAATGAATATTCCCCATACTTTCAGTGAAAATACGGAGATGGCAGGTTGGAAGTGGATACGAGGATTCCTAAATCGAAATTCAAGTATTTCGCTTAGAACACCGTCTATGACTAGGGTGCAGGCATTTAATAAAAACAATACTGCTCAATATTTTGAAAATTTATCAAAAGTAATGGATAAAAACAATTTTCTTCCCGAAAATATTTATAATGTAGACGAGTCAGGACTCAGTACCGTACAGTCAAGACCAACAAAAATGTTTGCTACAAAAGGCCGTAAGTAAGTGGGAATGCTAAGTAGCGAGAACGAGGTCACCATTTGACTGTGGTTTGTTGTATAAATACAGTTGGAACGTTTGTCCCACCAGCATTCATTATTCTCCGAACGAGGTTTAAAAATGAATTACTAGACAATATACCACCAGGAGCAACTGCTTTTTATCAAGATAATGGATGGATGTCTGGGAAAGTATTTGTTAAGTGACTCCAACATTTTGTGCAAAACCAAACAAAAACAATAAAGTGATCCTTTTGTTGGATGAACATAGTAGCCACAAAAAATTTAGAGGTTCTAGAATATGCGAAAGAAAATGTTCTGTTTCCCAGCTCATTGTACCCATAAAGTGCAGCCTTTAGACGTGGTATTTTTTGGACCACTGCAGGTCTATTCTGATCAGGAAGTTCAGTTGTGGCTGAAGCAAAATCCGGGAAGACCAGTCACTCACTTTCAAGTATATGGTATATTTAATAAGGCTTACCTAAAAGCTGCCACGCCATCTAATGCAATAAATACTTATTGCAAGACAGGAATTCGTCCTCTGAACCCTAACGTATTTGAAGATTGGATGTTCTCACTCTCTTTGACAACAGATCGAGAAGCTATTACACTAGAGCCTGGGGCAATCTGATGCTACATGCCTCTATTGCACTGAATTATATTCGATGTCTCGGCCACGAGAGTATTGGCTGCGATGTCAATAGTGTAATACTGTCACGCAGAGTGTGGTGATGTCAATTCAAACACTAAGCAGTATGAATTGTGCAAATAATTTTTTTTTATACATATTTTTGTATTTTAAAGACCTAAACGCCCATATATTTCGTGGAGCCATCCGCACTATGCTTTTTTGTTCGCAGGTCGTTTGTTGATCTATATAGGGCGGTAAAGTTTTCAAAAATAAATAGTTTTTCATTAATACCTGTCACTTTACTTATTTTAATAAAATTTGTCATACATGTACTATAGTATGTATCAAGAGATGTTATTGAGTGCACCACACTTTTTTTTTAATTCCAACAGTGGAGTTCGTACGGAATTTCAGCTACCTATTTTGACAGATATTGATGGTACGCCACTGATTTCTGTTAAAATTAAAATTATTCCTAAAATCCCCAATGATTTCTAAGCAAAGTTGGTCTCCTGAATTTTTTGAATCCGATAAACCGTTTTTGCATAAAAAAAAACTTTTTCTCTGCATGATTATAATTCATAACAAAATCACCATGCGGAGAAATAGATTTTATTTTTTAAGTGAAAACCTTGCGTCGAACTAAAAAAATTCAAGAGGTCAAATCTGTTTATAAACGAAGACAGATTTCAATTTTTTTATTTTAAGAAAAGTCATTGGCGAGAATATGTTTTTTTTTAAAGATGTCATAAAGTCTTTAGTTACCAATCAGTGACCAAAACCACAGGATGTAAATTATTTTGTTAGAAGACTGTTATTTTCCAAATAATTATACTTTTACACTTTTAATGAAATAACATAATATTCTTTAACAACAACATAATATTCTTTAACAACAATACATACATATGCATAATTAATAAACTATTCTTATTAAAAAATACCATACCTACTATTAATAATTTTCACAAAATTATAAATCGTCTGTTCATAAATTAGCAGCAACCTTTGTGAGAGAAAAAAACAAAGACTAGATAAACTGTTGAAAATGCCCTCCATCTTGAAGGATGCACGCTTCAGCTCTTTTCCTCATATTGTCACCCACGCAGACGTTTGGTCATACGTTCATATGAAGTTTTCTTTTTAAAATGGACCAAAAAATCGCCCCCTAAAATATTGACATTCAATTAGGAAACACGCTGTATATTAGCGCTATTTAGTTTTGTAGGCATCTGAATTTTGCTACATTATGTTATACATACAGTGTGTACAGCCAAATGGAATAAATTCGATAACAAATAAATGAGGGTGTATTGGGAAAAACGCTTGGACATGTCGATTTGTATTTTTAAATGCGCATTAAAAAAAAATTATACAGGGTGTCATGTGACAGTGGCCAATACCAACTTTCTTATTTTAAATGGAAACCCCTGCATATTATTTATTTTTTGGGTTCTTCGGAAAATTCTAGACATAATTCATGTACAATGTCCCATACCTATCTTCAACTGTTTCGGAAATATTAAGTGTTTTCAGATTTATTACGAAAATTAACATTAAAAAAAGAAAATTATTTTATTTCACAAATTCGGTACATTACACTAAAAATCTATTTCCCATTTAGCTCTTGATATTGATAAAGTAAGCAAAAACCATTGCTGCGTTCCTTTTTACTGATATGAAATTAAAAAAATACAAAGACCGTTTTGTTTATTTTCGTAAAAACTCATAGCCTTAGCAACATGTTGTCTGCCTGCATGACAGTAGTGATCAGTGTCAGTGCTATTGTCGTTTGAATTTCGTTAACTGTACGTAATAATATCAGAAAAACGTTTTTCTTTTGTACAGAGTAGGGTAGGCGCACGTAAGAGTACGCGTTCGCTAAGAGTACGCATTTATAATATTTTTATGTTGGTAACGCATAGGGGGAATCTTATAGTATCATTTGATGTATCAGACGTGAGGTTGTTCTAGGTTATAGCCTTGTTTATATATTTATAGTTATTTAACCGCGGTTATTGTACAATGCTGCCCTCAAACCCGTAAATTTGCTACTAGGAGTTATGAATGAAAATGGGCGTGGCTTTCTATCATATATTAAATTTTTCATTCCAGGCTCATTTTTAGCTTTCTTTCGATATTAAAGTTTTATAGGTTATGTTTACAACGACTACAATAGGTTATGTAGTTACAATATGATTTCACAATTAATTTAATCTAATCCCCTGTTCCAGGTGCTAAGTAAAATTAAATTAAAAAAGAACTTTACAAAAATATACTATTTGGTAAACCTGCAGAATCCAGCTCTTTTATTGTATAACTATTTTCATCGTTCTATCTTTTGGATTACAACCCAGTCAGAATATATTTATTTTATATCATAAACAGCCAGGAAAATCATTTTTAAGATATATTCTGTGTTAAAAAGTGCGTCTTTCCAGAATAATAAACATGATTAATGTATTGTCGAGAGATATATATATACATTGTGAACGGTAGTTACAAATTACGTGAACAAATATTTACTCGACAACCTGTAGAAAGTTATAAATTTTCATATTATTATAAATAGAAAGCAGTCAGACATTAAAATAAGTAAAGGCCAGTAAAAAGTAAATCCTTTATTCAACAACATAAATATAACGGCAAAAACCAAAATAATAAATACGAAGTTAACTTAGATGATGATACACCGGCTTCTTATTTTACAATGTAGTAAAAAATAATATAAAAATACAACAAAATTTTTATTTTTAATTTTTATAAACGTTCTACGCTACATTCAAATGAAATGGTATACACTGGCGTTTCTGAGACAGGAGAGCAGACATGATTTCGTAAACAAGTTTTCTGAAATGCAACGTACTCTGTTTGTTGTAACTTGTCATCTTCCTCGAAAGACATATCTTCAAATACTCTAGATAAATGTGTATACGCAACAAGTATATATAAGAAGATTTCCTGATGTGTACTAACCGAAAAATTTTTTTTCACATATCTTTCACATACAAATTTCATGAAATTAGTTTCTCCGGTGTATCACCGGCCTTAAGATTATGTTGAATGATTCACTACACTTAACCGAATCTACCCAATACAAAAAAAGTTCTTAAAAAGTCTATCAAAAATATTGAAAATCAACACTATTTAACACCATCTAAAATAAATGAGGAAAAATCAGATTGCCGTTGTTTGGATATGAGATCATGATCTACCCCAATCTCTGATATCACCATAAAGCACGCCTATTGGCTCTCAGCTTTTACTATAAATCGTATTTTACGCCTACGCAATTATTATTTATGAATGGCGACACATTACTGAATGCGCCCCCTATCAATCACTTACGCGAACTACCAAACGGTTGAATAACTATAAATATATAAACAAGGGTTATAGATTGAATTACTTCTCATTGTATTTGTTCGAATAATGGTAAGAAACAGCTTTTTGTGTATTTTGTTATAATATTTAATTATCTTATATTAAAGAAAATAATCGTTTTACACACATTTATTACCTTATACTTATTTTTTCTTGAAGCATGGTTCTTTGAGCTAGAGGGCGCTATAGTAAAGCGAGTGTTATGTTGGTTGAATAAGTTCAAAAATTTAACTTTCGAAGATACATACAAAAGTCGGTAAGAGTTCGCAATTCTACGTACTCAAAGAGTACGCAGCGTACTCTTAGCTACCAGTTAAGTTTGAATATGTTTCTATGTTTTCAGCATGTTAATATGGGCAAATATAATAGAAGAAGTAACCGCCAGTTGAAATTTACTGAAGATCTATTAAACATTGCTCGAGAACGTATAAGCAATGGAGAAAGTAAACGCTCAGTCGCACTATCATTGGGAGTTAATGAATGCACATTAAGAAAGAGATTGCGACAGGTAAGGTTTGGTAAGAAATACAAACGCAGTTTCTTTAACTTTTTTTCAGGGCACAATTCCTACGTCCTTAGGTAGATTTAAACCAGTTTTTTCAGAAGAACAAGAACATGAATTAGCGGAACATGTACGAGATTTAGACACACGATTTTATGGATTGCGCATGAAAGATGTTATGTCGCTAGCATATCAGTATGCTACATTAAATAGAATACCGCACAGATTTAACGATGATAGAAAAATGGCAGGTAGACACTGGATAAGAGATTTTGCTAAGCGACAACATTTATCTATGAGAACACCTGAGAAATGTAGTTTAGCACGTGCAATTGGATTTAATCAAATACAATGCCAAAGATTTTTTGACAATCTCAAACAGTGCTACCAAAAATCTAATTTACTGCCGCACCGTATTTTTAATATGGACGAGACTGGGTTATCGACTGTACCAAACAGATTGCCGAAAGTGTTTGCTCCGAAAGGAAAAAGGACAGTATCAAAAGTTGTGTCTGCCGAAAGGGGCCAATTAATAACATCGGTATGCTGTATGAGTGCCTCGGGTATTTGGGTTCCACCGGCTCTTATCTTTCCTCGAAAGAGGATGAAGGAGGAACTATTTTATGGTGCGCCTCCGGGATCCTTGAAATTGATTTCCGATTCTGGATACATGAACACAGATTTATTTTTAGAATGGTTACGACATTTTTCTGCGTTTGTAAAGCCATCAGAAAAAGATCCAGTTATGCTAATTTTGGACAACCATGTTTCCCATTGCTCTTTAGAGGCCGTTCTTTATTGTAGAAAACAATTCATTATTTTATTAACACTACCACCCTACGCAAGCCACAAAATGCAAACTCTTGATAGAGGATTTTTTGCTCCGCTTTAAACTGCGTTTTCTTCTGAATGTGACAAATGGATTGTTACCAATCAAGGAAGACCGATTACACAAAAACAAATGTCTGCATTATTTCATGCGGCGATTTCGAAAGTGGCCACTATACAGATTTGTGAAAAATCATTTACAGTTACGGGCTTATACCCGTACAATCCCAATGTTTTTAATGAAGACGACTTTGCTCCTGCCGAAGTCACCAACATACCTCTTGATCTGCATAACATAGAAAGCTTAAACGAAACTCCAATCAAAGACATGCAAGTAAGTGATGATGAAGACGATGTTCCTTTATCCATTCTTAGGGCAAAATACATAACAGAAAATAATAATGAAAGCCCAAATAACATAACGCAAAATTCGGTGGTGGAAGATATCGAAGATACAGTTGCGAGCAAATGTTATAGGCACCCTGTGCAAACGTGTGATTCATAAAGCAAGTAACAGTTTCTAAGAAAACCTAATTGTGAAAGTACATCTACCCGTAAATTACCGTATTTAAATTACAAATTCGTAGAAAAGGATCATTATATTAGTCCAAAAGATGATATTTTCGAATATTACATTTAGTAGTATATTATACGCAGAGAAAGTAAGATCGTTTGTCTATTTGAAAAGTTAGTGTAGAGTGCGAATATCTTTTTGTAGTTTTCTGTTATACCTATACACACAATAATATGCCCAAAAAGCCACAGTTATCTGAAGCTATACGAGGCCAAATAATTTTGTTGCACCAGCAGGGGTTGTCACAAGTAAAAATTGCACAAAGGATAAAATGTTTACGTTGTGCAGTGCAAAACACTATTAGTCGTTACCTAACAACCGGAACGTATCAGAATTTACGTAAGAGTGGCAGAAAACGCATTACCTCTGTTCGGGAAGATCGATTAATAGAGCGAACCGCGCTTCGCGATAGACACAAAACGGCTGTCACGATTTCTGCGGATCTCCGTGCTCAACGTAACACACCAATTTCTGTGCATACAGTTAGAAGACGGTTACGTGCAGCTAATCTACGTGCCCGAAAACCCCGACGCAAACCTTTGCTCACCCAGTTACATTGCAAACAACGCCTCACATGGGCAAAGAAGTACCAGCACTGGAGCGTGGAAGATTGGGCCAAAGTTATTTGGTCTGACGAGTCTAATATTGATGTAAGTACTTAGAAATATCCCATGATTCTGTATGCAAACATAACAATAGTCTGTGTCGTTATTTTTCGTCGAAATAAAAATGATTAAAAAAGCTAACGCACATCGTTTATTTTCTGCAGATGTACAGCCCTTCTAGAGCCCGCTACGTTCGCCGGAGGTCAGGGGAGGCATTTTCGGGAGAATGTATTGTGCCAACTGTTAAATACGGCGGTGGAAGCATCATGATTTGGGGGTGTATGTCTGCACAAGGTGTCGGGGAAATGCATGTGTGCGAGGGACGTATGAACGGAGCACGCTATCTTAACCTGTTAGAAGAAGTCCTTGAAGCGTCGATTGTAAAATTTTACGATATGGAATCAGATGAATACTTCTTTCAACAAGACAACGCTCCCTGCCACAAGGCTCGACCCGTTATGCAATGGTTTACCGAGAATCGAGTAAAACTTTTAGATTGGCCCCTGCAGTCCCCTGACCTCTCTCCAATTGAAAATCTTTGGCACATTTTGAAGGAAAGACTTCGACAACGCACCCATACTTCCAAAAGAGCGCTAACGGAGGCAGTGTTTCAGGAATGGGCTTCTATTTCTGAAGAACAATGTTTCAAACTTGTAGCTACTATGCCGAAACGCATTAGGGCAGTAATAAAGGCTAGAGGAGGTAGCATTAAATATCAAAAGGCTTAATAAATAAAGGTTAGAAACATTATTACGTATTTCATTTTAGTTTTAAGTCACTAGCTTCATCATAATGCAGAAAATGGTACCCTGCCTATAACATTTGCTCGCAACTTGCAATATTTTACTCCTAGCACTTCTAAAACTGTCGATATTAACACATGCTTAACAACTCATGTATCTCCAGTTCCTGAAGATTTACAGATAATACCGAAGATGATTTTACCGTTTCCGAAAGCAAAACATGTCCAAGTTAGAAGAACAAATTTAAAAAAGTAAGAAATTCTAATATCTACACCACACAAGGAAAAGCTATTGGAAAATTTAAATAAGAAAGACAAAAGCAAAAGCAAAAAAGGAAAAACTGAAAAACGAAATATTTGGAAGAACAAACAAGAACCACCATTAAAAAACATTCGCCTAGAAACTCAAATCGTGGTGGATGCAGAAACGGATGTCCTTTGCCCAGGCTGCACGGAACATTATAGCACTAGCGAGTGGATCAGATGTGACGGCTGCCAAAATTGGTGGCATGAGGACTGTTCCAATTATTTGGGTACAGAAAGATTTTTGTGTGATATTTGCAACAAGTAGCGCTTAAACTTTTAGCTAATTAATATTCAGAATTTATTTTAATTTACGCGTACTCTTGAGGAAACTTGTGCGTACTCTTAGATTTATATGTGCTTAAGAGTACGTTTTTACATTTTGTTATAAAATGTTTAATATTTTCATTTCTATATTTAAAGCTACCTGAGAGTAAAACTCTCGCGAGTAACTCTCGATAGTATATATATCAAGTGGACGCACTTCTGAGAGCGGCACTTGTCGAGCTGTCACGTCGCTATCAGACACTGCTCTTGTCTCGACTTGCTCGCAAGTGGATACACGAAATATTAAATATTTTCATCTTCCGATAGTTCACTCTCAAAAGTCCAACCTGTTCCGTATTTAGGAAGTGCTCTCGCGAGAAAATGGCGTCTTTTACTTGGACTAAAGAAGAAACAGCGGAATTAATAACTGTATATGAGGAAAACTCAATTCTATGGGATACGAAAACCGTAGAGTATCGCAATCGCGAAAAAAAGAATAAAATATTCTTGGAGATCGCCAAGAAGTTTAATTGTTCAGCGGATGAAATCATATTGTGAGGACAATATTTGTGACTTTGTTAGGGTTTAAGTTAATAGGTTTTCGCAGGACACGAAATTTGCTTGCAATTATACCAAATGCATTTTCAAAAATTCTACGAGCTCTAGATAACCTGTAGTTAAAAATTCTGTTCGGTGCTGGTTGGTCACGAAATGGATATGGTTTTAAAATATATGATTTCATCGCAAACGCGTCATCAGCAACGAAACAATATGGCACGGCGATGGTTCTACTAGGCAGAGGTGCAGATTCCGGTAACTGTAGAATACCTTTCTCTAGTCCATCACTTAACGAACAATTATGAAAAACCCCTCCATCGGATATCCTTCCGTTGCATCCAACATCGATATATATGAAGTTGTAATTTGCATCTACGACTCCTAATAAAACGATACTGTAAGTCCCCTTATAATTATAGTAATGACTTCCACTATTATCAGGCGCTTGCATTACTAGACAGTGGGGAAAATTCCAACGCTGCGAAAATGCTTCAGCTAAGCTTAACCATTGCTCCGTTGTATTTGGAAACTAAAACAAATAGGGTACCATACAATATAAACGTTATTAATATTCTTCGACATAAATAAATATTAAAATGAACAGGGTAATGTAAAATAAGATTGTTGTGGTATTTTAGGTTGGAACAGAGTTGGAAGGACAGACACCAAATGAGGCTGCAATGTCGCCAAACGAAACCAACAGAAAAAGAAGGAAAACAACTCAGAGGAGCAATAAAGATTTTGAAGAGGACGAAATTTACAAGAAGGCATTGGAAACTCTTAGGAAAGAACCAGATGTAGATAATCAGTTCGGGCAATATGTTGCAATGGAGCTGAAAGGTTTACGATCTGCCTACAATAAACAGAAATTGAAAAGTGAGATTCGTAGGATGATATGTATTACTATGCCTCTTCCTCATCAACTCCCACTCCGATACCATCGCCAGGATATTTAGTTCAACCTCTTGCCGAATCATCTCAAACTTTGCCTTCTGCAATGCAACAGTTTCTCTCAGATGAAGTCGAATCACCCGCATCATGTCGACAATATATAAATTCATTTAAATGTTTATAATGTGATTTGCTTGTGAAATAGAAAAAAAAATAAAATTGTTGTTTTACATTATTTGTTATTACCTTTAAATATTTGTCTTTAAGAGCGTTGTATATAGCAGGAGTCACCTCTTTTACTATTCTCCCAATTGTACAGGCAGGTATACGAAATAAATATTGGAGACTATTATACGAATCACCTGCAAATGGAATAAATTTGAATTTAAGGCGTTTTTTATATTTGAATGAACGGTTGTGTAACGATTTTTGCGGATAAAGTAAGAAATACCAAAATGCGAGAGGCAATTTCTGTTTACGAACGTGTAATGGTAACATTACGATTTTTAGCATCAGGTTAGTCAAGACTTATAAATTAATATTATAATGCTCTTTCAATAATACAAAATTGTGTTAGTCAATTTCATCTTTCCAAAATGGCAAACGAACATAGTAATTCCCAGGAACTATTAGTAGAAGATGGAGGTAAGCCAAATATGACGTATTTTGCAAAGATTGCGAAGTAATGGTATCCAATACATGTTCGATTGGGAATTCGAAAATGAATATCAATACGGAGTAGAATTTTCAAATATTCACGATGTATTCGTCAATTCTGAAATTGAAAATATTTTGCCGCGATGTGGACAATGCTATAAACTACCACTTAAAATTATTTTGACTGATGATTATCCCGCTTGTTCTAGCGCCGAGGTTCCCGACTCCACCACCTAATGACGCGGCTCTAAATACATGGATCACATTACTACAGACCATTTGGCTATTGTTTCCTAATTTGCAGCAATTAATCTCCTGTGTGAAAACGAAGAATATGAAACCTGGGATCCGCGAGATTTAGAGGACATTGACAGAATGCTATCGAGCGGTGGAAGACAAGGAAGATACGACGTTTGGAGCGACTTAGAAAGATATTCTTGGACAGCCAGCTTGTTCACTAAATATATCACCACCGACGACTTGGCGCAGACAGTGAACTATCTGAGAGACACATGGATTCCGCCCCAGTTTTGTCCTCGTTGCTAAACACGAGAAAGAAGCGGGACAACACTGGCATCTCGTCCACGATTGTTCATGGAGCAAGCGCAGCTATCGCTGCGCATTCTTCTCTGGACTCTCTCTTGAACCCAAGTTTAGGAGATTTGCTGGGGACGACATCACGACAGAGTACTTCTACAATCTCCTCCAGTATTTCTCTAGCGACGGAAGACACTGTCACTACTTATACTCGCGAGACTCCACCGGCCGAGTCTTTCGTTCACTTAAAGATTTACAAGAGTGCAGATGTCTTGACTGTAGCTCCAGAGAATTTCTGGAAGCATGCTTTACAGGTAATAAAATTTTCTGTTAATAAATTCAAAATATATAACGGTTTTATTTCCGCATAACGGTGCGTGCGTTGAAAAAATTTTTAGGGAAATTAATTTAAACAACTCTGATATACAGTAAGAGGATGATAGCTGAAGGTGGCAAATATTGTTATAATTTTTTTATTTCGAAAGATCTGTTCGACAAACATAATGTTAATATGTATACTTAAGTAATGACTTTAGTATCTTATATTTTTTATCATTATTATAAAAAAAAATTTATTGTAATAACACATATCATAGATTACCTATGTACATATATTACTGTTAGTCAACAACTAATGTACCCCTATTCTTTTGCTTAATAAAGTATATTTACATATCTACAAAAATGTCTGAAGTTGATTTTGTCACTATTGTGCTCCACGCATCGAATAGCGTTATTATGATTGTTGATACTATGTTTTAGTTTTGGTAAGTTTATTTTATTGAAATCTGGCTGTAGAGTTATTTTTATGTATTTATTAGGATTGATAATGTCTGAAAGAAAAAGAATAAGAGTTGACGATCGAAAGTTTGAGTCGGTGGTACTAGGTTGAAGGAAGTTGGAGATCAGGAAGATCTTTCTGTTGAAGATGCTGATGATGAATGGCCAAAGGAAAGTGAAGCATCTGACGAAGCTACAGATGCTGAGGACTTGTGCTCAGAGTACGATTCTTCTTCACAGCAAGAACTAGATTCAGGCGACGATTCCGAAGTAGCGGAAAATGAGACTCCAGTTGCATACTACGTAGGCAAGGATACTATTACCAAGTGGAAAACGGTGTGTCCTCCTCTGAACTCAAGAACAGAGGCCGCTAATATTGTTCTACGATTACCTGGACCAAAAAACTAAGCAAAAAATGCCAAAAGAAAATTTGAATGCCTACAACTGTTTTTAAATGATAAAATAATAGATATAATAACACAGTCTACCAACGTGTATATCAATAATATTAGAATCAAATACGCGCGTCTTAGCGATTGTAAAGTAACAGATAATGAGGAAGTTAAAGCACTAATAGGTATTCTATATCTTGCAGGAGTTTTAAAATCTGAACGCCAAAATATTTTGCAGATGTGGGACAACAGTAAGGGCACAGGCGTTGACACAAAGAATGCCTCCACACATAATATGTAAATATGTATATTGTGGTAGGCAGTCCGAGGCGCAATACAAAGTTGGTGGACTGGTGCGCATGTGATCAAAAGAATGGTGAAACATATTGAAGGCACAGGTAGAAATATTACAACTGATAATTATTTTACAAGCGTTCGAAGCGGGACGATTCGTAAAAATAAGACCCAATTGCCGCCAGAATTTATAGCCGAAAAAAGCAGACAATTAAATAGTTCTTTATTTGGTTTTTACCAGGGAAAATGCGCTTTGGTCGCGTATTGCGCAAAAAAAGAATAAAGTTGACATTATCAACAATGCATCACGACATGGCTATTGATGAGGATACTGGAGAGCAGCTGAAATTAATTACTGATTATAATGGAACTAAATTTGGTGTTGATTTAGTAGATCAGCTCTGCGCTCAATATGACCAGGAATTCTCGTCGTTAGCCTCTTACAGTATTTTTTGATCTTTTAAATATTTCTGCTGTAAATGCTTGTGGTATTTCTAAACTTAATAATGTATCAACAAAAACCACAAGAAGAACATTTTTGTAGGAGGTAGCGTTCCATCTAATAAGACCTGTCATGTTCAAACGGTTCCAAAATCCCCACATATCACCCCAAATAAAGCAACGCATAGGACTTTTACTAAAAATCAGTAACGAAATTCCAAAAGAAATAGAAAATCGTAACTCAACCACTGGACGTTGCCATTTGTATGGAAGAGCGAGAAACAAAACCACGAGAAAATCTTGCAGTAACTGTAAGCGGTGGACCTGTCCGGCACATCTGAAACTAATTTGCGCATGAACTGCGCAGATGATGAACAACATTCCATTGTGTCAAATGAAGATTATTAGTAGAACATATAATAGATAAGCTTTAGTCATTTTAGTTCATTGATTTTGTTCCTTGTTTAATGTTTAGTTTAAATGTTCGGCATAATCATTTTTTGACAATTACTAAAAGGTCGTTTAATTATAAACACAAACATGTTTTTAATGTAAATATTGTTTTTTATATAGATAATTACTGTTTTAATAAATTTTGTGCA
The DNA here is from genome assembly GCA_023690525.1 of Holotrichia oblita. Lineage (NCBI taxonomy): Eukaryota > Metazoa > Arthropoda > Insecta > Coleoptera > Scarabaeidae > Holotrichia > Holotrichia oblita. Next base: position 68,957,581 of record CM043023.1, read on the forward strand.
ATATGCTTGTGCTAATATCAATTTTAGTATTAAAACATGAATGGATTACAATTGTGCTCCATGCATCTAATGGTGTTAAAAAATCAGGCGCGTCGACTGCAGGGTTAAAGAAAAAGAATTGAAAAGTGGGGAAGTTTTCTGAAGATGTGTCCAAAGAAGAAAGTGTAATGCTAAAGTATTTACTGTTGGTCCTGAGGTTACAATATCGAAGAGTGATATCGTTCATAACCATGACGTAGATGAGCAAAAAACAAACAGGAAAGTGCCTACAAATTTGTGTAAGCGAAAAGCAGAAGAAGATTTATTGGAAAAGCCTTCAAAGATTATTCGAAGAGTCCTTAGTGCCAATGATGATAGTGCTGTTACAACCAATGATGTCAATCATATACGAAGAAATATGCATAACTGCCGTCGGAAAATATTTCCTAGTGGCCTACCTGCAAATATAAACGAAGTGCATGAAGTTGTAAATCTATATTCTCCTAAAATTAAAACCGCGAAAGGTGAAAACTGTTTGTTTATAAATAGTGCAGAATAACATAACATTATCATATTTACATGTGAAGCCAATATTCGTGCCTTGTCTAAAATGAATACTTTGTACATGGACGGCACATTCTCATATTGTACGAAATACTTTCTACAATTTTTTACCATCAGAAATCAGAAATCTATGAATTCAGAAATCTAATATTTTTGAATCATTTAATTCATTTTTCGAACCTAGCGAGATCTATGTTGATTTTGAAAAAGCAATACATACCGCAATAATTCATGTTTGGCCCAGTGTACAAATCAGAGATTTCACCTACACCAAGCATGGTACAGAAAAATTCAGTTCCTTGGATTAAGTGAACATTATAAAAATAATAATTCAGGCATAGGAATTGGCTGGAACTTACCTTTGGTACGACTTATCTACAACCAGAACATGTTGCGGACTGCTTTTTTTCGATTTGATCGCTTCTAAACTAGACAATAGCCTGTTAGATAAATAAATAATGTAATCCTACTCTTACAATGTATTTCTATTCATTTCACAACGATTTACATATCCTACACTCGGAATTAATTAATGTACATCTAAATGAACTCGGGGTCTTTCTGTCAACATTATTTTCCTAGCCTAAAAATCTTTTTTTATTTAGCAATGTTTGGCAATAGAACCCAACTTTAACCTGGAGAACATGATGCAGAATTGCTGGCATGTTTGGAAAATTCCGATATCGAGAGGTACGAGGACGATGAAACTAATTCCGACTCCGAAAATGAGAATTTTGAAAATAATGAAAACTTTGTTGAACTAAGCGAACAACTTGAAAAGGAAGAATCTGCCGATTCAAGTTCAGATTCCGATCCAGAATTTAACATTCCTCTTATTAATTTAAAAGCTCGTTGTGGACGAAACTCCTGGAAAATCATCCCCATATATATCGAAGATTCTGATGTGGAAAATATTTGCGCCTGTACCAATTTAAAATATCTTTTGGAACACGATAAACCAATGAATTTGACGACAGATGAAGTTAGGAAATTCCTTGGAATTTCCATCTTGATGTCTTGTCTCAAGTTCCCGCAGATTAGAATGTATTGGGCCGCCTCAACGCGAGTGGAACGTATCGTCACTAGTATGGCTCGCAATAGGTTTTTTTATTAAAAGGCATTTGAAAGTTGTCGTAGATAATGACATACCGGAGGATACAAAAAAAGGATAGACTGTGGAAGATCACACCGCTTGCAACAAAATTCGAAATGGTTGATTATCTTTAGATCGCCGTGCAATAGTAGCTGTTGATGAGCAGATGATCCCTTCTATAAGTGTATGCAAGGTTAAACGGTTTGTAAGGGGCAAGCCAAACCCTGGATTAAAAAATGTTGTGTGTGCCACACCAGAAGGATTAGTTTTGGATTTTGAAATTTACCAGGGTAAAGGAACATTACTAGAAGGTTGCGATGTAGATCTAGGAGTTGGACCATCTGCTGTAATACGTTTGACGAGGTCGTTACTTCCTGGGATCCAGGTATTTGTTGATCGTTTTTTTTACAACAATTCCACTTTTAGAATATTTATTGAATAATAAAATCGTGTGTACGGGAACAACATGAACAATGAAATCGAGGGTACCAGCGGCAGAAATTTCCTAGGGGTTTTACAGAACAGACTGTTAGAAACGACGGGAAAGTTGTAGTTTTGGTTGCATACCTTCTCTTATCGTTCACAACGTACGATTACAATAATTTCTTTAGCACTGTTTAGATGGCGTTAGCGGTCATTCCGAAAATTGTTTAATTTCTAATTCAGATTTTTATTTGTAATTTTTCGGTTAGTTCTGATCATCATTTTTCTTTTTCTACCCAATAGCCTAATTTCGTACATTAGAAACACCGTTTGGTGTATTTGGTTTGACGTCACTTCCTTTATCTCCGTTAGCTTTATCCGCTCCCACATCGCCACCATTTTCTGTGGAATTCTGTATCTCAGCTTCATACGGTTAATGTTGAATTTTTTGTCTTAGTCGACCTTACCCTGGTTGATGGGGATTTAAGTGCGTTTCCGTAATATATATATATTTGCCTTCGCAGTTCTGTGCAGTAGATGCGTTATTTGGTGATCTTATTTTGGTAAATTTCACCGATTTATTGAGAACGAAGTTAATCGCAGTTTGTTCCGCGTAGAAACTCCGAGTTTATCGGGTAAGCTTAGACCCTCTTTATTATACGTACAATTTTCTATTTGAATCTTTCCTTCCTTTAGAGTTTCCTTATACGCCGAGAAATAATTTCGGTTGCTGATGAGTTTGATCTGGAATTTCACCGCCTGAATCAAGCCCACCGAGAGCGAACAAAAGCCGCCATCGCTAATTCAGCACTTGGCAAACAAGTACTTTCCTAGCACCAAGGACATCTCAGGTTTTCCTTAAATATTGTCTACTAAATTATAGTTATATCTGGTATAAATGTTGTTAATTGAGTTAATATTAATCAGATTTTAACATTTTTCTACGTAACTGAACCTATCGCATAACAATTTTTTGAGGCTCTCGACCTATTAGTAACGTCTTGTATAAATTAGTTGGAAGAACCATTGGAGTTCTGACAACCTATAAGTGCGAAATGTGATTGCATTTGGTGTTCTTTTATTCTGTTTCGGAAGCATAACGAGGTATTCCAATGTTTGAGCTCTCGCTCTTTAAACCTTTAATAAATTTTCTCATTCAACTTAACATTTCAATAATTTGTAGTTCACGTCACGTTTTCTTTACTGCTAAATTGTGTTTGGTACTTTGTGAATTTTTATTATGCACTTGATATATAGTACGTTTCAAAATTAAAGTCACGAGATAAGAGTACTAAGCGAACTCCATAGATATAGTTCATTTCTGTATGGAATTCATTCAATAAGGTATAGAATGATATACGTTTGTTAATTAAAATTTATGTACTTACCTATATATTATTTCTTGGTATTTGATGTATGTTTTTTTTTACTTGGTATTTTATTCAACTCATGTTTGCTAACATTACGGTTAAAGATAGATTTATGTCACATATTTTGTGCCTTATGCAGCGGAAGAATCTCGGATAGCGAGTTCCGCACATTTTCATAATTTTTGACACTGTGTTTCATTTCATACTTTATCTTTAAAATTGGTAATAACGTGTGAACCTGACGTGTTTTGGTTGCGACACCTACCCTCACAATCTTGCCAAACTTCTGTTTTCCCTGGTGAGTTGTACCGCTCCACTTAGAATTTTAATTTTTGTAAAACAGTGGCGCTACAGTATTCCATCTACTTTCTCTCACCCACTACCGTCTTCGCTGAGTCAGCGGCACTCTAGTGCAGCCCCTAAGAACAGGTAGGTCCGAACGCGTTGGAGGTTCCATCTTTCGTATAGTTTTATTGACTAAAGAATTCTTGTAGTCAGTTTTGTTTTGAATTTAATTTTCCCCCTTACGCCTGTAGCACTTGATGTAATATAACGTAATTTTAATTAACGTACTCTGCCCTAAATAGATAGAGATATTCCGTTTCGAAAGGATCATTTACACAGAGTACTTAAAAATTGAATCTAGCCTTTCCTAATAATAGTTTTGAAACAAATCGTGGGTATTATTATAATGATACTAAGCTTTATTTTCCATACTAAACATTCATATTATATTAACCTATGTACCTGCGCATAAGGTGTATGACCAAGCCATAATAAAATTACGTTATATATAGATTGATGAGCTAGTGAAGTATCTAAAGTTGCCCCGCCCTGGGGCACCTTCGGACAAATGCATTTCTCTCTGAAAATCGCTTATACACAAAAGGTAATTTATCTTTTACTAGGGTTCGGTATAAATTAAAATACAAAAAACATTAAATAATCTATTGTTAAATATATCTGTTGAAAAATCCTTCATGGTTACTAGTTAAACTAGATTGACCAAAACCGTCCGGACCTGCCCCACTCTACCCTATACGCTCACATTCACTTTGACATTCCTCCCTACGTGACGCATTTGATTGATTGATTGCCCCACTCTACCCTATACGCTCACATTCACTTTGACATTCCTCCCTACGTGACGCATTTGATTGATTTATTGATTGCTATCAAGGCAGGGCAGTCTCTAATTATCCCTAACACTGCGGCCCACTGGGCCTATTGTGTTATTCCTGTCTTAATTCCATTTTACTCAAACAGGTTAGTTCCGTCGATCAGGTTTAGAAGCCTATTTGGTAAATCTTTCTCCACTGGTAGATCAAATGCGCTTTGCAAAGTAACCCTACGTTGACTTAGTGCCACGCATTCGAAGATGATATGAAAGGCTGTTTCCTCCTCCTCATTGCAGAGTCTGCATAGGGGTTCATCTTTATAGATCCCCATCTTGTGCAGATGACCTCTTAGACAGCCGTGTCCTGTTAATAGACATGTCACTGCCCTAAGCTGAGTCCTGTTTAATGCAAGTAGGTCAGCAGTTAGTCGTTGTGACGGTCGTTCCATCATCCGTTTGCTGTGTCTTTGTCCAGCTACATGGTTCCAATTTAGTTGGTGTTGTTTTATAATCCACTCATTAATTGCACCACGTACTGCACTCTTTGTGATACCCAGACCTGGCTCCGGCCCGGTGAATTTAATTTGGGAACCTTCCCTCGCTAGCTGGTCTGCGGTTTCATTGCCTGCTATACCCCTGTGTCCCGGCACCCACACGAAAGTGACCTTGTTGTCTCTGGCCAGGACAGTTAGGTTTTGCAGACACTCCCATACTAGTTTGGAGGCTATGTAATAAGATGCTAGAGCCTTTAAGGCTGCCTGACTGTCAGAGAGAATACAGATCGCCTGCCCTCGCGGTTGGCGGCGCAGACTCTCCAACGCACAGGTTTGTATAACATATATTTCTGTTTGAAATACCGTTGTGTATCGCCCAAGTGGTTCACACGCACGGTTCACGTGACGCATTTACGCACATCTTGATTCTTTTCGTGATGACATACAGTCTCTTCCGGGGTACTTTGTATATCACGCACAGACTATTGATGAAAAAGTGAATAATTTCAATAATTTAATTACGGAATTATTTGATGCACATGCTCCTTACAAAACTATTTTCTTTAAAAGGCCTAAAGCTCCTTGGCTTACAAATAACATAAAGTTGATAATTAAATTTAGAGATGATGCATATAGAAAAGCCAAAGCAAAAAATTCGCAAACCGCATTTAATTACTATAAACAATTGCGAAACTTCACTACAGCCAGTATTCGCCAAGAAAAACGTGCGTATCTGCGGTTTCTTTCGGAGGGTGGTAATATGCGGAATCTGTGGAGAGGTGTTAATGATCTAAATATTTATGTACACAAAAAACATAATGTACTTCCAAATAGTATATCTGACGTCAATGCTTTGAATGAGTATTTTATCACTTCTAATTCTTCTTCAGATCCTAACGCAGAACTCGTTGATGTGTATAATAATAGCACATTGACAGATAGTTATTTTTCTTTTGAATTAACTACAATAGTGGAAATTGAATCCATATTCAGGTCATTGAAGTCTACCGCTCTTGGGTCTGATAAAATTTCACTTAAAATGATAACCTTATGTTGTCCATTTGTGTTGCCTGTTGTCACACATCTTATAAATACTTGTTTGCTGGAGGGTGTATTTCCTAACAGTTGGAATCATAGTATAGTTACTCCCCTTCCAAAGGTCAACAAACCTACTAGCCTTAATGACATAAGACCCATTTCTATTCTACCTCTTCTTTCTAAAGTAATTGAAAGAATTGCTGAAAAGCAAATTCACCGTTACGTAGAGATGGTACCAGTGTTACCGGTCCAACAGTCTGGGTTTCGTACCGGATATAGTTGTGCCACTGCGCTAGCACATGTTACTGATATTTTATGCTACTGACAATAACTTAGTCACTGTGCTCATTCTGTTAGATTACCCAATATTAATATTACGATATATCGGGTTTACAGAAAAAACTAAACTTTTTCCACTCTTAGTTAAGTAATCGCACTCAAATGGTGGCTTATGAAGGATCCTTATCAATGCGGCTCAATATAAAGTCTGGGGTTCCTCAGGGTAGTATACTTGGTCCACTTTGGTACACTATCTACAGCTCGAATGTTATCCGATGTCTTCGGTTTTGTAATTGTATAACACCCAGTTGTTATATTCTTTCCCATCTGGTGATGTTGGGGAGGCAGTAATTAATATTAGCGCGGATCTCTCGTCCGTAATATTTGAATCTTTGCGTCATTCTCTTGTAATTAACGCTGCCAAATCGACTGTTATTGGTTTTGGCCGCTCTAAACAAAGGTTAGGTTATTGATAAAATTATAATTAATATTTCCGACAATATATTAACTATTTCTGATTCTGCCCGTAATCTTGGTCTGTACTTGGATTATAATCTACGGTTTAAAGAGCATGTTTCGCATCTGATCAGAAGAGCGTATTGTAATTTGAGCATTCTGTAAGGCAGTAGGTACTGTTTGGACAGAAATCTCAGGAAGACACTCAGCGAAGCGGTAGTGCTCTCCCATTCTAACTTTGTAGTTCCATATACTATCTATGCCTTGATTATTGCGACAAAATGCGTAAACAGCGTTAAACGCGTATTTAAGGTTTACTTACGGGATTCGGCGCTACGATCATATGCCCCACGCTCTCAGATGGAGACGATGGCTGAACATGTCCTCAAAAGTAGTTACACTCCGCTATATTTTACTATAATCTGATCCACTATAAAAGGCCTATCTATCTCTACAATAGACTTAAATTCCGAACTAGCGTTCACACATTAAATGTCTGTTTCAAAGGATTATTATCGCCTCCTAAGCATCGCATACAGTTATTTAAACGGTCATTTTCTTACAATATTGTGAAAAGTTACAATCCCCGTCCCCCTCCTCCCTCCCTGGCTGATCTGCGTTCGCTTCCTCCACCGCTTCCAGTCCACAGATTGCGGACTAAATATGTGAACAGCATTTGATTGACGTGGGTTGCCCTCTGTTTCTTGGAAGCATCGAGTTTTCTGAGTTTTCTTTTTTTTTTAATTTTGTGATTTTGTTATAGTATGTATATGTAACACATTAAATTTGTTAGTTTATCTTTAGTTCTGATTGACATAAACAAAAATAAAGCCACAGTAAATACCATGAACTGTTCATGTAAAGGAGGAAACAGTGGTAAATGCAACATATCTCTGCAGTTTTAATTTTGTGTACAAGGTGAGTTAATGTACAAAAACAAAATGTTGATCAAGTTGTAACTTTTTAAGCATACATATTGATATTTTTTTATATGTTACATACAGGAAATCATTAGATAAATTTGATGAAATATCTCAAACAGATCGTCAATGCATTTGGTCAAAGCATAAGGAAGAGACACGAAAAATGTATAAACCAGTTCCTATTAGTGACATGTCTTGTTTAGCTGGTAAAAACAGTGGCAATATTTTCCACATTGATGCTGATAAAATGTTTGATAATATGGTCAAATGTTTACCAAATTCGGCTTTAGCTGTCCATAGATAGTATAGTTTATAATTAACAATTTTATAATCTGTACTAATAAAATTGTTGAATTGTAGCAGAAGAAGAAGATGCCCTAAAATATTTGAACTGGTAGAAAATGATGTGTCACTGACTGCATTTTATAATTGGGCTTCCTAATCCATACTTGTGATGGAGCTTAATGCTCACAAAGTTTCATTTATTTCTGAGTGCTACAAATCACTATATGAAGACATCTTCAACGATAGTGATCCATATAATATTGTAGAAAGGACAAAGAAAATAAAACAAACTTGGCACGAACATCGAAGATACAGAATTATAGGCTCAACGGTTCATAAAATCTTTACATATAAAGGAAAAGATAGAAAAACAAAATCAAAAAAATATTTCTAGCCAAAAAGCTTCACAAATAAATATGTGCAGCATGGCCTGCAAAACGAAGCAATTGCTAGAGATACTTTCAACACAGCCACTGGTTTTAAAGTTGCTGAATTTGAGTTACTTACACAACAGTAGGGTGAGTGCTTGGGTTATTCCCCAGACGAAATAATTTTAAAAAATAAGCAACCAGTAGCATTATTAGAAATAAAATGTCCATTTGCAGGTATCTCTATATTTTTAAATTTTGTATACATATATGTACATATTTATGTATTGTTTTTTTAGGGAAGTCAAGATGTATAGGGAAGTGATAAAACACTGGATTACATAGTTTTTGCAAATAATATATATGAACTTCGGCACTAGCTTTCACGTTCGTTTCTCAGCATAGCCAACCGTTAATTTTAAAAATTCCCTAATTCATTTTATAATTCCGTCCTGTTGGACGATTTTTTGTGGTAACGCCTATTTCCGTTCTTGAAGTCACTTCCCTCTCGGTGTTGATGTGAACAACACGTATAGTATCTTATCTACGGTTAAATTTTTTAAAAATGACACCACGACAAGAGTTTGTATTTCCAGATCTGAAGGACGAGAGTCATATTTCTGCAAACGATATTATGCGAAAGTTGCCAGCTCCTGAAACAAAAATTGGAACAGCAAGATCTACCTCTTTTTTTAAGTTTTCGGTTAATTTTGATGGTTATAATATGGGTTAATGCAATGTATTATGTATCATAAATATTCAAAATTGCTGTTGTGGGAAAATTTTAATGATTTGTATTCATCATTACCTGTGTCCATATGTGCCCCGTAGAAAATATTGTCATGTCCACATGTGCCCTCCTTAGGGGCACATATGGACAAATTGCATCCATTTAGAACATCATGCACGTGCCCTGAATAACTTCATTATTGCAAAATTTAAATACACATAGAGACTGACAAATATATTAGTCTTATATTGACTCAACTCAACACTTCGCAACGAATCCCATTCTACGATAAAAAAAAACTTACTTAAATTTGTCCACATGTGCCCCCCTTTCTCCTACTCCAATTGCGGTCGATATTGTCCTTCGCCCAAGTGAGTCGTTTCGTCACGTGATTTTCACCTAACAAAGGTTTCTTCACTGTACTGCGCCATTTGATATCATGAGCACGGAGATGGGTTCGGATAGCTATCGACGATATATCGACACCTTTCTGTTTCAATTTTGCAGCTCCTTGACGCAATGGTAAGCCAGAGTTCCGCGAAAACAAGTTCACGATCTGTTTTTCGACTTTACGGTCCACTTTTCCTATCGAGCCGCGATCCGGCAAGTCATCGACAGTATTTGTCTCCTTATATCGCCGCACCCACTTACTGATGAATGACTTCGACATTTTCATGTACTTAGCGGCCGCTGCATAAGACATTTTTGGACCTTTCAGATAGATACAGAGGAACACAGCCTCGTAACGCGACGCGTACGCGGTACTCATGGCGCTTCTCGTGTTTCTTTGGCAAACAGTCAATGCCAACTGCAGTTTTTGTGACAAAGCATCAACGACACAGGTTTCCTCTATCAACTCACGAACAAATTAGCGCGATACCTTTTACCGACTGCTAGTTATGCCGTATACGCTCTGACTTAACAGACTGTACTAAGGACACCTTTTAATTGTTTTCTTCTAAAAACCTCACACGTTCGTGTGTTTTTTTGTGTTTCTTTCACATACTCTTGATAAAAAGTTATGAAACGTCTTATATTTTTTTTACTTCGACTAGGCAGGCTAGTGAAGACCTTTAATAAAAAATGAGAACGTCGAGTTTTTTAATTTTTCCAAAAAAGTTAATTTTGGACTAATGAGGTTTTCCCGAGAAACGTCTCAATTGTTTCGCAGACCTAGCAACAAATTCGTTCGTAGGAAACAGGGAGAGGCATATCACGCCGACTGTATACTGCCTACCGTCAAGCACGGCGGTGGTAGTATATTGGTATGGGGATGTATGTCGGCAACAGTCGTCGGAGAATTAAGTGTGTGCGAAAGTCGCATGACGAGTCAACGCTATGTTGCGATGTTGAACGAAGTATTAGATCTATCCGAAACGAATTAAACCCGTGATACGGGCAAATGGTGGTACCGTCAAATATTAAACTACAAAATAAATTGGTTTTTGTGGCAATATTATACCCGTTGTTTTACTGAAAACATTTTTTCTTTTCGGATACATTTGGAATTACTAAGTGTCTCATACTTATGAGCATAACTATAGTATATATTATTAGCTGAACAGAATGATCCAAGCCGATGAACGATACCTTAGACTGCAGTATTTAAGAAACCGGCACAAAACTTCTAGAATTCTTGCTGCAGAATTACAAGCCACAACTGGAACGTCAGACCATGCTTCTATTATTCGTAGGTCTTTTAAGAAAAGTGGATGGAAAAGCTGTGTGGCTGTTAAAAAGCCTCTGTTACGGCGTGGAAATAAGCAGAAGAGGCTCAGGTATGCCAAAGACCATTGACAGTGGACAGTGGAAACATGGAAACGGGTTCTCTTCACTGACGAATCCAGATACGAATTATTTGGAAATAAACGAAGACAATTTGTTCGTTGAGGATCTGGGAAGGCTTATACTGAGCAATGCATTAAGTCTACCGTGAAGCACGGTGTAGGTGCGCTGAACGTGTGGGGCTGCATTTCTGCCAATGGCGTTGAAGATTTGGTTAAAATTGAGTTAAGACATGATCTTAATTGAACACGTATGGGAATACCTAGATCAACAGGGTTGAAAGACAACCTAGAAACCTACGTGAGATCTACAGGACGAATGGAGTAAAATTCCCCAGGAATTTCTGCAAAAACCGTTCTCGTCGCTACCTATGGCGTATTAATGTAGTATTGAAAGCGAAAGGAGGGCACACGAAATATTAATTATTATATGCAATGAATAATCTTTTGATATTTTTATAATATTTTTGAATACTCTCTGACAAATATTAAATGTTTTTAAGTAAAACAAGTAGTGTCTTCTCTTAATTTGAGATAACATTTGCACAGTACTGTATATTGTTTTGTACATAATTGAGGAAAAATCGTCATGCATTACAGAGGCAGCTACTGGAAATATAACAATAACCGAGACTGCAAGCCCGAAACATTCCAATATAATGACATTTTTATCTTTTTAATTGTTTTTCTTTAGGAGAATAGTCTGGTTGAAGCTGCAAGTAAATTATATCCCAGTTAAATGGATATTATTTCTCGTCTTGATATTTTAGACAACTGGTGACTGGAGCCATTACATAAAAATTGAGGGAGCTTCTATCAAAAAACTTACGACCTTTCATTAGTAACACTGTTACTGTTGCAAAAGCTGAAAATTACAAATTACAAATTCAGCATTTGAAGCAGGGTTTGGAATAACAAGAAACGAAAGAGGAGAAGGAGAAAAAAAAGGAAGAAGGAAAAGGAAGAGCGACGTCAGAAAGAAAATGAATAATTTGAATACTACAATTTATATTTAAATGTAGTATACAAACAAATCGAAACACATCTAAACTTAATTTTTTTTTTTATGTGTGGTGGGTGCTTAGTTGCAGTGACTCCGTAAGCTATATTACTTGTCTGGCTATCACTGCAACTCTTGTGGTGTAGTTTAGTGTGTGTAAGTTGTGTTTAAATGGCTTTGTGACAGCATCATATCGCCTTTTATGATGCCGCGCTGTTAATCACTTTGCTTCCAACAGCGAATGGCAAGTCGATCCGGGATTAAACTCTCTGAAAAAATGTCACCGTCCCTCCAGAGAATTGAACCCCGGCACCTATCGTCCTCTCACAACAATAGTCAGCCGCCTAACCACTGCGGCCATCGACCCGTTAAACCCGTTAAAATAAAAGTACTATAACGTGTATGTATAACGTGTGTGTATAGCGAATATACACATATACGGATCGTAAAACCATGTTATTGTCAGTGAAGTTAACAATTTAATAAAATCCGTATTTAACGTAAATTAAATAAGGTATTTACTTAGGGGTTTAAAAACAAACATGATTTCATAAAACGAAAAGGTAGGCAACAATGCTTACAATCGTACCAATTCGCCTTATACGAAATATATTCAAGAGGAAGTGCAGATAATAGTACGTTGCGCCTGGAACATATTTGAAGGAAACCGTCTGCTGTACAAGGAGTAGAACTGTGGCAGTTACGTATAAAAAGTAATTGTGTTACATTTAAAGTTACTTTTTGCATAGCGTAGTCTAGAACTCGTGTCTTTTTCAACAATTCGAAAAGTGCACTGGTGTTGCGCAATTGACTAAGGAATATAATATAGGCAAGCAGGGTGCGTGATGTGAAGAAAAACGCCAAAACTACAGAGTTTTGTAGTTAAAGCAGACATTGCAAAAGCTATTTCCGATACAAAAACTAATTTTCAAAAACTTATTAAAGCAATATCCAATTGGTTCTTACAGAGAAGAGCCCAAGGAGCTTCGATATCAAAACCTACGTATGCTAATTAAATTCAAAAGTTTCGTAAACTTAAAATTAAAGGAAAGCGCTGTGGAATACGACAATTAACCATTCAAGTTGAAAAATTAAACAAAATTGTACAAAATACTCACAATCATATTATGTCCGACCAAAGTAAATATCAGAGAGATAGAGATGCCAAAGAAACAAGTTTACATGAAATTGAAGCATTGATAGGATTATTGTACTTCTCCGGCGTCTTGAAATCTAACCGTTTGAACCTTGAAGAACTATGGAGTTCTAACGGCACAGGAGTTGAAATCTTTCGTCTCACCATGTCAATTACGCGTTTCAGATTTTTCCTTCAAGATTTATGGTTTGATGATGACGCGACACGGGAGGAACGAAAACTTTATGATAAGTTAGCTCCCATTAGATGCATTTTCGATTCCTTCGTTGACAACTGTAAAACTCAGTCTTCTCCATTTGAACACGTTACGATCGACGAAAAGCTAGAAGCATTTAGAAGGCGTTGCCCATTCAGGCAATACATACCAAGCAAACCAAACAACTATGGAATAACAATTTTTGCGCTATGTGACGCAAGGACTTATTACTCTTGTAACTTGGAGGTCTATACCGGCAAGCAGCCGGACGCACAGAGGGGCAAACGACCTGCAAATGTGGCGAAAATTGCAAAATTCGAATGTGGCCATAATGACTCGTTAATTGAAAATCCCGCGAGCTGCGAGGTGCGTGCAGTAATAAGGTTTCTGACTGCAAAAAACTGTAAACCGATAGAAATCTATCGGCAGCTTTGTGAAGTGTATGGGGACAACATTATCACTGAAGGTGGAGTGCGTCAGTGGGTCATCAGATTTAAAAATGGCCGAACCAATGTTCACGCCGAAGATCGAAGTGGGAGACCCAGCATAGTGACTGCCGAACTTGTCGAAAAAGTCGATGCTAAAGTCCGTGAAAATCGAAGGTTCACAATAACGAAACTTTCTTTGAGTTTTTCACAAATTTCGCGAAGTTTGTTGCACGAAATCATCAGCGAAAAGCTTGGTTTGTGCTAGATGGATTCCAAAAATCTTGACAGAGAACCACAAAAATCAGCGAATGGCTGCAGCGTTGAACTTTTTGGACGTTTACCATAAGGATGGTGACTCTTTACTCGATCGCATCGTTACTGGTGACGAAACATGGGTGAAACACGTGAACTGTGAAACGAAATTGCAATCAATGCAGTGGGGGCACACAAGTTCTCCCCAAAAACCCAAGAAATGCATGCAAACAATGTCGGCAAGGAAGATAATGGCGACTGTTTTTTGGGACAGAAAAGGTGTGATTTTGGTGGACTTCCTGGAAAGAGGCACTACAATAAACTCTCAAAGGTATTGCCAAACTCTCCAAAAACTCAGAAGAGCCATTCAAAACAAGCGCAGAAGAATGTTGAGCTCTAAGATCTTGTTGATTCACGACAACGCCCGGCCCCACACGGCAAATGTCACTCGTGAAGTTTTTGAATCTTTTAAGTGGGAGTTGTTTCCTCATCCGCCGTACAGTCCCGACCTGGCACCGAGCGACTTCCACCTATTCCCAGCAATGAAGAAGTGGCTGGCTATGCAGCGTTTTGATGACGACGCACAGCTGCAAGAAGAGGTTACGAAGTGGTTGAAGGCGCAGGCGGCCGAATTTTTCGACGAAGGAATTTCCAAGCTCGTACATCGCTACGATAAATGCCTTAATTTGAATGGTGACTATGTCGAAAAGTAGTATTTGAGTGTGGCTTTCATCTGTATATAATAAAATTTGTTTCCTATACTTTGTTTATTTTTTATTCCAAAACGTAATCTACTTTCTGGATAGCCCTCGTATATTAGATGTCGGTTATAAATTACCTTTAAAGAAGTGGCAAGCCCGTGGAGTCGAAAACAAGCAAGTCGTCGAAGACGCTAAAAATAATATTAAAATGCAATTTAAGTCACAATTTGGTCTGATAGTAGACAAGCTAAAACCAGGTTATGGCAATAGCAATGACGGTAACACTGCTTCTTCGAAAGCGCTGAGATATCCAGCACTATCACTGGAGTCGATAGATATATATATATATAATCGTAGAACCGGTAATGTTTCAAAAGAACAGAACAAAATGATAAGATAGAATTTCTCAAAAGCAATGTGGACTTGGTGAAAGGCAAATTTACCGCCAAGTTTACCTATAAAGACGCGCAAAAAAAAAATGGGAAGAGCTGAGTGAATTATTAAACGCAATTCCTGGCGCGGCTAAGGATTGGCGACAATGGAAAAAGGTAACAATTGTTGTACAGTTAATAGTCTCAAAAATCGAAAACATGATTTATTCTAGACTTGGCAAGATTTAAAAAAATCAAAAATCGTGGTAGTTCCATTAAAAAGTACACCGCAGGTAATGGTGGAGGCCCTCCAGTGAAGGACATAAACGCAGAAGATGCGGATATCCTCCATATAGTCGGTGAAACTGCAATCCTGGAAAATCAGGAAATACAGGAATCTTGCATTGAGTTTGTACGTTTCGAATGTATATAATAGGATATAATAATAGCTTCTTATTATGTATTTTAGTTAGCAGATCATGAGCTAGTATCTCCACTAGCATCTCCATCGAGCGTAATCGCTACTCATGCTATTCCTGGGACATCAAAGGAATATAATGCAGTAGCAGAAGAAAATTTAATACAGGCAGAAACTCCTATGAAAGTATACGATTCAACTTCGGTAAGTTGTTCTTGAATAATGTAGATCCTATACTATAGTAAAAACATGCAAAAATAAACAAAATAAAGATATTTATTTAAAGCTGTCTCTCTTCAAAAAAAAAAAAAAGAGTCAGAAGCTGAAACACACCCTTGATGCAATGGAGACACTGTCTACTGTAACTAAAGACAGGAATAGCATTATGCAGGCTTACTATGCAAAGAAATTAAATCTTCTTAAAAAGCGGATTAAAGTTGAAAAAGAAAAGACAAGAAGTATAGAAGAGCTATCAGCTAATGTTAGCAGATTAATTGCTACAATTACTGAATTAATCTAAATAACAATGATTCAGATTAATGTGATTGATAGCTCTTAATGTAAATATATATATATTGTTGTAATAGACTTACTTAGATTATTAGTTGCCTTCATTAATTACAGTAAATTAAACTATTTGATTTTTTTTAAATTAGAAGTTCATTTTTTTTGTTTTTATCAAACACATTGTTACATTAAATATATTACATTATTCATTTAGAGTGATTGTTACGTTTTATTTTGGTGACCTAAAAGTTTTCGCTTTAGTTTACTGCGAACTTAGCCTACTATATAATTTTACCTGCTACGCGACTGTGTAAGGTTTTTGTTTGTAATACAGGTCTGTTTCGGGTGTTGAAGACTGATGCATATTTCATCTTGCGGCTATATTTCCTTTTTTACTTTAGGTGAGACTGCGTAGAGTGAACTTATACTCTACGAATGGTTTATTTTTGTCAGGCGAGTCCTATCGTTATTGATGGATGTATTTATTTATTAACAGCCGATGCTAATTTAGGGAATATAAACCTTTGCTCTTAAGCCATCAGTTGGCGTTTTCTCTCGGTCTTGTCGTACACAGCTTACGTTTTCTCTTCAGGATGTTAGAGTTCAGAGTTTCATTTGCTACAATTGCTTCAGTTAGTTCAATTAGTTTTTGTTTTATACACCTACCTGGGTTAATTTCATAGCTTTGGTATTCTTTCAGCCTATCTGTCTTATGACATCGTTGCAGGTTATGTACGACTTGATCTGTCACTAATATCATGGAGAGTTTTACTATTCACAGTTGCGTACTCTGTCGCGTTTTCTTGCAGGGAACTATTACTTAAATCGGGATATTTGTATTATTTGTATAATTGAGGTTTGGACGCTCTTTCGCGTTATTTTGAATTAGGGGAGAGTCTGGAACAGTGGCCATGCAGGAACAGTGGCCACATGTTGGTAAAATTTATATTTAAAAACGCAAAATGCTGCCATCTACTGTATAACTACTAGATAAGAAGGCAATTACATTTTCTATATTACAGATTTTGTATTGTGAGTGATTGCTTAGTAATAGACATTGTGTGTGCTTTGGTAAATATAACAGGTAGGTGTGCTTTACTGCTACATCTTACTAAATAGATTTCCTTTTGAAATAGTGTGTTACCAATGATGTAAAATATAGGTTGTATTTATTACTATAGCGATATTTAACTTAACCTATGTCAAAACAACGGTAGGTTAGTTTTTCTAACCAACATGCTATTATGGTACAGTGGCCACGCCTGACGCAGGAACAGTGGCCATTGATATTTAGTCGAACTCTATGCAAAACAATAATCAGTAGTTATTATATTTTATGTACATGCCAAATACGCGAATATTTTTACGAGTGTACGTAGTGCACAAGTAAATATATCTAAGAATAGCATGGAAGAGAGATATATCGTGAAACTATGTATTTCTCGAAGAAAATGTCACGCAAATTTGATAGTAGGAATTTCTGGGAACAACTTGATATTAATTATAAACATTCAAGATTATTTCGATAATGTTGGATAAATTTGTTCCAGATATAAGCAAGAAATGCCACGACGAAAACTCACAAACCGTATAATTGGTAAAACACCAGAAGAATGTATGCGCAATGCAATTTTTGCTGTGGTAAAAGGTGGATTATCGCAAAAATCCATATAGTCGGTGAAACTGCAATCCTGGAAAATCAGGAAATACAGGAATCTTGCATTGAGTTTGTACGTTTCGAATGTATATAATAGGATATAATAATAGCTTCTTATTATGTATTTTAGTTAGCAGATCATGAGCTAGTATCTCCACTAGCATCTCCATCGAGCGTAATCGCTACTCATGCTATTCCTGGGACATCAAAGGAATATAATGCAGTAGCAGAAGAAAATTTAATACAGGCAGAAACTCCTATGAAAGTATACGATTCAACTTCGGTAAGTTGTTCTTGAATAATGTAGATCCTATACTATAGTAAAAACATGCAAAAATAAACAAAATAAAGATATTTATTTAAAGCTGTCTCTCTTCAAAAAAAAAAGAGTCAGAAGCTGAAACACACCCTTGATGCAATGGAGACACTGTCTACTGTAACTAAAGACAGGAATAGCATTATGCAGGCTTACTATGCAAAGAAATTAAATCTTCTTAAAAAGCGGATTAAAGTTGAAAAAGAAAAGACAAGAAGTATAGAAGAGCTATCAGCTAATGTTAGCAGATTAATTGCTACAATTACTGAATTAATCTAAATAACAATGATTCAGATTAATGTGATTGATAGCTCTTAATGTAAATATATATATATTGTTGTAATAGACTTACTTAGATTATTAGTTGCCTTCATTAATTACAGTAAATTAAACTATTTGATTTTTTTTAAATTAGAAGTTCATTTTTTTTGTTTTTATCAAACACATTGTTACATTAAATATATTACATTATTCATTTAGAGTGATTGTTACGTTTTATTTTGGTGACCTAAAAGTTTTCGCTTTAGTTTACTGCGAACTTAGCCTACTATATAATTTTACCTGCTACGCGACTGTGTAAGGTTTTTGTTTGTAATACAGGTCTGTTTCGGGTGTTGAAGACTGATGCATATTTCATCTTGCGGCTATATTTCCTTTTTTACTTTAGGTGAGACTGCGTAGAGTGAACTTATACTCTACGAATGGTTTATTTTTGTCAGGCGAGTCCTATCGTTATTGATGGATGTATTTATTTATTAACAGCCGATGCTAATTTAGGGAATATAAACCTTTGCTCTTAAGCCATCAGTTGGCGTTTTCTCTCGGTCTTGTCGTACACAGCTTACGTTTTCTCTTCAGGATGTTAGAGTTCAGAGTTTCATTTGCTACAATTGCTTCAGTTAGTTCAATTAGTTTTTGTTTTATACACCTACCTGGGTTAATTTCATAGCTTTGGTATTCTTTCAGCCTATCTGTCTTATGACATCGTTGCAGGTTATGTACGACTTGATCTGTCACTAATATCATGGAGAGTTTTACTATTCACAGTTGCGTACTCTGTCGCGTTTTCTTGCAGGGAACTATTACTTAAATCGGGATATTTGTATTATTTGTATAATTGAGGTTTGGACGCTCTTTCGCGTTATTTTGAATTAGGGGAGAGTCTGGAACAGTGGCCATGCAGGAACAGTGGCCACATGTTGGTAAAATTTATATTTAAAAACGCAAAATGCTGCCATCTACTGTATAACTACTAGATAAGAAGGCAATTACATTTTCTATATTACAGATTTTGTATTGTGAGTGATTGCTTAGTAATAGACATTGTGTGTGCTTTGGTAAATATAACAGGTAGGTGTGCTTTACTGCTACATCTTACTAAATAGATTTCCTTTTGAAATAGTGTGTTACCAATGATGTAAAATATAGGTTGTATTTATTACTATAGCGATATTTAACTTAACCTATGTCAAAACAACGGTAGGTTAGTTTTTCTAACCAACATGCTATTATGGTACAGTGGCCACGCCTGACGCAGGAACAGTGGCCATTGATATTTAGTCGAACTCTATGCAAAACAATAATCAGTAGTTATTATATTTTATGTACATGCCAAATACGCGAATATTTTTACGAGTGTACGTAGTGCACAAGTAAATATATCTAAGAATAGCATGGAAGAGAGATATATCGTGAAACTATGTATTTCTCGAAGAAAATGTCACGCAAATTTGATAGTAGGAATTTCTGGGAACAACTTGATATTAATTATAAACATTCAAGATTATTTCGATAATGTTGGATAAATTTGTTCCAGATATAAGCAAGAAATGCCACGACGAAAACTCACAAACCGTATAATTGGTAAAACACCAGAAGAATGTATGCGCAATGCAATTTTTGCTGTGGTAAAAGGTGGATTATCGCAAAAATCTGCGAGTACTAGGTATAATATTCCGCGGACTACCCTTAGGCGTTACGTTAAAAAATGTAAAGACGCGCAAGAGATAATTGATTGGGAATCTCCACTCTTAGAGGGTTCACCTAGGCTAACTCCTAATTATCGCGTGCATCAAATCTTTTCTCTAGAGGAAGAAAATATTTTAAGTGATTATCTTCGTACAATGACAAAACTTCATCATGGTTTAAACCCCAAGAATGCACGACAATTAGCCTTCGATTTGGCAGTGGCAAATAAAAAGAAAATACCTTTGTCATGGACTAACAATGGTACAGCAGGCAGACTGTGGTTTACTGGTTTTATGAAGAGGCACAACGAGTTATCGTTACGGTCGGCGGAAGCTACGTCATTGGGGAGAGCAATGGGATTTAATAAAAATGCAGTAGAAAAGTTTTTCGACAATTTGAGGCAAATATATGAACAATACCACTTGACACCTAGTCAAATATATAATGTCGACGAAACTGGCCTAACAACTGTTCAACAAACTGCCAAAGTTATAACGTCAAAAGGTCAGAAACAGGTTGGACAAATAACCTCTAGTGAAAGAGGAACCTTGGTCACAATGGTTGGCTGCATTAATGCCATTGGGAATAACGTGCCCCCTCTTTTAATATTTCCACGTAAATATTTCAAAGATTATATGATGAAAAATTCACCGAATGGTGCAATTGGTGCAGCGTCTCCTTCAGGCTGGATAACAACCGAAATATTTGTCCAGTGGTTGAAGCATTTTATTCGCCATGTTAAATTAGGACCCAATATGCCTACATTACTAATACTGGATAATCACGAGACACATATTTCATTGGAAATAATAAAGTTGGCTAAAGCAAACAATATAATATTATTAACTTTGCCTCCGCACACTAGCCATAAGCTTCAACCATTGGACATTAGCGTATATGGACCATTGAAAAAGTTCTATAATAACAGTTGCAACACTTGGTTACTTAATAATCCTGGTAAAAGAATTACCATTTATGATATTGCTGATCTTTTAGGACAA